>CM075731.1:107304750-107577250 GCA_037974335.1 Prionace glauca
TGTGCGTTAGGTTGATTGGCCATGCTAAAATTGCCCCTTCGTGTCCTGGGGTGTGTAGGTTAGAGGATATGGGGGTAGGGCCTGGGTGGGATTGTGGTCGGTGCAGATTCGATGGGCCAAAGGGTCACTTTCTGCATTGTTGATTCTATGAACTGTCTAAATGCCTTTTAAAAGATATAAAATTGTACCCGCCTCTACTACTACCTCTGGCAGCTTGTTCCAGACACTCACCATCCTCTGTGTGAAAAAATTGTCCCTCCGAACACTTCTGTATCTCTCCCCTCTCCCCATAAACCTATACCCTCTAGTTTTAGACTCCCCTACCTTTGGGAAAAGATATTGACTATCTCGCTGATCTGTGCCCCTCATTATTTTATAGATCTCTATAAGATCACCCCTCAGCCTCCTACGCTCCAGAGAAAAGTCTCAGTCTATCCAGCCTCTCCTCATCACTCAATCCATCAAGTCCCAGTAGCATCCTAGTAAATCTCTTCTGCACTCTTCCTAGTTTAATAATATCCTTTTTATAATAGGGTGACCAGAACTGTACACAGTATTCCAAGTGTGGCCTTCCCAATGTCTTGTACAACTTCAACAAGACGTCCCAACTCCTGTATTCAATGTTCTGACTGATGAAACCAAGCATGCCGAATGCCTTCTTCACCACTCTGTCGACCTGTGACTCCACTTTCAAGGAGCTATGAACATGTACCCCGAGATCTCTTTGTTCTGTAACTCTCCCCAACACCCTACCATTACTGAGTAAGTCCTGCTCTGGTTCAATCGACCAAAATGCATCACCTCGCAGTTGTCTAAATTAAACTCCATCTGCCATTTGTCAGCCCACTGGCCCAATTGATCAAGATCCCCTTACGATCCAAGAAATCTTCTTCACTGTCCACTATGGAGTAAGTGTTTATTAAAGCACACAATATCTTGGGCTTTGTTAATAGGAGCACAGAGTACTAGAGCAAGGAGATTATGAGAAGTCCATTATCAAGCATCGTTCAGCTGAAATATTGTGGCCTACTCCAGGCATCGCACTTCAGGAATAATGCAAAGGAATTGGAGAGAGTTTGGAACAGATTCACGAGAACGGTCCCAGGGAAGAGGAACTTTTGTTCGGAAGATAGTTTGGGAGGTTGGGACTGCTCCCTTGAAGAAGAGAAATCCCCTTGGAGATTAGATAGAGGCTGGCAGCGTAGACAAGGAGAAGCTGTTCCCACTCGTACGAGGATTGAGAATGAGAGGGAACCGATTTAAGTTAATTGGCAAAAGAAGCAAAAGTGCAATGAGAAAAACCTGAGCTGAGTCACGACAGATCAGCCATGATCTTATTGAATGGCGGGGCAGGCTCGAAGGGCCAGATGGCCTACTCCTGCTCCTATTTCTTATGTACTTATGTACTTATGTACTTATGTGGATATTTTGATTTGATTTATTATCACCAGTATTAACGTACAGTGAAAAGTATTTTTTCTTGCATGCTATACAGACAAAGCATACCGCTCATAGAGAAGGAAAGGAGATGGTGCAGAATGTAGTGTTACAGTCACAGCGAGGGTGTAAAGAAAGATCAACTTAATGCAAAGCAGGTCCATTCAAAAGTCTGACAGCAGCAGGGAAGAAGCTGTTCTTGAGTCGGTCAGTGCGTGACCTCAGACTTTTGTATCTTTTTCCTGACAGAAGAAGGTGGAAGAGAGAATGTCTGGGGTGCACGGGGTCCCTAATTATGCTGGCTGCTTTGCTGAGGCAGCGGGAAGTGTAGACAGAGTCAATGGATGGGAGGCTGGTTTGCGGGATGTGGTTGGCATCTTGTGACATTCAGGAATTGAATTATCGTAAGAAGAAAATATGTCGGCTTCCGGGGAGCAGATGTGGAAGAATATAAAAGCAAATTACTGTGGATGCTGGAATCTGAAACCTAAAGAGAAAATGCTGGAAAACCTCAGCAGGTCTGGCAGCCTCTGTAAGGAGAGAAAAGAGCTGACTTTTCGAGTCCAGATGACCTTTGGTCAAAGATGGGAAGTGGCATTGCTCCTTCCAAAAGTCAGGACAAACACGATGGGATGAATGGCCTCCTTCTGTGCTGTAGCTGTTCTCCGATTCTTTCCCTCATGATTTTAGACCTGTCAGAGGTAAGTGTGGCTCTGACATTCCTCAACATTGACTCTGGAGCCCATGAAATCTCTCGGCTTCATGTCAAACATGGACAAGGAAACCTCCGGCTGATTACCATCTACTGCGCTCTCACAGTTGATGAAGGTGCCCTCCGCCACGTTGAGTATCACTTGGAAGAAGCATTGAAGAAATGTATTAGAGACAAGTGGGTACGGAATGACAATCCAGTGCTGTTTGCTACCCTGAGCAAGTTATGGCGCATTGTGGCTACAAGGGCAGGTCAAAACTGGCAGTCCTGTGGTGAGTAACTCACCGCTTGATTCCGCAATGCCGTCCACCATCGACACAGCACAAGTTAGGAGTGCAGTGAAATACTCCCCCCTGGTCTGGACAAGTGCAGCTCCGACAACACTCAAGAAACTCGATGGCCGTCCAGGATGAAGCAGCCTGCTTGACTGGCACCCCCTCACAAACATTCAATCCCTCCACCACCGGCCCACAGGGGCAGCTGTGTGTACCATCTGCACCACAACAACTCCCAAAGGCCCCTCTGACAGAGGCCACAACCTCCAGCACTAGTTGGAAACTACCCAACGCAAAGCTATGAAGTGGAGTTGCCGGCGTTGGACTGGGGTAGGCGCAGCCTTACAACACCAGGTTAAAGTCCAACAGGTTTGCCGAATAAATTATTTGTGAGATTACTCACAACACAAAGCTGGCTCTTGAGAAAGCCAGCGTGCAGTCACATGGCCCATGACCTCCTCTCACATTTGATCTGAAACCTCAAAACACACAAACCAAATGTTTAACTTCCACCTCGGACACAGCGATTGGAGCTGAGTGGGGCTTGTCATAGACATACAGAATTAAGTGGCAATATTGTGTTAAAAATATAGAGTTACACAGACCGAGTCAATGCACGGGAGTGGGATTTGTAGTTTGTGACTCTGACAGAATGGCAATGTGTCAATCTCGATGTGGAGATGCCGGTGTTGGACACAGTAAGAAATCTCACAACACCAGGTTAGAGTCCAACAGGTTTATTTGATAGTAAACCCTCAGGACATGGTCCCGAGGCATGGTACACTGGGGAGACCATGTAGACACTACGACGACGGATGAATGAACAAAGCTCGACAATCACCAGGCAGGACTGTTCCCTTCCTGTTGGCGAACACTTCAGCGATCGCAGGCATTCAGCCTCTGACCTTCGGGTAAGCATTCTCCAAGGCGGCCTTCATGACACACGATAGCGCAGAGTCGCTGAACAGAGACTGATAGCCAAGTTCCGCACACATGAGGACGGTCTCAACAGGGATCTTGGATTCATGTCGCACTATCTGTAACCCCCGTGACTTGCCTGGGCTTGCAAAATCTCACTAACTGTCCTGTCTGGAGACAATACACATCTAAGAACATAAGAACATAAGAATGTAAGAAATAGGAGCAGGAGTAGGCCATCTAGCCCTTTGAGCCTGCCCCACCATTCAATAAGATCATGGCTGATCTGAAGTGGCTCAGTTCCACTTTCCCGCTTTCTCCCCATAACCTTTAATTCCCTTGTCTATCAGGAACCTATCTACCCGTGACTTAAATATATTTAGCAAGGTAGCCTCCACCACTTCAACGGGCAGAGAATTCCAGAGATTCACCACCCATTGAGTGAAGAAGTTCCTCCTCAACTCTGTTCTAAACTGCGCCCCCCTTATTTTGAGGCTGTGCCCTCTAGTCCTGCTGTCCTTTCTGAGCTGGAAGAATCTCTCTCCCTCTACCCTATCCATCCCCTTCATTATCTTATACGTCTCAATAAGATCCCCCCTCATCCTTCTAAACTCCAACGAGTACAGACCCAGTCTATTCAATCTCTCTTCATAGTCCAACCCCCTCATCTCCGGTATCAGCCTAGTAAACCTCCTCTGCATTCCCTCCAGGGCCAAAATATCCTTGCGCAGGTGCGGCGACCAAAACTGCACACAGTACTCCAGCTGCGGCCTCACCAGTGCCCTGTACAGTTGCAGCAAAACCTCCCTGCTTTTATATTCAATCCCCTGCGCTATAAAGGCCAGCATCCCATTCGCCTTCCTGACCACCTGCTGCACCTGCAGACTGGGTTTTTGCGACTCATGCACAAGGACCCCCAGATCCCTCTGCACCGTAGCATGCTGCAGCTTTTTGCCCTTCAAATAGTAATCCCTCCTACTATTATTTCTGCCAAAGTGGATAACCTCACACTTGCTAACATTGTACTCCATCTGCCAGGTCCTTGCCCACTCACTCAGCCTATCCAGATCCCTCTGCAGACTTTCCACACCCTCCACACAATTTGCTTTTCCACTTATCTTGGTGTCATCAGCAAATTTCGACACCATACACTTGGTTCCTTCCTCCAGATCATCTATATAAATGGTAAATAGCTGAGGCCCCAGCACCGACCCCTGGGGCACCCCACTAGTCACCAACCGCCAATCGCCAATCTCTTTAACCTGTGCTTAACCCTCTCTCCGCTCACATTGTCTGCACCTTTAAGACTTGATTAGCTGTAAAGACTCGCACTCTAATCAGTATTCTGTAAACTGTGTGTGTGTCTTTATATGCTCTTGTTTGTGATCAGAACTCCCCACTCACCTGACGAAGGGGCAAAGCCCAAAAGCTTGTGGGTTCACTGTCAAATAAACTTCTTGGACTTTAAGCTGGTGCTGTGAGGCTTCTTTCTGTGTCAGTCAACAGGGGAGGTGGTGTACAGTGCACAGAAATGTGATTTCTGTTTGAGTTGTGATGTGTTTTGGGTTGAGCAAGTTCGTGCGTGTTCCGTGTCAGTGAAGAAATCAGGCCGAGCAGAACTCCTTTGGTTTGCAAGATCCAAACATTTGACTCAACAAGCTGGATTTGTTTTAATGTTTAATATTGGATGAATGTTTGCTACTCATCGTCAACCGCCTGGAGGAGATGGAGTTCATGGCTGTGTGCTGAATTACCACCCGCAGAGGCAAAATGAAAGCGGGAAGTCGGTGACCTCGATTCATAATTTCCAAATAGCCGACAGAGAAAACCATGCCTGAGGTCTCGGCACACAACACAGCAGCACTTGCTGCCATCAGCACGCTGGCTGGAATGTCAGGGAGAGCTGTGAGAATCGATCTTGTACACTACACCTTATAGAATCAAAGAGTCGTTATGGAACTGAAGGATGTTCCCACTAGTGGGAAAATCTAGAACCAGAGAGGGGACAACCTCAGGCTAAAGGGACGACCCTTTAAAACAGGGATGAGGGGGAATTTCTTCAGCCAGAGAGTGGGGAACCTGTGGAAGTCTTTGCTGCAGAGGAGACTGTGAAGATGTGGGGGTGCCGGCGTTGGACTGGGGTAAAACGGAAAGAAATCCCACAACACCAGCTTAAAGTCCAACAAGTTTATTTGTAGCAAAACGCCCCAAGCCCCAAGTAGGAGAACTCTCACCCACCTGATGAAGGAATGATGTGTTCTGAAAGCTTGGGGCGTTTGCTAGAAAGACACTTGTTGGACTTTAAGCTGGTGTTGTGAGACTTCAGGCCAGATCATTGAGTATCTTTGAGACAGAAATAATGTGGAGTTGCAGGTTGGACAGGAGTGGGCACAGTAAGTAGTCTCACAACACCAGGTTAAAGTCCAACATGTGTATTTGATAGTACGAGCTTTTGAAGTGTTGCCAATTCATCAGATGAGTGGCGAAGAGGCAACACTCCGAAAGCTCATGGTACCAAATAAATGTATTGGACTTTCACCTGGCATTGTGAGACTGCTTAATTTAAGACAGTGATAGATTCTTGATTAATAAGGGGATCAGGGTTTATGAGGAAAAGACAGGAGAATGGAGATGAGAAAAATACCAGCCATGATTGAATGATGGAGCAGAATCAATGGGCCGAGTGGCCTAATTCTGCTCCTATGTCTAATAAGAACATAAGAACATAAGAAATAGGAACAGGAGTAGGCCATCTGGCCCTTCGAGTCCGCCCCGCCATTCAATAAGATCCTGGCTGATCTGTCGTGGCTCAGTTCCACATTCCCGCCCTCTCCCCATAACCCTTAATCCCCTCTCTTATCAAAAACCCATCAACCCGTTTCTTAAAAATATCTAGCGAGGCAGCCTCCACTACTTCAACGGGCAGAGAATTCCAGAGATTCACCACCCTTTGAGTGAAGAAGTTCCTCCTCAACTCCGTTCTAAACTGCCCCCCCCTTTATCTTGAGGCTGTGCCCCCTAGTCCTACTGTCTTTTTTGAGCGGGAAGAGTCTCTCCACCTCTATCCTATCCATCCCATTCATCATCTTATACGTCTCAATGAGATCTCCCCTCATTCTTCTAAACTCTAACGAGTACAAGCCTAGTTTATTCAGCCTCTCCTCATAGCTCAACCCCCTCAACTCCGCTATCAGATTTAATGGCTTTATTCAGTCCACCCTAACTATGCCAACTCTGCCTATCAATCCAGTTGGAGCTACAAATCATAGAAAATGCTGAAAAACACAGAAGGTCTGGCAGCAAGTAGGGAGAGTGAAAATGATTAATGTTTAGAATCCACATGACCCTTCCTCAGGGCTAAAGAGAGGGAGATTGTGGTGGGTTTTATACTGCGTAGGAGGGGCTGGAGCAGGTGAGGAGCAGAATAGAAGGACAGTGATTGGTGGGAGCTCGGAGAGATTGGGCAAAGATGTTATGGGCACAAGGCAAAGTGAGTGTTACTGGGAGTGTTAAAGACTAAAGTAGGTGCTGATGGTGGCACGAAGGTAAGATAGCGGAACAAAGATCAAAACTAAAGACCAACTGACAGGCGACCCTGTGCAGGGGTGGTGGGAGGGGTGAACATAGAACCCTACAGTGCAGAAACAGGCCCTTCGGCCCATCGAGTCTGCACCGAACACAATCCCACCCAGAACCTATCCCCATATCCCTACACATTTTACCTGCTAATCCCTCTAACCTACACATCCCAGGACACTAAGGGGCAATTTTAGCATAGCCAATGAACCTAACCCGCACATCTTTGGACTGTGGGAGGAAACCGGAGCACCCGGAGAAAACCCACGCAGACACGAGGAGAATGTGCAAACTCCACACAGGCAGTGACCCGAGCCAGGAATCGAACCCAGGACCCTGGAGCTGTGAAGCAGCAGTGCTAACCACTGTGCTACTGTGCCGCCTCAAGTGCTACCGTGCCACCCCGATGGGTGCGGGGAGAGGGGGCATTGGGGCAAAAACGGTGGGATGACAAAAAGGGTCAACATGGAGAAGGGAGGTCACAGGCCAAGGTTGTTGAACTCAGTGTTAATTCCAGAAGGCTGCAATGTATCCAATCGGAAGGTGAGATATGGGCTCCTCCAGCCTGTCCCGGGCTTCACTGGGATATTACAGCAGGACAGGGATGGAGAGGTGGGCATGGGAACAAGGTGCCGAGTTAAAATGGCAGCAACAGGAGGGTTGGGGTCATGCTAGTGGACGGAGCAAAGGTGTCCCACAAAGTGGTTGTCCAGTCTGTGTTCAGTCTCTCCGACGTAGAGGAGACCACATTGGCAGCAGCGAGTACAATGGACCAAATTCAAGGAGGCGCAAGTGAAACACTGCCTAACCTGAAAGGAGTGTTTGGGGCCTTGGGCAGTGAGGAGGGGTATGTAAAGGGGCAGCTGTTGCATCTCTTGCAGTTGCATGGGAAGGTGCCGTGGGAAGCGGAGGGTTCTGGGGCGAAGATGGGCGTGGATTAAGGTGTCATGGGGGGACCTGTCCCTGTAGAATACTGACAGGGGCAGAGTGAGGGGAAGGTGTGTTTGGTGGTGCTGAAGTTGGCAAGTTTGTGGAGGATGATCCTTTGGATGTAGAGGAAGGGAAGGCAATGGTCTCACTAGATTATTAATCCAGAAACTCAGCTAATTTTCTGGATACCCAGGTTCGAATCCCACCAGGGCAGATGGTGGAATTTGAATTGAATAAAAAATATTTGGAATTAAGAATCTACTGATGACCATGAAACTGTTGTCAGAAAAACCCACCTGGGTCACTAATGTCCTTTAAGGAAGGAAATCTGCCGTCCTTACCCAGTCTGGCCTACATGTAACTCCAGAGCCACAGCAATGTTTTTGACTCTCAACTGCCCTCCAGGGGCAACCAGGGATGGGCAATAAACACTGGCCAGCCAGTGATACCCATGTCCCACGACTGAATAAAAAACAGGTAGGATGGAAAGTGAGGGCAAGGGGAACTCTGTCATCATTCAGGAAGGGAGGGGAAGGGGGGAAGGCAGGGGTGAGGGAAATGGGTTGGGCACGGTTGAGAGCCCTGTCAACCTCAACTGGGGGGAACCCTTGGTTGAGGGACATGTCAAAAGCATCATTGTGACAGATGTGATGGAGGTGGAGAAACTGGGAGAATGGGATGGAGTCCTCACAGGAAGCAGCGTCTAAGGAGATGTACTCAAGGTAACTGTGGGAGTCGGTGGGGTTGTAATGGATTCTGGCGGTCAGTCTCTTACCTGAAATGGAGACAGAGGAGTCACAGAAGAGAGGTGTTGGGGAGGGACCTTGTGAAAGTGAGAGAGGGATGGAAATTAGAAGAAAAGTCAGTTCATTTTTCCAGGTCCAGATGAGAGCATGAAGCGCACTCGTATAGTCATCGATTTAATGGAAAAAGATTTGAGGGAGTGGGGCTTGAGGAAGAAATAGAGCAAGGAATGTTCCACTTACTTCACAAAAAGAACAGGTATAACTGGGGTCCCTCACAGGTAGACATTGCCACACCTTTTAATTGGAGGACATTACGGGAGGCTAGGGAGGAAATTGCAGGTCCCCTAGCAGAGATATTTAAAGTTTATAAAGATTATTTATCACAAACAAGAACATAAGAACATAAGAAATAGGAGCAGGAGTAGGCCATCTGGCCCTTCGAGCCGGCCCCGCCATTCAATAAGATCATGGCTGATTAACACGGCCTGATCTTCTCTCTCACTTCACTAATCTCTATCCCCTTGTAACCTCCTTCTGTCCTCTTTGCAGCTTACATTCCACCTGTCCTTGTGTCATCGGCAAAACTTGGGAACCGTCCCATTCATTTCTTCACCAAAATCATTGATATAAATTTTGATAAATTCTGAATAAGTTCAGGCCTCAGCACTGATTCCTGTGGCAAATTCAGGGCCAGCAAAGATAAGCAAGAGATTAAAGTGCGGAATGTGTTGTCATAAAGGGTTTGGATGTGGGTGAACAGTGGGAAGCTTTTTCCCAGGTCGGAGGTGACGAACACGAGGGGTCACAGGTTCAAGGTGAGGGGGGTGAGGTTTAACTCCGAGATCAGAGGGACGTATTTTACACAGAGGGTGGGGGGGGGGGGGGGGCCTGGAATGCGCTGCCAAGTAGGGTGGTGGAGGCGGACACGCTGGGATCATTTAAGACTTTCCTGGATAGTCACATGAACAGACTGGGAATGGAGGGATACAAACAAATGGTCTGGTTGGACCAATGAGCGGTGCAGGCTTGGAGGGCCGAAGGGCCTGTTTCCTGTGCTGTACTGTTCTTTGTTCTCTGTCATCCAATGGAGCCTCTCCCTCACCTCATTTACGAGAGGGCTTCGTCTGAGGGAGCTGGGAGTTCAACGCAGTTTCCCTCGCCCCTTTCCCCCTCTGACTATTCTCCATTCTCTTAATTCCTCAGGTCCTTATCACGGACAGTGGTGTGAGAGGCTCCATCGCAGTGGGGGTCGTGCCCTATGACTATAACCTAAGCCAGCAGCCAGGGTGGGTCTCCTGTTCGGCTGCCTACCATGCAGACGATGGAAAGTAAGTGATAAATTAACCTTTCCTGATTTTGATCCCACACTTGTTGCTATTCAAGGCCTTGGAGAGGGAGATTTCCTGGAATATTCCCAGGGATGAGGGACTTCAGTTAATGTGCAGCGAAGCTGGAAAAACTGGGATTATTCTCTTTGAAGCAGAAAAACCTAAGGGGAGATTTAATCGAGGTGGCATCACAGGGAGTGAATCGAATTGGCTGGAGACATGAGATACTGGGGACCACTGGAGGAGGCCGAGATGGATCATCCACTCGGAACTTCTGGCTGAAGATTGTTGTGAATACTTCAGCCGTATCTGCATTGATGGGCTGGGCTGCTCGATCATTGAGGATGGGGATATTTATGGAGGCTCCTCTTCCAGTGAGTTGTTTAATTGTCCATCACCATTCATGACTGGATGTGGCAGTGTTTAGAACATAGAACATAGAACATTACAGCGCAGAACAGGCCCTTCGGCCCACGATGTTGCGCTGACCAGTTACAAAACAATGACCCACTAGCCTAAACCAATCCCTTTTCGTCCATAAACCTATCCACAGATCTCTTAAACGCCCCCAAACTAGGCGCATTTACAACTGCAGCTGGCAGGGCATTCCAGTCCCTCACCACCCTCTGGGTAAAGAACCTACCCCTGACATCCGTCCTATAACTACCCCCCCTTAATTTAAAGCTATGCCCCCTCGTGCTAGCTTTCTCCATCCTAGGAAAAAGGCTATCACTATCTACCCTGTCTAAACCTCTAATCATCTTATATGTTTCAATGAGATCCCCTCTTAGCCGCCTTCTTTCCAGCGAAAACAACCCCAAATCTCTCAATCTCTCCTCATAGGATCTCCCCTCCATACCAGGCAACATCCTGGTAAACCTCCTCTGCACCCTCTCCAAAGCCTCTACATCCTTCCTGTAATGTGGGGACCAGAACTGCACACAGTACTCCAAGTGCGGCCGCACCAGAGTTGTGTACAGTTGCATCATGACGCTGCGACTCCTAAATTCAATCCCCCTACCAATAAACGCCAAGACTCCGTATGCCTTCTTAACAACCTGAACTGAACTGGATCTGAACTGTTGGTTGTCAAATTGCTGACCTCTGTCTGACACTTGCTGCTTATGCTGTTTGGCATACGAGTTGTCCCGAGTTGTAGTTTCACCAGGTTGACACCTCATCTTTTAGCTATGCCTGATGTTGCTCCTGGTGTGCCCTCCTGCACTCTTCACTGAACCGGGGTTGGTCCCCTGGCTTGTTGGTGATGGTGGAGTGGAGAATATACCGGGCCATGGGGTTACAGGTTGTGACTGGGTACAATTCTGCTGTTGCTGATGGCCCAGAGTGCCTCATGGATGCCCAGTTTTGAGTGGCTAGACCTGTTTGAAGTTTATCCTATTTAACATGGTGGGCATGCCACAGGACACAATGGAGGGTATCTGAGAAGAATGAGGGGAGATCTTATGGAAACATATAAGATTATGAAGGGAATGGATAAGATAGAAGCAGGGAAGCTGTGTCCACTGGCGGGTGAAACTAGAACTAAGAGGCATAGCCTCAAAATAAGAGGAAGCAGATTTAGGACTGAGTTGAGGAGGAACATCCTCACACAAAGCATTGTGAATCTGTGTAATTCCCTGCCCAGTTGAGGCTACTTCATTGAATGTTTTTAAGAGAAGGATAGATAAATTTTTGAACAGTAAAGGAATTAAAGGTTATGGTGAGCGGGCGGGTAAGTAGAGCTGAGTCCACGAAAAGATCAGCCATGATCTTATTGAATGGCGGGGCAGGCTCGAGGGGCCAGATGGCCGACTCCTGCTCCTAGTTCTTATGTTCTTATTTGCCAATCAGGAAATCACATTGAATTTTGGACACTGCATTTTGAGTTTTGCGAGCGGGGCCTGGTTGGATACGATCTGTACTTTGGCAATGTGAGCAGTGGCTGGAACGTGTTGTTAAGATCTACCAGGACACATGACCTGCATACCGAGCGTCACAGTGTCACTGAAGTTCATAGTTCTCAATGATAATAACAGAAGCCAATCCCTGTACAGGCAATGTTTCTTCTCCAGGAGTTTCTGGATTACCTCATTGGGCCAAGAGCCTCCAGCACAGTGGAGTAGACTGAATCCCTGCAGATCTCCCAGTTAACCTCCATGCAGTGACCGTCCATTCTCACCACATGTTTCTGAGTTTTCCTGAGATTCCGCATGACCATCAGCTTGGGATCAATGAGAGATTACAGGGCTTTCAAATGGATGTTTAAGGGGATGGACCTTGATGCTTATGATGTGGATATGCTGGTGTTGGACTGGAGTAAACACAGTAAAAAGTCTGACAACACCAGGTTTAAGTCCAATAGGCTGGACTTAAACCTGGTATTGTCAGACTTTTCACTGTGTTTACCTTGATGCTTATCCAGGGGATGCTGGTGGATGGTGTGTAAACTCTCTTAACTTCTTAAACCTTTTGCAAGAATCACATTTTGTTTGTGGTTAGCATTGAACTGAAATCCAGAGTTTAAACTGGAAAGTCCACAGCCTGAAGCAGGGTTTTAACAAGGTCTCCATGGGGACAGTGGTGAGCTTAGCTAATTAAGGGTTCCTGGGTAACTGATGCATCATAGGAAAGCAATCCTTAGTGCATTTCAATATTCAATACATAAAAACAAAGTGAAGGAATTAACGTGGGACTGAGTACGTGCGGCCCACACAGTTGTATACGAGATCACATCGGCTGTACATATTGGTCAGTAAGTGTTGGACAGAGCTGTGTGTAGAATCAAGCACGGAAGTGGCTCTCTGCTTGACCTTTGCAGGACCCGTGTATTTAGCTTCTCCTGGTTAATCAATATTTACCGTTGAACAATCTATGATGATGAATAATTTAATAAGACCTACCAAGTGACATTCAGTACTTTAGACATTTTGATTTGATTTATTATTGTCACATGTATTAACGTACAGTGAAAAGTATTGTTTCTTGGCAGATGGAGTACAATGTTAGCAAGTGTGAGGTTATCCACTTTGACAGGAATAATGGTGGGAGGGATTATTATTTAAAGGGCGAAAAGCTGCAGCAGGCGACGGTGCAGAGGGACCTCGGGGTCCTTGTGCATGAGTCGCAAAAACCCAGCTTGCAGGTGCAGCATGTGGTCAGGAAGGCGAATGGGATGCTGGCCTTCATAGCGAGGGGGATTGAATATAAAAGCAGGGAGGTCTTGCTGCAATTGTACAGGGCATTGGTGAGGCCGCAGCTGGAGTACTGTGTGCAGATTTGGTCGCAAGAATCACACTTGCGCAAGGATATTTTGGCCTTGGAGGGAGTGCAGAGGAGGTTCACTAGACTGATACTGGAGATGAGGGCATTGGACTATGAAGAGAGACTAAATAGACTGGGTCTGTACTTGTTGGAGTTTAGAAGGATGAGGTGGGATCTTATAGAGACGTATAAGATAATGAAAGGGATGGATAGGGTAGAGGTAGAGAGATTCTTCCCGCTCAGAAAGGATAGCAGGACTAGAGGGCACAGCCTCAAGATAAAGGGGGGGCAGTTTAGATCGGAGTTGAGGAGGAACTTCTTCACTCAAAGGGTGGTGAATCTCTGGAATTCTCTGCCTCTTGAAGTGGTGGAGGCTACCTTGCTAAATATATTTAAGTCACGGGTAGATAGGTTTTTGATAGACAGGGGAATTAAGGGTTATGGGGAGAAAGCGGGAAAGTGGAACTGAGCCACTTCAGATCAGCCATGATCTTATTGAATGGCGGAGCAGGCTCGAAGGGCTAGATGGCCTACTCCTGCTCCTATTTCTTATGTTCTTGTGCGCTATACAGACAAAATATACCGTTCATAGAGAAGGAAACCAGAGAGTGCAGAATATAATGTTACAGTCGTAGCTAGGATGTAGACAAAGATCAACTTAATGCTAGGTAGGTCCATTCAAAAGTCTGACAGCAGCAGGGAAGAAGCTGTTCTTGAGTCGGTCGGTACGGAACCTCAGACTTTTGCATCTTTTTCCCAACAGAAGAAGGTGGAAGAGAGAATGTCCGGGGTGGGGAGGGGTTCTTAATTATGCAGGTTGCTTTGCTGAGGCAGCGGAAAGTCTAGACAGAGTCAGTGGATGGGAGGCTGGTTTGCGTGATGGATTGGGCTACATTATAAGAAAGATGTGGAGGCATCGGAAAGGGTGCAGAGGAGGTTTACCAGGATGTTGCCTGGTATGGTGGGAAGGTCTTATGAGGAAAGGCTGAGGGACTTGAGGTTATTTTCATTGGAGAGAAGAAGGTTACAGGGTGACCTGATTGAGGCAGACAAGATGATCAAAGGATTGGATAGGGTGATCAGTGAGAGCCTTTTACCTCGGATGGTGACGGCTAACACAAGGGGACATAGCTTTAAATTAAGGGGTGGTAATTATAGGACGGATGTCAGAGGTAGGTTCTTTACTCAGAGGGTAGTAAGGTCATGGAATGCCCTGCCTGCAGCAGTTGTGGACTCGCTAACTTTAAGGGCGTTCAAATGGTCAGTGGATAGGCATATGGATAACATTGGAATAGTTTAGGTTAGAGGGTCATTAGATTGGTTCCACTGGTCGGCGCAACATCGAGGGCCGAAGGGCCTGTACTGCGCTGTAATGTTCTATGTTCTACATTTACAACCCTTGCGGTCTTGGGCAGAGCAGGAGCTATATCAAGCTGTGATACAACCAGAGCAATGGTGTTGGGTGTAATATTTGCTGATTTTTTTTATGATTGGTGACTGTCCTGAGTGAATATCACAGCTTCAAAAATATTTCCTCTGCTGGGAGCGGGTGTGAATGACGGGGTATCCAATGGGAGTTGGACCGGTCTGAGATGATGTCAGGAAGTAATCCTTCACGCAAAGGGGATGGAAATCTCATTCCCAACACGGAGTTGGGACTCGGAGACAATTGGAACTTTCAAGGCTGAGGTTAATGGTGCAGAGGAGTCGTGGGGAAAAATTGAGAATATGAAGTTAAAATACATATCAACCATGATCTGGCTGAATGGTGGGACAGGCTCAAGGGGCTGAATGGCCTCCTCCTGTTCCTGTGTAACAGACTCGAGGGGCTGAATGGCCTCCTCCTGTTCCTGTGTAACAGTCTCGAGGGGCTGAATGGCCCCCCCTCCTGTTCCTGTGTAATAGGCTCGAGGGGCTGAATGGCCCCCCCTCCTGTTCCTGTGTAATAGGCTCGAGGGGCTGAATGGCCCCCCTCCTGTTCCTGTGTAACAGGCTCGAGGGGCTGAATGGCCTCCTCCTGTTCCTGTGTGACAGACTCGAGGGGCTGAATGGCCCCCCTCCTGTTCCTGTGTAACAGACTCGAGGGGCTGAATGGCCTCCTCCTGTTCCTGCGTAATAGGCTCGAGGGGCTGGATGGCCTCCTCCTGTTCCTGTTTCAGTGGGAAAGCATTTTGACGTGAAGAAAATAAATCCTTTCTAAATTATATTTTGATGCAGCGAGAGGGTTTAAATGTAAATAAGTGCTGGCTTTCCTTCCAGTTAATTTTCCCATGCATTAACACCATCCAATCAAGGACATGCCCTTGAGGTTTTGGGTCTGTTTTTTTAACTTTGACTCTTGTTATTGTCCTTGAACGATGAGAAGTTGTTGGTGAGAGCTGGGCAAAGTGACCAATCCCAGGCTCTAAGTGATCATCCAATTTCCCTGGGAGGACCATGACCCCGTAATTCTTACTCCCGATATCCTGGGAGTTTCCCTCTCTCCTCCTGATCGTCCATCATGTAGACGCACAAAGTCTTTTGGGAAATTGAAACTCTCTCTCAGCGTCATCGTGCTGTTTATGTTTGAATTTATTACAATTCTTCCTGACTTCACCATTTCCTCCCTCTACTCTTTCCCGTCAGACACTCCCAGGGCAGGTACAGCACGGGGTTAGATACAGAGTAAAGCTCCCTCTACACTGTCCCCATCAAACACTCCCAGGGCAGGTACAGCACGGGGTTAGATACAGAGTAAAGCTCCCTCTACACTGTCCCCCCATCAAACACTCCCAGGGCAGGTACAGCACGGGGTTAGATACAGAGTAAAGCTCCCTCTACACTGTCCCCCCCATCAAACACTCCCAGGGCAGGTACAGCAGGGGGTGAGACACAGAGTAAAGCTCCCTCTACACTGTCCCCATCAAACACTCCCAGGACAGGTACAGCATGGGCATAGATACAGAGTAAAGCTCCCCCTACACTGTCCCCCCATCAAACACTCCCAGGACAGGTACAGCACGGGCATAGATACAGAGTAAAGCTCCCTCTACACTGTCCCCATCAAACACTCCCAGGACAGGTACAGCACAGGGTTAGATACAGAGTAAAGCTCCCTCTACACTGTCCCCATCAAACACTCCCAGGGCAGGTACAGCACGGGGTTAGATACAGAGTAAAGCTCCCTCTACACTGTCCCCCCATCAAACACTCCCAGGGCAGGTACAGCACGGGGTTAGATACAGAGTAAAGCTCCCTCTACACTGTCCCCCCCATCAAACACTCCCAGGGCAGGTACAGCAGGGGGTGAGACACAGAGTAAAGCTCCCTCTACACTGTCCCCATCAAACACTCCCAGGACAGGTACAGCATGGGCATAGATACAGAGTAAAGCTCCCCCTACACTGTCCCCCCATCAAACACTCCCAGGACAGGTACAGCACGGGCATAGATACAGAGTAAAGCTCCCTCTACACTGTCCCCATCAAACACTCCCAGGACAGGGACAGCATGGGCTTAGATACAGAGTAAAGCTCCCTCTACACTGTCCCCCCATCAAACACTCCCAGGACAGGTACAGCACGGGGTTAGATACAGAGTAAAGCTCCCTCTACACTGTCCCCATCAAACACTCCCAGGACAGGTACAGCACGGGGTTAGATACAGAGTAAAGCTCCCTCTACACTGTCCCCCCATCAAACACTCCCAGGACAGGTACAGCACGGGGTTAGATACAGAGTAAAGCTCCCTCTACACTGTCCCCATCAAACACTCCCAGGACAGGTACAGCACGGGGTTAGATACAGAGTAAAGCTCCCTCTACACTGTCCCCCCATCAAACACTCCCAGGACAGGTACAGCACGGGGTTGGATACAGAGTAAAGCTCCCTCTACACTGTCCCCCCATCAAACACTCCCAGGGCAGGTACAGCACGGGGTGAGATACAGAGTAAAGCTCCCTCTACGCTGTCCCTATCAAACACTCCCAGGGCAGGTACAGCACGGGGTGAGATACAGAGTAAAGCTCCCTGTACACTGACCCCCATCAAACACTCCCAGGACAGGTACAGCACGGGGTTAGATACAGAGTAAAGCTCCCTCTACACTGTCCCCATCAAACACTCCCAGGACAGGTACAGCACGGGGTTAGATACAGAGTGAAGCTCCCTCTACACTGTCCCCCATCAAACACTCCCAGGACAGGTACAGCACGGGATTAGATACAGAGTAAAGCTCCCTCTACACTGTCCCCATCAAACACTCCCAGGACAGGTACAGCACGGGGTTAGATACAGAGTAAAGCTCCCTCTACACTGTCCCCCATCAAACACTCCCAGGACAGGTACAGCACGGGGTTAGATACAGAGTAAAGCTCCCTCTACACTGTCCCCCATCAAATACTCCCAGGACAGGTACAGCACGGGGTTAGATACAGAGTAAAGCTCCCTCTACACTGTCCCCCATCAAATACTCCCAGGACAGGTACAGCACGGGGTTAGATACAGAGTAAAGCTCCCTTTACACTGTCCCCATCAAACACTCCCAGGACAGGTACAGCACAGGGTTAGATACAGAGTAAAGCTCCCTCTACACTGTCCCCATCAAACACTCCCAGGACAGGTACAGCACGGGGTTAGATACAGAGAAAAGCTCCCACTACACTGTCCCCATCAAACACTCCCAGGACAGGTACAGCACGGGGTTAGATACAGAGTAAAGCTTCCTCTACACTGTCCCCATCAAACACTCCCAGGACAGGTACAGCACGGGGTTAGATACAGAGTAACGCTCCCTCTACACTGTCCCCCCATCAAACACTCCCAGGAAAGGTACAGCACGGGGTTAGATACAGAGTAAAGCTCCCTCTACACTGTCACCATCAAACACTCCCAGGACAGGTACAGCACGGGGTTAGATACAGAGTAAAGCTCCCTCTACACTGTCCCCATCAAACACTCCCAGGACAGGTACAGCACGGGGTTAGATACAGAGTAAAGCTACCTCTACACTATCACCCCATCAAACACTCCCAGGACAGGTACAGCACGGGGTTAGATACAGAGTAAAGCTCGCTCTACCCTGTCCCCCATCAAACACTCCCAGGACAGGTACAGCACGGGGTTAGATACAGAGTAAAGCTCCCTCTACACTGTCCCCCCATCAAACACTCCCAGGACAGGTACAGCACGGGGTTAGATACAGAGTTAGGTTCCCTCTACGCTGTCCCCATCAAACACTCGCAGGACAGGTACAGCACGGGGTTAGATACGGAATAAAGCTCCCTCTACACTGTCCCCATCAAACACTCCCAGGACAGGTACAGCACAGGGTTAGATACAGAGTAAAGCTCCCTCTACACTGTCCCCCATCAAACACTCCCAGGAGAGGTACAGCACGGGGTTAGATACAGAGTAAAGCTCCCTCTACACTGTCCCCCATCAAACACTCCCAGGACAGGTACAGCACGGGGTTAGATACAGAGTAAAGCTCCCTCTACACTGTACCCATCAAACACTCCCAGGACAGGTACAGCACGGGGTTAGATACAGAGTAAAGCTCCCTCTACACTGTCCCCCATTAAACACTCCCAGGACAGGTACAGCACGGGGTTAGATACAGAGTAAAGCTCCCTCTACATTGGCCCCCACATCAAACACTCCCAGGACAGGTACAGCACGGGGTTAGATACAGAGTAAGGCCCCCTCTACACTGTCCCCATCAAACACTCCCAGGACAGGTACAGCACGGGGTTAGATACAGAGTAAAGCTCCCTCTACACTGTCCCCATCAAACACTCCCAGGACAGGTACAGCACGGGGTTAGATACAGAGTAAAGCTCCCTCTACAGGACCCCCCCCCATCAAACACTCCCAGGACAGGGACAGCACGGGGTTAGATACAGAGTAAAGCTCCCTCTACACTGTCCCCATCAAACACTTCCCGGACAGGTACAGCACGGGGTTAGATACAGAATAAAGCTCCCTCTACACTCTCCCCCATCAAACACTCCCAGGACAGGTACAGCACGGGGTTAGATATAGAGTAAAGCTCCCTCTACACTGTCCCCATCAATCACACCTAGGACAGGTACAGCACGGGGTTAGATACAGAGTAAAGCTCCCTCTACACTGTCCCCCCATCAAACACTCCCAGAACAGGTACAGCACGGGGTTAGATACAGAGTAAAGCTCCCTCTACACTGTCCCCCCATCAGACACTCCCAGGACAGGTACAGCACGGGGTTAGATACAGAGTAATGCTCCCTCTACACTGTCCCCCCATCAAACACTCCCAGGACAGGTACAGCACGGGGTTAGATACAGAGTAAAGCTCCCTCTACACTGACCCCATCAAACACTCCCAGGACAGGTACAGAACATAGAACATAGAACATTACAGCACAAACAGGCCCTTCGGCCCTCGAGTTGCGCCGATCGCATCAACCCCACCAATCTATAAACCTATCTATAACCCCCAATCCCATTAAACCCCATATACTCATCCAGAAGTCTTTTAACAGACCCCAGCGAGTTCGCCTCCACCACCGACGACGGCAGCCGATTCCATTCACTCACCACCCTCTGAGTGAAAAACTTACCCCTAACATCACCTCTGTACTTCCCTCCCCGCACCTTAAATCTGTGTCCTCTCGTAGCGACCATTTCAACCCGGGGAAATAGCCTCTGAGAGTCCACCCTATCTATTCCTCTCAACATTTTATAAACTTCTATCAGGTCGCCTCTCAACCTTCGCCTCTCCAGGGAAAAGAGTCCCAGCTCCCTCAACCTATCTTCATAAGGCATGCCTCCCAGTCCAGGCAACATCCTTGTAAATCTCCTCTGCACCCTTTCAATAGCTTCTACGTCTTTCCTATAGTGAGGCGACCAGAACTGCGCACAGTACTCCAAATGAGGCCTGACGAGGGTCCTGTAAAGTTGCAGCATTACCTCCCGACTCCTAAACTCAATCCCTCGATTAATGAAGGCCAGTACACCATACGCCTTCTTGACCACCTCCTCCACCTGCGAGGCCGATTTAAGAGTCCTGTGAACCCGGACCCCGAGATCCTTCTGCTCTTCAACGCTACTAAGACCCCTGCCCTTAATGGTGTACTCGTTCATCCCGTTGGTTCTGCCGAAATGGACGACTACACACAGCACGGGGTTAGATACACAGTAAAGCTCCTTCTACACTGTCCCCATCAAACACTCCCAGGACAGGTACAGCACTGGGTTAGATACAGAGTAAATCTCCCTCTACACTGTCTCTATCATTCACCTGATGAAGGAGCAGCACTCTGAAAGCTAATAGTATTTGCTGTCAAATAAACCTGTTGGAATTTAACCTGATGTTGTGAGACTTCTTACTCTATCAAACTCTCCCAGGGCAGGTTCTGTCCACCTCTTTAATAAAGGAAGGTAGAATTTCTGGCTGGTGTTTACAGTTGCTTTCTCCACAATCTGGTGTTTTTCTCACTCTCTCCCGAGTGTGAGCTCACTCTATTCCACATCCTGTGAACTGATTGCAGCTTCAGGCAGTAAGTTTCTGGGAAGTTGGAGAGAGGAAAAGAGCATCAGGAATGACAGAGTTGTGTTATCATTTAACCGAACCACCCAGGGTAGAAGCACAGTTCATCGCTCCCTGATCTTGTGGGACACAGAAACATGTTCAGTTTGCTCTGAATTCACATCGGATCTGTAGAAGAGATTGTTAAAGCTTAAGCCTGTCATTTTGAGTTGAGTATTTTGCTCTCTGTCCCTCATTTTATTCTTGAATAGCATGTTGCTTTGCTGTTTAAGAGAACATAGAACATTACAGCACAAACAGGCCCTTCGGCCCACGAGTTGCGCCGATCACATCAACCCCACCAATCTATAGACCTATCTATAACCCCCAATCCCATTAAACCCCATATACTCATCCAGAAGTCTTTTAAAAGACCCCAGCGAGTTCGCCTCCACCACCGATGACGGCAGCCGATTCCATTCACTCACCACCCTCTGAGTGAAAAACTTACCCCTAACATCACCTCTGTACTTCCCTCCCCGCACCTTAAATCTGTGTCCTCTCGTAGCGACCATTTCAACCCGGGGAAATAGCCTCTGAGAGTCCACCCTATCTACTCCTCTTAACATTTTATAAACATTTTAGAAGTTAGAGTAGTAACCAGAGAATTTTACCATGGGCAGCTTAACATCTCCTGTTGATAAATTATTAGAATCAGGGGTTTTGTGACCTCTCTGCATTCTTACATTCCCTTGGCTACGGGTTCATTGTTAAACTCCACATCTTGAAGTGGTTCTTTGATTTCTCTGAACTGGACTGTGACCTTAACTGCAGCAGACCCAGAACGCAACAGAAATCCTTCCCACTCAGATCATTTTATCACCACAGTTTTGTGGACTAAAATTAAAAGTTCAGACAGGTGCAGGGTGCACTCACACTCATGGGGAGAAATTTTCCTTTCCCACCTGCCATGGGATTTTACAGGGCGGGAATGGCTGGAAAACCCGACCTGTGACCTCTGAAATGGTAGCCTTGGATTCCACATTAACGAACCAACAATAATGCAATTCCCTCCATTAAACAGCAACGAGGGGAGAGTTAAAAAAAATAAACAGTTTAATTAGGCAGACTCCAAATATGAGTTGCTACAGGAATCAGTACAGGTATCAGTGTGGGCTCTCGGTGTTGCTATGGGAATCAGTACAGGTATCAGTGTGGGCTCTCGGTGTTGCTATGGGAATCAGTACAGGTATCAGTGTGGGCTCTCGGTGTTGCTATGGGAATCAGTACAGGTATCAGTGTGGGGTCTCGGTGTTGCTATGGGAATCAGTACAGGTATCAGTGTGGGCTCTCGGTGTTGCTATGGGAATCAGTACCGGTATCAGTGTGGGCTCTCGGTGTTGCTAGAGGAATCAGTACCGGTATCAGTGTGGGCTCTCGGTGTTGCTACAGGAATCAGTACCGGTATCAGTGTGGGCTCTCGGTGTTGCTACGGGAATCAGTACAGGTATCAGTGTGGGCTCTCGGTGTTGCTACGGGAATCAGTACCGGTATCAGTGTGGGCTCTCGGTGTTGCTACGGGAATCAGTACAGGTATCAGTGTGGGCTCTCGGTGTTGCTACGGGAATCAGTACAGGTATCAGTGTGGGCTCTCGGTGTTGCTACGGGAATCAGTACCGGTATCAGTGTGGGCTCTCGGTGTTGCTACAGGAATCAGTACCGGTATCAGTGTGGGCTCTCGGTGTTGCTACAGGAATCAGTAAAGGTATCAGTGTGGGCTCTCGGTGTTGCTACGCGAATCAGTACAGGTATCAGTGTGGGCTCTCGGTGTTGCTACGGGAATCAGTACAGGTATCAGTGTGGGCTCTCGGTGTTGCTATGGGAATCAGTGCAGGTATCAGTGTGGGCTCTCGGTGTTGCTACGGGAATCAGTACAGGTATCAGTGTGGGCTCTCGGTGTTGCTACGGGAATCAGTACAGGTATCAGTGTGGGCTCTCGGTATTGCTACGGGAATCAGTACCGGTATCAGTGTGGGCTCTCGGTGTTGCTACAGGAATCAGTACAGGTATCAGTGTGGGCTCTCGGTGTTGCTACGGGAATCAGTACCGGTATCAGTGTGGGCTCTCGGTGTTGCTACAGGAATCAGTACAGGTATCAGTGTGGGCTCTCGGTGTTGCTACGGGAATCAGTACAGGTATCAGTGTGGGCACTCGGTGTTGCTACGGCAATGAGTACAGGTATCAGTGTGGGCTCTCGGTGTTACGACGGGAATCAGTACAGGTATCAGTGTGGGCTCTCGGTGTTGCTACGGGAATCAGTACAGGTATCAGTGTGGGCTCTCGGTGTTGCTACGGGAATCAGTACAGGTATCAGTGTGGGCTCTCGGTGTTGCTACGGGAATCAGTACAGGTATCAGTGTGGGTTCTCAGTGTTGCTACGGGAATCAGTACAGGTATCAGTGTGGGCTCTCGGTGTTGCTACGGGAATCAGTACAGGTATCAGTGTGGGCTCTCGGTGTTGCTATGGGAATCAGTACATGTATCAGTGTGGGCTCTCGGAGTTGCTACGGGAATCAGTACAGGTATCAGTGTGGGTTCTCAGTGTTGCTACGGGAATCAGTACAGGTATCAGTGTGGGCTCTCGGTGTTGCTACGGGAATCAGTACAGGTATCAGTGTGGGCTCTCGGTGTTGCTACGGGAATCAGTACATGTATCAGTGTGGGCTCTCGGTGTTGCTACGGGAATCAGTACAGGTATCAGTGTGGGCTCTCGGTGTTGCTATGGGAATCAGTACAGGTATCAGTGTGGGCTCTCGGTGTTGCTATGGGAATCAGTACAGGTATCAGTGTGGGCTCTCGGTGTTGCTACCGGAATCAGAACAGGTATCAGTGTGCGCTCTCGGTGTTGTTATGGGAATCAGTACAGGTATCAGTGTGGGTTCTCAGTGTTGCTACGGGAATCAGTACAGGTACCAGTGTGGGCTCTCGGTGTTTCTATGAGAATCAGTACAGGTATCAGTGTGGGCTCTCGGTGTTGCTACCGGAATCAGAACAGGTATCAGTGTGCGCTCTCGGTGTTGTTATGGGAATCAGTACAGGTATCAGTGTGGGTTCTCAGTGTTGCTACGGGAATCAGTACAGGTACCAGTGTGGGCTCTCGGTGTTTCTATGAGAATCAGTACAGGTATCAGTGTGGGCTCTCGGTGTTGCTACGGGAATCAGTACAGGTATCAGTGTGGGCTCTCGGTGTTGCTACGGGAATGAGTACAGGTATCAGTGTGGGATCTCGGTGTTGCTCCAGGAATCAGTACAGGTATCAGTGTGGGCTCTCGGTGTTGCTACGGGAATCAGTACAGGTATCAGTGTGGGCTCTCGGTGTTGCTACAGGAATCAGTACAGGTATCAGTGTGGGCTCTCGGTGTTGCTACGGCAATGAGTACAGGTATCAGTGTGGGCTCTCGGTGTTACTACGGGAATCAGTACAGGTATCAGTGTGGGCTCTCGGTGTTGCTACGTGAATCAGTACATGTATCAGTGTGGGCTCTCGGTGTTGCTACGGGAATCAGTACAGGTATCAGTGTGGGTTCTCAGTGTTGCTATGGGAATCAGTACAGGTATCAGTGTGGGTTCTCGGTGTTGCTATAGGAATCAGTACAGGTATCAGTGTGGGCTCTCGGTGTTGCTACGGGAATCAGTACTGGTATCAGTGTGGGCTCTTGGTGTTGCTACAGGAATCAGTACAGGTATCAGTGTGGGCTCTCGGTGTTGCTACGGGAATCAGTACTGGTATCAGTGTGGGCTCTCGGTGTTGCTATGGTAATCAGTACAGGTATCAGTGGGGCTCTCGTGTGTTGCTACGGGAATCAGTACAGGTATCAGTGTGGGCTCTCGGTGTTTCTACGGGAATCAGTACAGGTATCAGTGTGGGCTCTCGGTGTTGCTATGGGAATCAGTACAGGTATCAGTGTGAGCTCTCGGAGTTGCTACCAGAATCAGAACAGGTATCAGTGTGGGCTCTCGGTGTTGCTACGGGAATCAGTACAGGTATCAGTGTGGGCTCTCGGTGTTTCTATGAGAATCAGTACAGGTATCAGTGTGGGTTCTCGGTGTTGCTACCGGAATCAGAACAGGTATCAGTGTGCGCTCTGGGTGTTGTTATGGGAATCAGTACAGGTATCAGTGTGGGTTGTCAGTGTTGCTACGGGAATCAGTACAGGTATAAGTGTGGGCTCTCGGTGTTGCTATGCGAATCAGTACAGGTATCAGTGTGGGCACTCGGTGTTGCTACGGGAATCAGTACAGGTATCAGTGTGGGCTCTCAGTGTTGCTACGGGAATGAGTACAGGTATCAGTGTGGGCTCTCGGTGTTGCTACGGGAATGAGTACAGGTATCAGTGTGGGCTCTCGGTGTTGCTACGGGAATCAGTACAGGTATCAGTTTGAGCTCTCGGTGTTGCTACGGGAATGAGTACAGGTATCAGTGTGGGCTCTCGGTGTTGCTACGCGAATTAGTACAGGTATCAGTGTGGGCTTTCGGTGTTGCTACGGGAATCAGTACAGGTATCAGTGTGGGCTCTCGGTGTTGCTACGGGAATCAGTACAGGTATCAGTGTGGATTCTCCGTGTATCTACGGGAATCAGTACAGGTATCAGTGTGGGCACCTGGTGTTGCTATGGGAATCAGTACAGGTATCAGTGTGGGCTCTCGGTGTTGCTATGGGAATCAGCACAGGTATCAGTGTGGGTTCTCAGTGTTGCTACGGGAATAAGTACAGGTATCAGTGTGGGGTCTCGGTGTTGCTACGGGAATCAGTACAGGTATCAGTGTGGGCTCTCGGTGTTGCTATGGGAATCAGTACCGGTATCAGTGTGGGCTCTCGGTGTTGCTACGGCAATGAGTACAGGTATCAGTGTGGGCTCTCGTGTTGCTACAGGAATCAGTACAGGTATCAGTGTGGGCTCTCGGCGTTGCTACGGGAATCAGTACAGGTATCAGTGTGGGCTCTCGGTGTTGCTACGGGAATCAGTACAGGTATCAGTGTGGGCTCTCGGTGTTGCTACGGGAATAAGTACAGGTATCAGTGTGGGCTCTCGGTGTTGCTACGGGAATCAGTACAGGTATCAGTGTGGGCTCTCGGTGTTGCTACGGGAATCAGTACAGGTATCAGTGTGGGCTCTCGGTGTTGCTACGGGAATCAGTACAGGTATCAGTGTGGGCTCTCAGTGTTGCTACAGGAATCAGTACAGGTATCAGTGTGGGATCTCGGTGTTGCTACGGGAATCAGTACAGGTATCAGTGTGGGCTCTTGGTGTTGCGACAGGAATCAGTACAGGTATCAGTGTGGGCTCTCTGTGTTGCTACGGGAATCAGTACTGGTATCAGTGTGGGCTCTCGGTGTTACTACGGGAATCAGTACAGGTATCAGTGTGGGCTCTCGGTGTTGCTACGGGAATCAGTACAGGTATCAGTGTGGGCTCTCGGTGTTGCTACGGGAATCAGTACAGGTATCAGTGTGGGCTCTCGGTGTTGCTACGGGAATCAGTACAGGTATCAGTGTGGGCTCTCGGTGTTGCTACGGGTATCAGTACAGGTATCAGTGTGGGCTCTCGGTGTTGCTACGGGAATCAGTAGAGGTATCAGTGTGGGCTCTCGGTGTTGCTACGGGAATCAGTACATGTATCAGTGTGGGCTCTCGGTGTTGCTACGGGAATCAGTACAGGTATCAGTGTGGGCTTTCGGTGTTGCTATGGTAATCAGTACAGGTATCAGTGTGGGCTCTCGGTGTTGCTATGGGAATCAGTACACGTATCAGTGTGGGCTCTCGGTGTTTCTACGGGAATCAGTACAGGTATCAGTGTGGGCTCTCGGTGTTGCTATGGGAATCAGTACAGGTATCAGTGTGGGTTCTCGGTGTTGCCACTGGAATCAGTACAGGTATCAGTGTGGGCTCTCGGTGTTGCGATGGGAATCAGTACAGGTATCAGTGTGGGCTCTCGGTGTTTCTACGGGAATGAGTACAGGTATCAGTGCGGGCTCTCGGTGTTGCTACGGGAATCAGTACAGGTATCAGTTTGGGCTCTCGGTGTTGCTACGCGAATCAGTACAGGTATCAGTGTGGGCTTTCGGTGTTGCTACGGGAATCAGTACAGGTATCAGTGCGGGCTCTCGGTGTTGCTACGGGAATCAGTACAGGTATCAGTTTGGGCTCTCGGTGTTGCTACGCGAATCAGTACAGGTATCAGTGTGGGCTTTCGGTGTTGCTACGGGAATCAGTACAGGTATCAGTGTGGACTCTCGGTGTTGCTATGGGAATCAGTACCGGTATCATTGTGGGCTCTCGGTGTTGCTACAAGAATCAGTGCATGTGTCAATGTGGGCTCTCGGTGTTGCTACGGGAATCAGTACAGGTATCAGTGTGGGTTCTCGGTGTATCTACGGGAATCAGTACAGGTATCAGTGTGGGCTCTCGGTGTTGCTACGGGAATCAGTACAGGTATCAGTTTGGGCTCTCGGTGTTGCTACGGGAATCAGTACAGGTATCAGTGTGGGTTCTCAGTGTTGCTACGGGAATCAGTACAGGTATCAGTGTGAACTCCTGGTGTTGCTATGGGAATCAGTACAGGTATCAGTGTGGGCGCTCGGTGTTGCTACGGGAATCAGTACAGGTATCAGTGTGGGCTCTCGATGTTGCTACAGGAATCAGTACAGGTATCAGTGTGGGCTCTCGGTGTTGCTACAGGAATCAGTACAGGTATCAGTGTGGGCTCTCGGTGTTGCTACAGGAATCAGTACAGGTATCAGTTTGGGCTTTCGGTGTTGCTACAGGAATCAGTACAGGTATCAGTGTGGGCTCTCAGTGTTACTACAGGAATCAGTACAGGTATCAGTGTGGGCTCTCGGTGATGCTACGGGAATCAGTACACGTATCAGTGTGGGCTCTCAGTGTTGCTACGAGAATCAGTACAGGTATCAGTGTGGGCTCTCGCTGTCGCTATGGGAATCAGTACAGGTAGAAGTGTGGGCTCTCGGTGTTGCTACGGGAGTCAGTACAGGTATCAGTGTGGGTTCTCAGTGTTGCTACGGGAATCAGTACAGGTACCAGTGTGGGATCTCGGTGTTTCTATGGGAATCAGTACAGGTATCAGTGTGGGTTCTCGGTGTTGCCACGGGAATCAGTACAGGTATCAGTGTGGGCTCTCGGTGTTGCTACGGGAAATAAGTACCGGTATCAGTGTGGGCTCTCGGTGTTGCTGTGGGAATCAGTACAGGTATCAGTGTGGGCTCTCGGTGTTGCTACGGGAATCAGTACTGGTATCAGTGTGGGCTCTCGGTGTTGCTATGGGAATCAGTACAGGTATCAGTGTGGGCTCTCGGTGTTGCTACAGGAATCAGTACAGGTATCAGTTTGGGCTTTCGGTGTTGCTACAGGAATCAGTACAGGTATCAGTGTGGGCTCTCGGTGTTGCTGTGGGAATCAGTACAGGTATCAGTGTGGGCTCTCGGTGTTGCTACGGGAATCAGTACTGGTATCAGTGTGGGCTCTCGGTGTTGCTATGGGAATCAGTACAGGTATCAGTGTGGGCTCTCGGTGTTGCTACAGGAGTCAGTACAGGTATCAGTTTGGGCTTTCGGTGTTGCTACAGGAATCAGTACAGGTATCAGTGTGGGCTCTCAGTGTTACTACAGGAATCAGGACAGGTATCAGTGTGGGCTCTCGGTGATGCTACGGGAATCAGTACAGGTATCAGTGTGGGTTCTCAGTGTTGCTACGGGAATCAGTACAGGTACCAGTGTGGGATCTCGGTGTTTCTATGGGAATCAGTACAGGTATCAGTGTGGGTTCTCGGTGTTGCCACGGGAATCAGTACAGGTATCAGTGTGGGCTCTCGGTGTTGCTGTGGGAATCAGTACAGGTATCAGTGTGGGCTCTCGGTGTTGCTACGGGAATCAGTACTGGTATCAGTGTGGGCTCTCGGTGTTGCTATGGGAATCAGTACAGGTATCAGTGTGGGCTCTCGGTGTTGCTATGGGAATCAGTACAGGTATCAGTGTGGGCTCTCGGTGTTGCTATGGGAATCAGTACAGGTATCAGTGTGGGTTCTCAGTGTTGCTACGGGAATCAGTACAGGTATCAGTGTGGGCTCTCGGTGTTGCTACGGGAATCAGTACAGGTATCAGTGTGGGCTCTCGGTGTTGCTACGGGAATCAGTACAGGTATCAGTGTGGGCTCTCGGTGTTGCTACAGGAATCAGTACAGGTATCAGTGTGGGATCTCGGTGTTGCTACAGGAATCAGTACAGGTATCAGTGTGAGCTCTCGGTGTTGCTACGACAATGAGTACAGGTATCAGTGTGGGCTCTCGGTGTTACTACGGGGATCAGTACAGGTATCAGTGTGGGCTCTCGGTGTTGCTACGGGAATGAGTACACGTATCAGTGTGGGCTATCGGTGTTTCTACGGGAATCAGTACAGGTATCAGTGTGGGCTCTCGGTGTTGCTATGGGAATCAGTACAGGTATCAGTGTGGGCTCTCGGTGTTGCTATGGGAATCAGTACTGGTATCAGTGTGGGTTCTCAGTGTTGCTACGGGAATCAGTACAGGTATCAGTGTGTGCTCTCGGTGTTGCTACGGGAATCAGTACATGTATCAGTGTGGGCTCTCGGTGTTGCTACGGGAATCAGTACAGGTATCAGTGTGGGCTCTCGGTGTTGCTACAGGAATCAGTACAGGTATCAGTGTGGGATCTCGGTGTTGCTACAGGAATCAGTACAGGTATCAGTGTGGGCTCTCGGTGTTGCTACAGGAATCAGTACAGGTATCAGTGTGGGATCTCGGTGTTGCTACAGGAATCAGTACAGGTATCAGTGTGAGCTCTCGGTGTTGCTACGTCAATGAGTACAGGTATCAGTGTGGGCTCTCGGTGTTACTACGGGGATCAGTACAGGTATCAGTGTGGGCTCTCGGTGTTACTACGGGGATCAGTACAGGTATCAGTGTGGGCTCTCGGTGTTGCTACGGGAATGAGTACACGTATCAGTGTGGGCTATCGGTGTTTCTACGGGAATCAGTACAGGTATCAGTGTGGGCTCTCGGTGTTGCTATGGGAATCAGTACAGGTATCAGTGTGGGCTCTCGGTGTTGCTACCGGAATCAGAACAGGTATCAGTGTGCGCTCTCGGTGTTGCTACGGGAATCAGTACAGGTATCAGTGTGGGCTCTCGGTGTTGCTACGGGAATGAGTACAGGTATCAGTGTGGGCTCTCGGTGTTGCTACGGGAATGAGTACAGGTATCAGTGTGGGCTCTCGGTGTTGCTACGGGAATGAGTACAGGTATCAGTTTGGGCTCTCGGTGTTGCTACGGGAATGAGTACAGGTATCAGTGTGGGCTCTTGGTGTTGCTACAGGAATCAGAACATGTATCAGTGTGGGCTCTCGGTGTTGCTACAGGAATCAGAACATGTATCAGTGTGGGCTCTCGGTGTTTCTACGGGAATCAGTACAGGTATCAGTGTGGGCTCTCGGTGTTGCTACGGGAATCAGTACAGGAATCAGTGTGGGTTCTCGGTGTATCTACGGGAATCAGTACAGGTATCAGTGTGGGCTCTCGGTGTTGCTACGGGAATCAGTACAGGTATCAGTTTGGGCTCTCGGTGTTGCTACGGGAATCAGTACAGGTATCAGTGTGGGTTCTCGGTGTTGCTACGGGAATCAGTACAGGTATCAGTGTGGGCTCTCGGTGTTGCTACAGGAATCAGTACAGGTATCAGTGTGGGCTCTCGGTGTTGCTACAGGAATCAGTACAGGTATCAATGTGGGCTCTCGGTGTCGCGACACGAATCAGTACAGATATCAGTGTGGGCTCTCGGTGTTACTACAGGATTCAGTACAGGTATCAGTATGGGCTCTCGGTGTTGCTACAGGAATCAGTACAGGTATCAGTTTGGGCTTTCGGTGTTGCTACAGGAATCAGTACAGGTATCAGTGTGGGCGCTTGGTGTTACTCCGAGAATCAGTACAGGTATCAGTGTGGGCTCTCGGTGTTGCTACAGGATTCAGTACAGGTATCAGTGTGGGCTCTTGGTGATGCTACGGGAATCAGTACAGGTATCAGTGTGGGCTCTCAGTGTTGCTATGGGAATCAGTACAGGTATCAGTGTGGGCTCTCGGTGTTGCTACGGGAATCAGTACAGGTATCAGTGTGGGCTCTCGGTGTTGCTATGGGAATCAGTACAGGTATCAGTGTGGGCTCTCGGTGTTGCTATGGGAATCAGTACAGATATCAGTGTGGGCTCTCGGTGTTGTTACGGGAATCAGTACAGGTATCAGTGTGGGCTCTTGGTGTTGCTATGGGAATCAGTACAGGTATCAGTGTGGGTTCTCAATGTTGCTACGGGAATCAGTACAGGTGTCAGTGTGGGCTCTCGGTGTTGCTACGGGAATCAGTACAGGTATCAGTGTGGGCTCTCGGTGTTGCTACGGGAATGAGTACAGGTATCAGTGTGGGTTCTCGGTGTTGCTACGGGAATGAGTACAGGTATCAGTGTGGGCTCTCGGTATTACTACGGGAATCAGTACAGGTATCAGTTTGGGTTCTCGGTGTTGCTACAGGAATCAGTACAGGTATCAGTGTGGGTTCTCGGTGTTGCTACGGGAATGAGTACAGGTATCAGTGTGGGCTCTTGGTGTTGCTACGGGAATCAGTACAGGTATCAGTGTGGGCTCTCGGTGTTGCTACAGGAATCTTTGCAGGTATCAGCGTGGGCTCTCGGTGTTGCTACGGGAATCAGTACAGGTATCAGTGTGGGCTCTCGGTGTTGCTACGGGAATCAGTACAGGTATCAGTGTGGGCTCTTGATGGCGCTATGAAAATCAATACAGGTATCAGTGTGGGCTCTTAGTGTTGCTACGGGAATCAGTACAGGTATCAGTGTGGGCTCCCGGTGTTGCTACGGGAATTAGTACAGGTATCAGTGTGGGCTCTCGGTGTTGCTACGGGAATCAGTTCAGGTATCAGTGTGGGCTCTCGATGTCGCTATGATAATCAGTACAGGTATCAGTGTGGGCTCTTTGTGTTGCTACGGGAATCTGTACAGGTACCAGTGTGGGCTCTCGGTGTTGCTACGGGAATCAGTACAGGTATCAGTGTGGGCTCTCGGTGTTGCTACAGGAATCAGTACAGGTATCAGTGTGGGCTCTCGGTGTTGCTACGGGAATTAGTATAGGTATCAGTGTGGGCTCCCGGTGTTGCTACGGGAATTAGTATAGGTATCAGTGTGGGCTCTCGGTGTTGCTACGGGAATCAGTACAGGTATCAGTGTGGTCTCTCCGTGTTGCTACGGGAATCAGTACAGGTATCAGTGTGGGCTCTCGGTGTTGCTACGGGAATCAGTACAGGTATCAGTGTGGGCTCTCGGTGTTGCTACAGGAATCAGTACAGGTATCAGTGTGGGCTCTCGGTGTTGCTACAGGAATCAGTACAGGTATCAGTGTGGGGTCTCGGTGTTGCTACGGGAATCAGTACAGGTATCAGTGTGGGCTCTCGGTGTTGCTACGGGAATCAGTACAGGTATCAGTGTGGGCTCTCGGTGTTGCTACGGGAATCAGTACAGGTATCAGTGTGGGCTCTCGGTGTTGCTACAGGAATCAGTACAGGTATCAGTGTGGGATCTCGGTGTTGCTACAGGAATCAGTACAGGTATCAGTGTGAGCTCTCGGTGTTGCTACGTCAATGAGTACAGGTATCAGTGTGGGCTCTCGGTGTTACTACGGGGATCAGTACATGTATCAGTGTGGGCTCTCGGTGTTGCTACGGGAATGAGTACACGTATCAGTGTGGGCTATCGGTGTTTCTACGGGAATCAGTACAGGTATCAGTGTGGGCTCTCGGTGTTGCTATGGGAATCAGTACAGGTATCAGTGTGGGCTCTCGGTGTTGCTATGGGAATCAGTACAGGTATCAGTGTGGGTTCTCAGTGTTGCTACGGGAATCAGTACAGGTATCAGTGTGTGCTCTCGGTGTTGCTACGGGAATCAGTACATGTATCACTGTGGGCTCTCGGTGTTGCTACGGGAATCAGTACAGGTATCAGTGTGGGCTCTCGGTGTTGCTACAGGAATCAGTACAGGTATCAGTGTGGGATCTCGGTGTTGCTACAGGAATCAGTACAGGTATCAGTGTGGGCTCTCGGTGTTGCTACAGGAATCAGTACAGGTATCAGTGTGGGATCTCGGTGTTGCTACAGGAATCAGTACAGGTATCAGTGTGAGCTCTCGGTGTTGCTACGTCAATGAGTACAGGTATCAGTGTGGGCTCTCGGTGTTACTACGGGGATCAGTACAGGTATCAGTGTGGGCTCTCGGTGTTACTACGGGGATCAGTACAGGTATCAGTGTGGGCTCTCGGTGTTGCTACGGGAATGAGTACACGTATCAGTGTGGGCTATCGGTGTTTCTACGGGAATCAGTACAGGTATCAGTGTGGGCTCTCGGTGTTGCTATGGGAATCAGTACAGGTATCAGTGTGGGCTCTCGGTGTTGCTACCGGAATCAGAACAGGTATCAGTGTGCGCTCTCGGTGTTGCTACGGGAATCAGTACAGGTATCAGTGTGGGCTCTCGGTGTTGCTACGGGAATGAGTACAGGTATCAGTGTGGGCTCTCGGTGTTGCTACGGGAATGAGTACAGGTATCAGTGTGGGCTCTCGGTGTTGCTACGGGAATGAGTACAGGTATCAGTTTGGGCTCTCGGTGTTGCTACGGGAATGAGTACAGGTATCAGTGTGGGCTCTTGGTGTTGCTACAGGAATCAGAACATGTATCAGTGTGGGCTCTCGGTGTTGCTACAGGAATCAGAACATGTATCAGTGTGGGCTCTCGGTGTTTCTACGGGAATCAGTACAGGTATCAGTGTGGGCTCTCGGTGTTGCTACGGGAATCAGTACAGGAATCAGTGTGGGTTCTCGGTGTATCTACGGGAATCAGTACAGGTATCAGTGTGGGCTCTCGGTGTTGCTACGGGAATCAGTACAGGTATCAGTTTGGGCTCTCGGTGTTGCTACGGGAATCAGTACAGGTATCAGTGTGGGTTCTCGGTGTTGCTACGGGAATCAGTACAGGTATCAGTGTGGGCTCTCGGTGTTGCTACAGGAATCAGTACAGGTATCAGTGTGGGCTCTCGGTGTTGCTACAGGAATCAGTACAGGTATCAATGTGGGCTCTCGGTGTCGCGACACGAATCAGTACAGATATCAGTGTGGGCTCTCGGTGTTACTACAGGATTCAGTACAGGTATCAGTATGGGCTCTCGGTGTTGCTACAGGAATCAGTACAGGTATCAGTTTGGGCTTTCGGTGTTGCTACAGGAATCAGTACAGGTATCAGTGTGGGCGCTTGGTGTTACTCCGAGAATCAGTACAGGTATCAGTGTGGGCTCTCGGTGTTGCTACAGGATTCAGTACAGGTATCAGTGTGGGCTCTCGGTGATGCTACGGGAATCAGTACAGGTATCAGTGTGGGCTCTCAGTGTTGCTATGGGAATCAGTACAGGTATCAGTGTGGGCTCTCGGTGTTGCTACGGGAATCAGTACAGGTATCAGTGTGGGCTCTCGGTGTTGCTATGGGAATCAGTACAGGTATCAGTGTGGCCTCTCGGTGTTGCTATGGGAATCAGTACAGGTATCAGTGTGGGCTCTCGGTGTTGTTACGGGAATCAGTACAGGTATCAGTGTGGGCTCTCGGTGTTGCTATGGGAATCAGTACAGGTATCAGTGTGGGTTCTCAATGTTGCTACGGGAATCAGTACAGGTGTCAGTGTGGGCTCCCGGTGTTGCTACGGGAATCAGTACAGGTACCAGTGTGGGCTCTCGGTGTTGCTACGGGAATGAGTACAGGTATCAGTGTGGGTTCTCGGTGTTGCTACGGGAATGAGTACAGGTATCAGTGTGGGCTCTCGGTATTACTACGGGAATCAGTACAGGTATCAGTTTGGGTTCTCGGTGTTGCTACAGGAATCAGTACAGGTATCAGTGTGGGTTCTCGGTGTTGCTACGGGAATGAGTACAGGTATCAGTGTGGGCTCTTGGTGTTGCTACGGGAATCAGTACAGGTATCAGTGTGGGCTCTCGGTGTTGCTACAGGAATCTTTGCAGGTATCAGCGTGGGCTCTCGGTGTTGCTACGGGAATCAGTACAGGTATCAGTGTGGGCTCTCGGTGTTGCTACGGGAATCAGTACAGGTATCAGTGTGGGCTCTTGATGGCGCTATGAAAATCAATACAGGTATCAGTTTGGGCTCTTAGTGTTGCTACGGGAATCAGTACAGGTATCAGTGTGGGCTCCCGGTGTTGCTACGGGAATTAGTACAGGTATCAGTGTGGGCTCTCGGTGTTGCTACGGGAATCAGTTCAGGTATCAGTGTGGGCTCTCGATGTCGCTATGATAATCAGTACAGGTATCAGTGTGGGCTCTTTGTGTTGCTACGGGAATCTGTACAGGTACCAGTGTGGGCTCTCGGTGTTGCTACGGGAATCAGTACAGGTATCAGTGTGGGCTCTCGGTGTTGCTACAGGAATCAGTACAGGTATCAGTGTGGGCTCTCGGTGTTGCTACGGGAATTAGTATAGGTATCAGTGTGGGCTCTCGGTGTTGCTACGGGAATTAGTATAGGTATCAGTGTGGGCTCTCGGTGTTGCTACGGGAATCAGTACAGGTATCAGTGTGGGCTCCCGGTGTTGCTACGGGAATTAGTATAGGTATCAGTGTGGGCTCTCGGTGTTGCTACGGGAATCAGTACAGGTATCAGTGTGGTCTCTCCGTGTTGCTACGGGAATCAGTACAGGTATCAGTGTGGGCTCTCGGTGTTGCTACGGGAATCAGTACAGGTATCAGTGTGGGCTCTCGGTGTTGCTACAGGAATCAGTACAGGTATCAGTGTGGGCTCTCGGTGTTGCTACAGGAATCAGTACAGGTATCAGTGTGGGGTCTCGGTGTTGCTACGGGAATCAGTACAGGTATCAGTGTGGGCTCTCGGTGTTGCTACGGGAGTCAGTACAGGTATCAGTGTGGGCTCTCGGTGTTGCTACGGGAATCAGTACAGGTATCAGTGTGGGCTCTCGGTGTTGCTACGGGAATCAGTACAGGTATCAATGTGGGCTCTCGGTGTTGCTACGGGAATCAGTACAGGTATCAGTGTGGGCTCTTGGTGTTGCTACGGAAATCATTACCGGTATCAGTGTGGGCTCTCGGTGTTGCTACGGGAATCAGTACAGGTATCAGTGTGGGCGCTCGGTGTTGCTATGGGAATCAGAACAGGTATCAGTGTGGGCTCTCGGTGTTGCTACGGGAATCCGTACAGGTATCAGTGTGGGCTCTCGGTGTTGCTACGGGAATCAGTACAGGTATCAGTGTGGGCTCTCGGTGTTGCTACGGGAATGAGTACAGGTATCAGTGCGGGCTCTCGGTGTTGCTACGGGAATCAGTACAGGTATCAGTTTGGGCTCTCGGTGTTGCTACGCGAATCAGTACAGGTATCAGTGTGGACTTTCGGTGTTGCTACGGGAATCAGTACAGGTATCAGTGCGGGCTCTCGGTGTTGCTACGGGAATCAGTACAGGTATCAGTTTGGGCTCTCGGTGTTGCTACGCGAATCAGTACAGGTATCAGTGTGGGCTTTCGGTGTTGCTACGGGAATCAGTACAGGTATCAGTGTGGACTCTCGGTGTTGCTATGGGAATCAGTACAGGTATCATTGTGGGCTCTCGGTGTTGCTACAAGAATCAGTACATGTATCAATGTGGGCTCTCGGTGTTGCTACGGGAATCAGTACAGGTATCAGTGTGGGTTCTCGGTGTATCTACGGGAATCAGTACAGGTATCAGTGTGGGCTCTCGGTGTTGCTACGGGAATCAGTACAGGTATCAGTTTGGGCTCTCGGTGTTGCTACGGGAATCAGTACAGGTATCAGTGTGGGTTCTCAGTGTTGCTACGGGAATCAGTACAGGTATCAGTGTGAACTCCTGGTGTTGCTATGGGAATCAGTACAGGTATCAGTGTGGGCGCTCGGTGTTGCTACGGGAATCAGTACAGGTATCAGTGTGGGCTCTCGATGTTGCTACAGGAATCAGTACAGGTATCAGTGTGGGCTCTCGGTGTTGCTACAGGAATCAGTACAGGTATCAGTGTGGGCTCTCGGTGTTGCTACAGGAATCAGTACAGGTATCAGTTTGGGCTTTCGGTGTTGCTACAGGAATCAGTACAGGTATCAGTGTGGGCTCTCGGTGTTACTACAGGAATCAGTACAGGTATCAGTGTGGGCTCTCGGTGATGCTACGGGAATCAGTACACGTATCAGTGTGGGCTCTCAGTGTTGCTACGAGAATCAGTACAGGTATCAGTGTGGGCTCTCGGTGTCGCTATGGGAATCAGTACAGGTAGAAGTGTGGGCTCTCGGTGTTGCTACGGGAGTCAGTACAGGTATCAGTGTGGGTTCTCAGTGTTGCTACGGGAATCAGTACAGGTACCAGTGTGGGATCTCGGTGTTTCTATGGGAATCAGTACAGGTATCAGTGTGGGTTCTCGGTGTTGCCACGGGAATCAGTACAGGTATCAGTGTGGGCTCTCGGTGTTGCTACGGGAATCAGTACCGGTATCAGTGTGGGCTCTCGGTGTTGCTGTGGGAATCAGTACAGGTATCAGTGTGGGCTCTCGGTGTTGCTACGGGAATCAGTACTGGTATCAGTGTGGGCTCTCGGTGTTGCTATGGGAATCAGTACAGGTATCAGTGTGGGCTCTCGGTGTTGCTACAGGAATCAGTACAGGTATCAGTTTGGGCTTTCGGTGTTGCTACAGGAATCAGTACAGGTATCAGTGTGGGCTCTCGGTGTTGCTGTGGGAATCAGTACAGGTATCAGTGTGGGCTCTCGGTGTTGCTACGGGAATCAGTACTGGTATCAGTGTGGGCTCTCGGTGTTGCTATGGGAATCAGTACAGGTATCAGTGTGGGCTCTCGGTGTTCCTACAGGAGTCAGTACAGGTATCAGTTTGGGCTTTCGGTGTTGCTACAGGAATCAGTACAGGTATCAGTGTGGGCTCTCAGTGTTACTACAGCAATCAGGACAGGTATCAGTGTGGGCTCTCGGTGATGCTACGGGAATCAGTACAGGTATCAGTGTGGGCTCTCAGTGTTGCTACGAGAATCAGTACATGTATCAGTGTGGGCTCTCGGTGTCGCTACGGGAATCAGTACAGGTAGAAGTGTGGGCTCTCGGTGTTGCTACGGGAGTCAGTACAGGTATCAGTGTGGGTTCTCAGTGTTGCTACGGGAATCAGTACAGGTACCAGTGTGGGATCTCGGTGTTTCTATGGGAATCAGTACAGGTATCAGTGTGGGTTCTCGGTGTTGCCACGGGAATCAGTACAGGTATCAGTGTGGGCTCTCGGTGTTGCTGTGGGAATCACTACAGGTATCAGTGTGGGCTCTCGGTGTTGCTACGGGAATCAGTACTGGTATCAGTGTGGGCTCTCGGTGTTGCTATGGGAATCAGTACAGGTATCAGTGTGGGCTCTCGGTGTTGCTATGGGAATCAGTACAGGTATCAGTGTGGGCTCTCGGTGTTGCTATGGGAATCAGTACAGGTATCAGTGTGGGTTCTCAGTGTTGCTACGGGAATCAGTACAGGTATCAGTGTGGGCTCTCGGTGTTGCTACGGGAATCAGTACAGGTATCAGTGTGGGCTCTCGGTGTTGCTACGGGAATCAGTATAGGTATCAGTGTGGGCTCTCGGTGTTGCTACAGGAATCAGTACAGGTATCAGTGTGGGATCTCGGTGTTGCTACAGGAATCAGTACAGGTATCAGTGTGAGCTCTCGGTGTTGCTACGTCAATGAGTACAGGTATCAGTGTGGGCTCTCGGTGTTACTACGGGGATCAGTACAGGTATCAGTGTGGGCTCTCGGTGTTGCTACGGGAATGAGTACACGTATCAGTGTGGGCTATCGGTGTTTCTACGGGAATCAGTACAGGTATCAGTGTGGGCTCTCGGTGTTGCTATGGGAATCAGTACAGGTATCAGTGTGGGCTCTCGGTGTTGCTATGGGAATCAGTACAGGTATCAGTGTGGGTTCTCAGTGTTGCTACGGGAATCAGTACAGGTATCAGTGTGTGCTCTCGGTGTTGCTACGGGAATCAGTACATGTATCAGTGTGGGCTCTCGGTGTTGCTACGGGAATCAGTACAGGTATCAGTATGGGCTCTCGGTGTTGCTACAGGAATCAGTACAGGTATCAGTGTGGGATCTCGGTGTTGCTACAGGAATCAGTACAGGTATCAGTGTGGGCTCTCGGTGTTGCTACAGGAATCAGTACAGGTATCAGTGTGGGATCTCGGTGTTGCTACAGGAATCAGTACAGGTATCAGTGTGAGCTCTCGGTGTTGCTACGTCAATGAGTACAGGTATCAGTGTGGGCTCTCGGTGTTACTACGGGGATCAGTACAGGTATCAGTGTGGGCTCTCGGTGTTACTACGGGGATCAGTACAGGTATCAGTGTGGGCTCTCGGTGTTGCTACGGGAATGAGTACACGTATCAGTGTGGGCTATCGGTGTTTCTACGGGAATCAGTACAGGTATCAGTGTGGGCTCTCGGTGTTGCTATGGGAATCAGTACAGGTATCAGTGTGGGCTCTCGGTGTTGCTACCGGAATCAGAACAGGTATCAGTGTGCGCTCTCGGTGTTGCTACGGGAATCAGTACAGGTATCAGTGTGGGCTCTCGGTGTTGCTACGGGAATGAGTACAGGTATCAGTGTGGGCTCTCGGTGTTGCTACGGGAATGAGTACAGGTATCAGTGTGGGCTCTCGGTGTTGCTACGGGAATGAGTACAGGTATCAGTTTGGGCTCTCGGTGTTGCTACGGGAATGAGTACAGGTATCAGTGTGGGCTCTTGGTGTTGCTACAGGAATCAGAACATGTATCAGTGTGGGCTCTCGGTGTTGCTACAGGAATCAGAACATGTATCAGTGTGGGCTCTCGGTGTTTCTACGGGAATCAGTACAGGTATCAGTGTGGGCTCTCGGTGTTGCTACGGGAATCAGTACAGGAATCAGTGTGGGTTCTCGGTGTATCTACGGGAATCAGTACAGGTATCAGTGTGGGCTCTCGGTGTTGCTACGGTAATCAGTACAGGTATCAGTTTGGGCTCTCGGTGTTGCTACGGGAATCAGTACAGGTATCAGTGTGGGTTCTCGGTGTTGCTACGGGAATCAGTACAGGTATCAGTGTGGGCTCTCGGTGTTGCTACAGGAATCAGTACAGGTATCAGTGTGGGCTCTCGGTGTTGCTACAGGAATCAGTACAGGTATCAATGTGGGCTCTAGGTGTCGCGACACGAATCAGTACAGATATCAGTGTGGGCTCTCGGTGTTACTACAAGATTCAGTACAGGTATCAGTATGGGCTCTCGGTGTTGCTACAGGAATCAGTACAGGTATCAGTTTGGGCTTTCGGTGTTGCTACAGGAATCAGTACAGGTATCAGTGTGGGCGCTTGGTGTTACTCCGAGAATCAGTACAGGTATCAGTGTGGGCTCTCGGTGTTGCTACAGGATTCAGTACAGGTATCAGTGTGGGCTCTCGGTGATGCTACGGGAATCAGTACAGGTATCAGTGTGGGCTCTCAGTGTTGCTATGGGAATCAGTACAGGTATCAGTGTGGGCTCTCGGTGTTGCTACGGGAATCAGTACAGGTATCAGTGTGGGCTCTCGGTGTTGCTATGGGAATCAGTACAGGTATCAGTGTGGGCTCTCGGTGTTGCTATGGGAATCAGTACAGGTATCAGTGTGGGCTCTCGGTGTTGTTACGGGAATCAGTACAGGTATCAGTGTGGGCTCTCGGTGTTGCTATGGGAATCAGTACAGGTATCAGTGTGGGTTCTCAATGTTGCTACGGGAATCAGTACAGGTGTCAGTGTGGGCTCTCGGTGTTGCTACGGGAATCAGTACAGGTATCAGTGTGGGCTCTCGGTGTTGCTACGGGAATGAGTACAGGTATCAGTGTGGGTTCTCGGTGTTGCTACGGGAATGAGTACAGGTATCAGTGTGGGCTCTCGGTATTACTACGGGAATCAGTACAGGTATCAGTTTGGGTTCTCGGTGTTGCTACAGGAATCAGTACAGGTATCAGTGTGGGTTCTCGGTGTTGCTACGGGAATGAGTACAGGTATCAGTGTGGGCTCTTGGTGTTGCTACGGGAATCAGTACAGGTATCAGTGTGGGCTCTCGGTGTTGCTACAGGAATCTTTGCAGGTATCAGCGTGGGCTCTCGGTGTTGCTACGGGTATCAGTACAGGTATCAGTGTGGGCTCTCGGTGTTGCTACGGGAATCAGTACAGGTATCAGTGTGGGCTCTTGATGGCGCTATGAAAATCAATACAGGTATCAGTGTGGGCTCTTAGTGTTGCTACGGGAATCAGTACAGGTATCAGTGTGGGCTCCCGGTGTTGCTACGGGAATTAGTACAGGTATCAGTGTGGGCTCTCGGTGTTGCTACGGGAATCAGTTCAGGTATCAGTGTGGGCTCTCGATGTCGCTATGATAATCAGTACAGGTATCAGTGTGGGCTCTTTGTGTTGCTACGGGAATCTGTACAGGTACCAGTGTGGGCTCTCGGTGTTGCTACGGGAATCAGTACAGGTATCAGTGTGGGCTCTCGGTGTTGCTACAGGAATCAGTACAGGTATCAGTGTGGGCTCTCGGTGTTGCTACGGGAATTAGTATAGGTATCAGTGTGGGCTCTCGGTGTTGCTACGGGAATTAGTATAGGTATCAGTGTGGGCTCTCGGTGTTGCTACGGGAATCAGTACAGGTATCAGTGTGGGCTCCCGGTGTTGCTACGGGAATTAGTATAGGTATCAGTGTGGGCTCTCGGTGTTGCTACGGGAATCAGTACAGGTATCAGTGTGGTCTCTCCGTGTTGCTACGGGAATCAGTACAGGTATCAGTGTGGGCTCTCGGTGTTGCTACGGGAATCAGTACAGGTATCAGTGTGGGCTCTCGGTGTTGCTACAGGAATCAGTACAGGTATCAGTGTGGGCTCTCGGTGTTGCTACAGGAATCAGTACAGGTATCAGTGTGGGGTCTCGGTGTTGCTACGGGAATCAGTACAGGTATCAGTGTGGGCTCTCGGTGTTGCTACGGGAATCAGTACAGGTATCAGTGTGGGCGCTCGGTGTTGCTATGGGAATCAGAACAGGTATCAGTGTGGGCTCTCGGTGTTGCTACGGGAATCCGTACAGGTATCAGTGTGGGCTCTCGGTGTTGCTACGGGAATCAGTACAGTTATCAGTGTGGGTTCTCGGTGTTGCTATGGGAATCAGTACAGGTATCAGTGTGGGCTCTCGGTGTTGCTACGGGAATGAGTACAGGTATCAGTGTGGGCTCTCGGTGTTGCGAAAGGAATTAGTACAGGTATCAGTGTGGGCTCTCGGTGTTAATACGGGAATCAGTACAGGTATCAGTGTGGGCTCTCGGTGTTGCTACAAGAATGAGTACAGGTATCAGTGTGGGCTCTCGGTATTGCTACGGGAATCAGTACAGGTATCAGTGTGGGCTCTCGGTGTTGCGACGGGAATCAGTACAGGTATCAGTGTGGGCTCTCGGTGTCGCTACGGGAATGAGTACAGGTATCAGTGTGGGCTCTCGGTGTTGCTACGGGAATCAGTACAGGTATCAGTTTGGGCTCTCGGTGTTGCTACGGGAATGAGTACAGATATCAGTGTGGGCTCTTGGTGTTGCTACGGGAATCAGTGCAGGTATCAGTTTGGGTTCTCGGTGTTGCTACAGGAATCAGTACAGGTATCAGTGTGGGCTCTTGGTGTTGCTACGGGAATCAGTACAGGTATCAGTGTGGGCTCTCGGTGTTGCTACAGGAATCTTTGCAGGTATCAGCGTGGGCTCTCGGTGTTGCTTCGGGAATCAGTACAGGTATCAGTGTGGGCTCTCGGTGTTGCTACGGGAATCAGTACAGGTATCAGTGTGGGCTCTTGATGGCGCTATGAAAATCAATACAGGTATCAGTGTGGGCTCTTAGTGTTGCTACGGGAATCAGTACAGGTATCAGTGTGGGCTCCCGGTGTTGCTACGGGAATTAGTACAGGTATCAGTGTGGGCTCTCGGTGTTGCTACGGGAATCAGTTCAGGTATCAGTGTGGGCTCTCGATGTCGCTATGATAATCAGTACAGGTATCAGTGTGGGCTCTTTGTGTTGCTACGGGAATCTGTACAGGTATCAGTGTGGGGTCTCGGTGTTGCTACGGGAATCAGTACAGGTATCAGTGTGGGCTCTCGGTGTTGCTACAGGAATCAGTACAGGTATCAGTGTGGGCTCTCGGTGTTGCTACGGGAATTAGTATAGGTATCAGTGTGGGCTCTCGGTGTTGCTACGGGAATTAGTATAGGTATCAGTGAGGGCTCTCGGTGTTGCTACGGGAATCAGTACAGGTATCAGTGTGGGCTCCCGGTGTTGCTACGGGAATTAGTATAGGTATCAGTGTGGGCTCTCGGTGTTGCTACGGGAATCAGTACAGGTATCAGTGTGGTCTCTCCGTGTTGCTACGGGAATCAGTACAGGTATCAGTGTGGGCTCTCGGTGTTGCTACGGGAATCAGTACAGGTATCAGTGTGGGCTCTCGGTGTTGCTACAGGAATCAGTACAGGTATCAGTGTGGGCTCTCGGTGTTGCTACAGGAATCAGTACAGGTATCAGTGTGGGGTCTCGGTGTTGCTACGGGAATCAGTACAGGTATCAGTGTGGGCTCTCGGTGTTGCTACGGGAATCAGTACAGGTATCAGTGTGGGCTCTCGGTGTTGCTACGGGAATCAGTACAGGTATCAGTGTGGGCTCTCGGTGTTGCTACGGGAATCAGTACAGGTATCAATGTGGGCTCTCGGTGTTGCTACGGGAATCAGTACAGGTATCAGTGTGGGCTCTTGGTGTTGCTACGGGAATCATTACCGGTATCAGTGTGGGCTCTCGGTGTTGCTACGGGAATCAGTACAGGTATCAGTGTGGGCGCTCGGTGTTGCTATGGGAATCAGAACAGGTATCAGTGTGGGCTCTCGGTGTTGCTACGGGAATCCGTACAGGTATCAGTGTGGGCTCTCGGTGTTGCTACGGGAATCAGTACAGTTATCAGTGTGGGTTCTCGGTGTTGCTATGGGAATCAGTACAGGTATCAGTGTGGGCTCTCGGTGTTGCTACGGGAATGAGTACAGGTATCAGTGTGGGCTCTCAGTGTTGCTATGGGAATCAGTACAGGTATCAGTGTGGGCTCTCGGTGTTGCTACGGGAATCAGTACAGGTATCAGTGTGGGCTCTCGGTGTTGCTATGGGAATCAGTACAGGTATCAGTGTGGGCTCTCGGTGTTGCTATGGGAATCAGTACAGGTATCAGTGTGGGCTCTCGGTGTTGTTACGGGAATCAGTACAGGTATCAGTGTGGGCTCTCGGTGTTGCTATGGGAATCAGTACAGGTATCAGTGTGGGTTCTCAATGTTGCTACGGGAATCAGTACAGGTGTCAGTGTGGGCTCTCAGTGTTGCTACGGGAATCAGTACAGGTATCAGTGTGGGCTCTCGGTGTTGCTACGGGAATGAGTACAGGTATCAGTGTGGGTTCTCGGTGTTGCTACGGGAATGAGTACAGGTATCAGTGTGGGCTCTCGGTATTACTACGGGAATCAGTACAGGTATCAGTTTGGGTTCTCGGTGTTGCTACAGGAATCAGTACAGGTATCAGTGTGGGTTCTCGGTGTTGCTACGGGAATGAGTACAGGTATCAGTGTGGGCTCTTGGTGTTGCTACGGGAATCAGTACAGGTATCAGTGTGGGCTCTCGGTGTTGCTACAGGAATCTTTGCAGGTATCAGCGTGGGCTCTCGGTGTTGCTACGGGAATCAGTACAGGTATCAGTGTGGGCTCTCGGTGTTGCTACGGGAATCAGTACAGGTATCAGTGTGGGCTCTTGATGGCGCTATGAAAATCAATACAGGTATCAGTGTGGGCTCTTAGTGTTGCTACGGGAATCAGTACAGGTATCAGTGTGGGCTCCCGGTGTTGCTACGGGAATTAGTACAGGTATCAGTGTGGGCTCTCGGTGTTGCTACGGGAATCAGTTCAGGTATCAGTGTGGGCTCTCGATGTCGCTATGATAATCAGTACAGGTATCAGTGTGGGCTCTTTGTGTTGCTACGGGAATCTGTACAGGTACCAGTGTGGGCTCTCGGTGTTGCTACGGGAATCAGTACAGGTATCAGTGTGGGCTCTCGGTGTTGCTACAGGAATCAGTACAGGTATCAGTGTGGGCTCCCGGTGTTGCTACGGGAATTAGTATAGGTATCAGTGTGGGCTCTCGGTGTTGCTACGGGAATTAGTATAGGTATCAGTGTGGGCTCTCGGTGTTGCTACGGGAATCAGTACAGGTATCAGTGTGGGCTCCCGGTGTTGCTACGGGAATTAGTATAGGTATCAGTGTGGGCTCTCGGTGTTGCTACGGGAATCAGTACAGGTATCAGTGTGGTCTCTCCGTGTTGCTACGGGAATCAGTACAGGTATCAGTGTGGGCTCTCGGTGTTGCTACGGGAATCAGTACAGGTATCAGTGTGGGCTCTCGGTGTTGCTACAGGAATCAGTACAGGTATCAGTGTGGGCTCTCGGTGTTGCTACAGGAATCAGTACAGGTATCAGTGTGGGGTCTCGGTGTTGCTACGGGAATCAGTACAGGTATCAGTGTGGGCTCTCGGTGTTGCTACGGGAATCAGTACAGGTATCAGTGTGGGCTCCCGGTGTTGCTACGGGAATTAGTACAGGTATCAGTGTGGGCTCTCGGTGTTGCTACGGGAATCAGTTCAGGTATCAGTGTGGGCTCTCGATGTCGCTATGATAATCAGTACAGGTATCAGTGTGGGCTCTTTGTGTTGCTACGGGAATCTGTACAGGTACCAGTGTGGGCTCTCGGTGTTGCTACGGGAATCAGTACAGGTATCAGTGTGGGCTCTCGGTGTTGCTACAGGAATCAGTACAGGTATCAGTGTGGGCTCTCGGTGTTGCTACGGGAATTAGTATAGGTATCAGTGTGGGCTCTCGGTGTTGCTACGGGAATTAGTATAGGTATCAGTGTGGGCTCTCGGTGTTGCTACGGGAATCAGTACAGGTATCAGTGTGGGCTCCCGGTGTTGCTACGGGAATTAGTATAGGTATCAGTGTGGGCTCTCGGTGTTGCTACGGGAATCAGTACAGGTATCAGTGTGGTCTCTCCGTGTTGCTACGGGAATCAGTACAGGTATCAGTGTGGGCTCTCGGTGTTGCTACGGGAATCAGTACAGGTATCAGTGTGGGCTCTCGGTGTTGCTACAGGAATCAGTACAGGTATCAGTGTGGGCTCTCGGTGTTGCTACAGGAATCAGTACAGGTATCAGTGTGGGGTCTCGGTGTTGCTACGGGAATCAGTACAGGTATCAGTGTGGGCTCTCGGTGTTGCTACGGGAATCAGTACAGGTATCAGTGTGGGCTCTCGGTGTTGCTACGGGAATCAGTACAGGTATCAGTGTGGGCTCTCGGTGTTGCTACGGGAATCAGTACAGGTATCAATGTGGGCTCTCGGTGTTGCTACGGGAATCAGTACAGGTATCAGTGTGGGCTCTTGGTGTTGCTACGGGAATCATTACCGTTATCAGTGTGGGCTCTCGGTGTTGCTACGGGAATCAGTACAGGTATCAGTGTGGGCGCTCGGTGTTGCTATGGGAATCAGAACAGGTATCAGTGTGGGCTCTCGGTGTTGCTACGGGAATCCGTACAGGTATCAGTGTGGGCTCTCGGTGTTGCTACGGGAATCAGTACAGTTATCAGTGTGGGTTCTCGGTGTTGCTATGGGAATCAGTACAGGTATCAGTGTGGGCTCTCGGTGTTGCTACGGGAATGAGTACAGGTATCAGTGTGGGCTCTCGGTGTTGCGAAAGGAATTAGTACAGGTATCAGTGTGGGCTCTCGGTGTTAATACGGGAATCAGTACAGGTATCAGTGTGGGCTCTCGGTGTTGCTACAAGAATGAGTACAGGTATCAGTGTGGGCTCTCGGTATTGCTACGGGAATCAGTACAGGTATCAGTGTGGGCTCTCGGTGTTGCGACGGGAATCAGTACAGGTATCAGTGTGGGCTCTCGGTGTCGCTACGGGAATGAGTACAGGTATCAGTGTGGGCTCTCGGTGTTGCTACGGGAATCAGTACAGGTATCAGTGTGGGCTCTCGGTGTTGCTACGGGAATCAGTACAGGTATCAGTTTGGGCTCTCGGTGTTGCTACGGGAATGAGTACAGATATCAGTGTGGGCTCTTGGTGTTGCTACGGGAATCAGTGCAGGTATCAGTTTGGGTTCTCGGTGTTGCTACAGGAATCAGTACAGGTATCAGTGTGGGCTCTTGGTGTTGCTACGGGAATCAGTACAGGTATCAGTGTGGGCTCTCGGTGTTGCTACAGGAATCTTTGCAGGTATCAGCGTGGGCTCTCGGTGTTGCTTCGGGAATCAGTACAGGTATCAGTGTGGGCTCTCGGTGTTGCTACGGGAATCAGTACAGGTATCAGTGTGGGCTCTTCATGGCGCTATGAAAATCAATACAGGTATCAGTGTGGGCTCTTAGTGTTGCTACGGGAATCAGTACAGGTATCAGTGTGGGCTCCCGGTGTTGCTACGGGAATTAGTACAGGTATCAGTGTGGGCTCTCGGTGTTGCTACGGGAATCAGTTCAGGTATCAGTGTGGGCTCTCGATGTCGCTATGATAATCAGTACAGGTATCAGTGTGGGCTCTTTGTGTTGCTACGGGAATCTGTACAGGTATCAGTGTGGGGTCTCGGTGTTGCTACGGGAATCAGTACAGGTATCAGTGTGGGCTCTCGGTGTTGCTACAGGAATCAGTACAGGTATCAGTGTGGGCTCTCGGTGTTGCTACGGGAATTAGTATAGGTATCAGTGTGGGCTCTCGGTGTTGCTACGGGAATTAGTATAGGTATCAGTGAGGGCTCTCGGTGTTGCTACGGGAATCAGTACAGGTATCAGTGTGGGCTCCCGGTGTTGCTACGGGAATTAGTATAGGTATCAGTGTGGGCTCTCGGCGTTGCTACGGGAATCAGTACAGGTATCAGTGTGGTCTCTCCGTGTTGCTACGGGAATCAGTACAGGTATCAGTGTGGGCTCTCGGTGTTGCTACGGGAATCAGTTCAGGTATCAGTGTGGGCTCTCGGTGTTGCTACAGGAATCAGTACAGGTATCAGTGTGGGCTCTCGGTGTTGCTACAGGAATCAGTACAGGTATCAGTGTGGGGTCTCGGTGTTGCTACGGGAATCAGTACAGGTATCAGTGTGGGCTCTCGGTGTTGCTACGGGAATCAGTACAGGTATCAGTGTGGGCTCTCGGTGTTGCTACGGGAATCAGTACAGGTATCAGTGTGGGCTCTCGGTGTTGCTACGGGAATCAGTACAGGTATCAATGTGGGCTCTCGGTGTTGCTACGGGAATCAGTACAGGTATCAGTGTGGGCTCTTGGTGTTGCTACGGGAATCATTACCGGTATCAGTGTGGGCTCTCGGTGTTGCTACGGGAATCAGTACAGGTATCAGTGTGGGCGCTCGGTGTTGCTATGGGAATCAGAACAGGTATCAGTGTGGGCTCTCGGTGTTGCTACGGGAATCCGTACAGGTATCAGTGTGGGCTCTCGGTGTTGCTACGGGAATCAGTACAGTTATCAGTGTGGGTTCTCGGTGTTGCTATGGGAATCAGTACAGGTATCAGTGTGGGCTCTCGGTGTTGCTACGGGAATGAGTACAGGTATCAGTGTGGGCTCTCAGTGTTGCTATGGGAATCAGTACAGGTATCAGTGTGGGCTCTCGGTGTTGCTACGGGAATCAGTACAGGTATCAGTGTGGGCTCTCGGTGTTGCTATGGGAATCAGTACAGGTATCAGTGTGGGCTCTCGTTGTTGCTATGGGAATCAGTACAGGTATCAGTGTGGGCTCTCGGTGTTGTTACGGGAATCAGTACAGGTATCAGTGTGGGCTCTCGGTGTTGCTATGGGAATCAGTACAGGTATCAGTGTGGGTTCTCAATGTTGCTACGGGAATCAGTACAGGTGTCAGTGTGGGCTCTCGGTGTTGCTACGGGAATCAGTACAGGTATCAGTGTGGGCTCTCGGTGTTGCTACGGGAATGAGTACAGGTATCAGTGTGGGTTCTCGGTGTTGCTACGGGAATGAGTACAGGTATCAGTGTGGGCTCTCGGTATTACTACGGGAATCAGTACAGGTATCAGTTTGGGTTCTCGGTGTTGCTACAGGAATCAGTACAGGTATCAGTGTGGGTTCTCGGTGTTGCTACGGGAATGAGTACAGGTATCAGTGTGGGCTCTTGGTGTTGCTACGGGAATCAGTACAGGTATCAGTGTGGGCTCTCGGTGTTGCTACAGGAATCTTTGCAGGTATCAGCGTGGGCTCTCGGTGTTGCTACGGGAATCAGTACAGGTATCAGTGTGGGCTCTCGGTGTTGCTACGGGAATCAGTACAGGTATCAGTGTGGGCTCTTGATGGCGCTATGAAAATCAATACAGGTATCAGTGTGGGCTCTTAGTGTTGCTACGGGAATCAGTACAGGTATCAGTGTGGGCTCCCGGTGTTGCTACGGGAATTAGTACAGGTATCAGTGTGGGCTCTCGGTGTTGCTACGGGAATCAGTTCAGGTATCAGTGTGGGCTCTCGATGTCGCTATGATAATCAGTACAGGTATCAGTGTGGGCTCTTTGTGTTGCTACGGGAATCTGTACAGGTACCAGTGTGGGCTCTCGGTGTTGCTACGGGAATCAGTACAGGTATCAGCGTGGGCTCTCGGTGTTGCTACAGGAATCAGTACAGGTATCAGTGTGGGCTCCCGGTGTTGCTACGGGAATTAGTATAGGTATCAGTGTGGGCTCTCGGTGTTGCTACGGGAATTAGTATAGGTATCAGTGTGGGCTCTCGGTGTTGCTACGGGAATCAGTACAGGTATCAGTGTGGGCTCCCGGTGTTGCTACGGGAATTAGTATAGGTATCAGTGTGGGCTCTCGGTGTTGCTACGGGAATCAGTACAGGTATCAGTGTGGTCTCTCCGTGTTGCTACGGGAATCAGTACAGGTATCAGTGTGGGCTCTCGGTGTTGCTACGGGAATCAGTACAGGTATCAGTGTGGGCTCTCGGTGTTGCTACAGGAATCAGTACAGGTATCAGTGTGGGCTCTCGGTGTTGCTACAGGAATCAGTACAGGTATCAGTGTGGGGTCTCGGTGTTGCTACGGGAATCAGTACAGGTATCAGTGTGGGCTCTCGGTGTTGCTACGGGAATCAGTACAGGTATCAGTGTGGGCTCTCGGTGTTGCTACGGGAATCAGTACAGGTATCAGTGTGGGCTCTCGGTGTTGCTACGGGAATCAGTACAGGTATCAATGTGGGCTCTCGGTGTTGCTACGGGAATCAGTACAGGTATCAGTGTGGGCTCTTGGTGTTGCTACGGGAATCATTACCGGTATCAGTGTGGGCTCTCGGTGTTGCTACGGGAATCAGTACAGGTATCAGTGTGGGCGCTCGGTGTTGCTATGGGAATCAGAACAGGTATCAGTGTGGGCTCTCGGTGTTGCTACGGGAATCCGTACAGGTATCAGTGTGGGCTCTCGGTGTTGCTACTGGAATCAGTACAGTTATCAGTGTGGGTTCTCGGTGTTGCTATGGGAATCAGTACAGGTATCAGTGTGGGCTCTCTGTGTTGCTACGGGAATGAGTACAGGTATCAGTGTGGGCTCTCGGTGTTGCGAAAGGAATTAGTACAGGTATCAGTGTGGGCTCTCGGTGTTGCTACGGGAATCAGTACAGGTATCAGTGTGGGCTCTCGGTGTTGCTACGAGAATGAGTACAGGTATCAGTGTGGGCTCTCGGTATTGCTACGGGAATCAGTACAGGTATCAGTGTGGGCTCTCGGTGTTGCGACGGGAATCAGTACAGGTATCAGTGTGGGCTCTCGGTGTCGCTACGGGAATGAGTACAAGTATCAGTGTGGGCTCTCGGTGTTGCTACGGGAATCAGTACAGGTATCAGTGTGGCCTCTCGGTGTTGCTACGGGAATCAGTACAGGTATCAGTTTGGGCTCTCGGTGTTGCTACGGGAATGAGTACAGATATCAGTGTGGGCTCTTGGTGTTGCTACGGGAATCAGTGCAGGTATCAGTTTGGGTTCTCGGTGTTGCTACAGGAATCAGTACAGGTATCAGTGTGGGCTCTTGGTGTTGCTACGGGAATCAGTACAGGTATCAGTGTGGGCTCTCGGTGTTGCTACAGGAATCTTTGCAGGTATCAGCGTGGGCTCTCGGTGTTGCTACGGGAATCAGTACAGGTATCAGTGTGGGCTCTCGGTGTTGCTACGGGAATCAGTACAGGTATCAGTGTGGGCTCTTGATGGCGCTACGAAAATCAATACAGGTATCAGTGTGGGCTCTTAGTGTTGCTACGGGAATCAGTACAGGTATCAGTGTGGGCTCCCGGTGTTGCTACGGGAATTAGTACAGGTATCAGTGTGGGCTCTCGGCGTTGCTACGGGAATTAGTATAGGTATCAGTGAGGGCTCTCGGTGTTGCTACGGGAATCAGTACAGGTATCAGTGTGGGCTCTCGATGTCGCTATGATAATCAGTACAGGTATCAGTGTGGGCTCTTTGTGTTGCTACGGGAATCTGTACAGGTATCAGTGTGGGCTCTCGGTATGGCTACGGGAATCAGTACAGGTATCAGTGTGGGCTCTCGGTGTTGCTACAGGAATCAGTACAGGTATCAGTGTGGGCTCTCGGTGTTGCTACGGGAATTAGTATAGGTATCAGTGTGGGCTCTCGGTGTTGCTACGGGAATTAGTATAGGTATCAGTGAGGGCTCTCGGTGTTGCTACGGGAATCAGTACAGGTATCAGTGTGGGCTCCCGGTGTTGCTACGGGAATTAGTATAGGTATCAGTGTGGGCTCTCGGTGTTGCTACGGGAATCAGTACAGGTATCAGTGTGGTCTCTCCGTGTTGCTACGGGAATCAGTACAGGTATCAGTGTGGGCTCTCGGTGTTGCTACGGGAATCAGTACAGGTATCAGTGTGGGCACTCGGTGTTGCTACAGGAATCAGTACAGGTATCAGTGTGGGCTCTCGGTGTTGCTACAGGAATCAGTACAGGTATCAGTGTGGGGTCTCGGTGTTGCTACGGGAATCAGTACAGGTATCAGTGTGGGCTCTCGGTGTTGCTACGGGAATCAGTACAGGTATCAGTGTGGGCTCTCGGTGTTGCTACGGGAATCAGTACAGGTATCAGTGTGGGCTCTCGGTGTTGCTACGGGAATCAGTACAGGTATCAGTGTGGGCTCTCGGTGTTGCTACGGGAATCAGTACAGGTATCAGTGTGGGCTCTCGGTGTTGCTACGGGAATCAGTACAGTTATCAGTGTGGGTTCTCGGTGTTGCTATGGGAATCAGTACAGGTATCAGTGTGGGCTCTCAGTGTTGCTACGGGAATGAGTACAGGTATCAGTGTGGGCTCTCAGTGTTGCTATGGGAATCAGTACAGGTATCAGTGTGGGCTCTCGGTGTTGCTACGGGAATCAGTACAGGTATCAGTGTGGGCTCTCGGTGTTGCTATGGGAATCAGTACAGGTATCAGTGTGGGCTCTCGGTGTTGCTATGGGAATCAGTACAGGTATCAGTGTGGGCTCTCGGTGTGGTTACGGGAATCAGTACAGGTATCAGTGTGGGCTCTCGGTGTTGCTATGGGAATCAGTACAGGTATCAGTGTGGGTTCTCAATGTTGCTACGGGAATCAGTACAGGTGTCAGTGTGGGCTCTCGGTGTTGCTACGGGAATCAGTACAGGTATCAGTGTGGGCTCTCGGTGTTGCTACGGGAATGAGTACAGGTATCAGTGTGGGTTCTCGGTGTTGCTACGGGAATGAGTACAGGTATCAGTGTGGGCTCTCGGTATTACTACGGGAATCAGTACAGGTATCAGTTTGGGTTCTCGGTGTTGCTACAGGAATCAGTACAGGTATCAGTGTGGGTTCTCGGTGTTGCTACGGGAATGAGTACAGGTATCAGTGTGGGCTCTTGGTGTTGCTACGGGAATCAGTACAGGTATCAGTGTGGGCTCTCGGTGTTGCTACAGGAATCTTTGCAGGTATCAGCGTGGGCTCTCGGTGTTGCTACGGGAATCAGTACAGGTATCAGTGTGGGCTCTCGGTGTTGCTACGGGAATCAGTACAGGTATCAGTGTGGGCTCTTGATGGCGCTATGAAAATCAATACAGGTATCAGTGTGGGCTCTTAGTGTTGCTACGGGAATCAGTACAGGTATCAGTGTGGGCTCCCGGTGTTGCTACGGGAATTAGTACAGGTATCAGTGTGGGCTCTCGGTGTTGCTACGGGAATCAGTTCAGGTATCAGTGTGGGCTCTCGATGTCGCTATGATAATCAGTACAGGTATCAGTGTGGGCTCTTTGTGTTGCTACGGGAATCTGTACAGGTACCAGTGTGGGCTCTCGGTGTTGCTACGGGAATCAGTACAGGTATCAGTGTGGGCTCTCGGTGTTGCTACAGGAATCAGTACAGGTATCAGTGTGGGCTCCCGGTGTTGCTACGGGAATTAGTATAGGTATCAGTGTGGGCTCTCGGTGTTGCTACGGGAATTAGTATAGGTATCAGTGTGGGCTCTCGGTGTTGCTACGGGAATCTGTACAGGCATCAGTGTGGGCTCCCGGTGTTGCTACGGGAATTAGTATAGGTATCAGTGTGGGCTCTCGGTGTTGCTACGGGAATCAGTACAGGTATCAGTGTGGTCTCTCCGTGTTGCTACGGGAATCAGTACAGGTATCAGTGTGGGCTCTCGGTGTTGCTACGGGAATCAGTACAGGTATCAGTGTGGGCTCTCGGTGTTGCTACAGGAATCAGTACAGGTATCAGTGTGGGCTCTCGGTGTTGCTACAGGAATCAGTACAGGTATCAGTGTGGGGTCTCGGTGTTGCTACGGGAATCAGTACAGGTATCAGTGTGGGCTCTCGGTGTTGCTACGGGAATCAGTACAGGTATCAGTGTGGGCTCTCGGTGTTGCTACGGGAATCAGTACAGGTATCAGTGTGGGCTCTCGGTGTTGCTACGGGAATCAGTACAGGTATCAATGTGGGCTCTCGGTGTTGCTACGGGAATCAGTACAGTTATCAGTGTGGGCTCTTGGTATTGCTACGGGAATCATTACCGGTATCAGTGTGGGCTCTCGGTGTTGCTACGGGAATCAGTACAGGTATCAGTGTGGGCGCTCGGTGTTGCTATGGGAATCAGAACAGGTATCAGTGTGGGCTCTCGGTGTTGCTACGGGAATCCGTACAGGTATCAGTGTGGGCTCTCGGTGTTGCTACGGGAATCAGTACAGTTATCAGTGTGGGTTCTCGGTGTTGCTATGGGAATCAGTACAGGTATCAGTGTGGGCTCTCGGTGTTGCTACGGGAATGAGTACAGGTATCAGTGTGGGCTCTCGGTGTTGCGAAAGGAATTAGTACAGGTATCAGTGTGGGCGCTCGGTGTTGCTACGGGAATCAGTACAGGTATCAGTGTGGGCTCTCGGTGTTGCTACGAGAATGAGTACAGGTATCAGTGTGGGCTCTCGGTATTGCTACGGGAATCAGTACAGGTATCAGTGTGGGCTCTCGGTGTTGCGACGGGAATCAGTACAGGTATCAGTGTGGGCTGTCGGTGTCGCTACGGGAATGAGTACAGGTATCAGTGTGGGCTCTCGGTGTTGCTACGGGAATCAGTACAGGTATCAGTGTGGGCTCTCGGTGTTGCTACGGGAATCAGTACAGGTATCAGTTTGGGCTCTCGGTGTTGCTACGGGAATGAGTACAGATATCAGTGTGGGCTCTTGGTGTTGCTACGGGAATCAGTGCAGGTATCAGTTTGGGTTCTCGGTGTTGCTACAGGAATCAGTACAGGTATCAGTGTGGGCTCTTGGTGTTGCTACGGGAATCAGTACAGGTATCAGTGTGGGCTCTCGGTGTTGCTACAGGAATCTTTGCAGGTATCAGCGTGGGCTCTCGGTGTTGCTACGGGAATCAGTACAGGTATCACTGTGGGCTCTCGGTGTTGCTACGGGAATCAGTACAGGTATCAGTGTGGGCTCTTGATGGCGCTATGAAAATCAATACAGGTATCAGTGTGGGCTCTTAGTGTTGCTACGGGAATCAGTACAGGTATCAGTGTGGGCTCCCGGTGTTGCTACGGGAATTAGTACAGGTATCAGTGTGGGCTCTCGGTGTTGCTACGGGAATCAGTTCAGGTATCAGTGTGGGCTCTCGATGTCGCTATGATAATCAGTACAGGTATCAGTGTGGGCTCTTTGTGTTGCTACGGGAATCTGTACAGGTATCAGTGTGGGCTCTCGGTGTTGCTACGGGAATCAGTACAGGTATCAGTGTGGGCTCTCGGTGTTGCTACAGGAATCAGTACAGGTATCAGTGTGGGCTCTCGGTGTTGCTACGGGAATTAGTATAGGTATCAGTGTGGGCTCTCGGTGTTGCTACGGGAATTAGTATAGGTATCAGTGAGGGCTCTCGGTGTTGCTACGGGAATCAGTACAGGTATCAGTGTGGGCTCCCGGTGTTGCTACGGGAATTAGTATAGGTATCAGTGTGGGCTCTCGGTGTTGCTACGGGAATCAGTACAGGTATCAGTGTGGTCTCTCCGTGTTGCTACGGGAATCAGTACAGGTATCAGTGTGGGCTCTCGGTGTTGCTACGGGAATCAGTACAGGTATCAGTGTGGGCTCTCGGTGTTGCTACAGGAATCAGTACAGGTATCAGTGTGGGCTCTCGGTGTTGCTACAGGAATCAGTACAGGTATCAGTGTGGGCTCTCGGTGTTGCTACGGGAATCAGTACAGGTATCAATGTGGGCTCTCGGTGTTGCTACGGGAATCAGTACAGGTATCAGTGTGGGCTCTTGGTATTGCTACGGGAATCATTACCGGTATCAGTGTGGGCTCTCGGTGTTGCTACGGGAATCAGTACAGGTATCAGTGTGGGCGCTCGGTGTTGCTATGGGAATCAGAACAGGTATCAGTGTGGGCTCTCGGTGTTGCTACGGGAATCCGTACAGGTATCAGTGTGGGCTCTCGGTGTTGCTACGGGAATCAGTACAGTTATCAGTGTGGGTTCTCGGTGTTGCTATGGGAATCAGTACAGGTATCAGTGTGGGCTCTCGGTGTTGCTACGGGAATGAGTACAGGTATCAGTGTGGGCTCTCGGTGTTGCGAAAGGAATTAGTACAGGTATCAGTGTGGGCGCTCGGTGTTGCTACGGGAATCAGTACAGGTATCAGTGTGGGCTCTCGGTGTTGCTACGAGAATGAGTACAGGTATCAGTGTGGGCTCTCGGTATTGCTACGGGAATCAGTACAGGTATCAGTGTGGGCTCTCGGTGTTGCGACGGGAATCAGTACAGGTATCAGTGTGGGCTGTCGGTGTCGCTACGGGAATGAGTACAGGTATCAGTGTGGGCTCTCGGTGTTGCTACGGGAATCAGTACAGGTATCAGTGTGGGCTCTCGGTGTTGCTACGGGAATCAGTACAGGTATCAGTTTGGGCTCTCGGTGTTGCTACGGGAATGAGTACAGATATCAGTGTGGGCTCTTGGTGTTGCTACGGGAATCAGTGCAGGTATCAGTTTGGGTTCTCGGTGTTGCTACAGGAATCAGTACAGGTATCAGTGTGGGCTCTTGGTGTTGCTACGGGAATCAGTACAGGTATCAGTGTGGGCTCTCGGTGTTGCTACAGGAATCTTTGCAGGTATCAGCGTGGGCTCTCGGTGTTGCTACGGGAATCAGTACAGGTATCAGTGTGGGCTCTCGGTGTTGCTACGGGAATCAGTACAGGTATCAGTGTGGGCTCTTGATGGCGCTATGAAAATCAATACAGGTATCAGTGTGGGCTCTTAGTGTTGCTACGGGAATCAGTACAGGTATCAGTGTGGGCTCCCGGTGTTGCTACGGGAATTAGTACAGGTATCAGTGTGGGCTCTTTGTGTTGCTACGGGAATCTGTACAGGTATCAGTGTGGGCTCTCGGTGTTGCTAGCGGAATCAGTACAGGTATCAGTGTGGGCTCTCGGTGTTGCTACAGGAATCAGTACAGGTATCAGTGTGGGCTCCCGGTGTTGCTACGGGAATTAGTATAGGTATCAGTGTGGGCTCTCGGTGTTGCTACGGGAATCAGTACAGGTATCAGTGTGGTCTCTCCGTGTTGCTACGGGAATCAGTACAGGTATCAGTGTGGGCTCTCGGTGTTGCTACGGGAATCAGTACAGGTATCAGTGAGGGCTCTCGGTGTTGCTACGGGAATCAGTACAGGTATCAGTGTGGGCTCCCGGTGTTGCTACGGGAATTAGTATAGGTATCAGTGTGGGCTCTCGGTGTTGCTACGGGAATCAGTACAGGTATCAGTGTGGTCTCTCCGTGTTGCTACGGGAATCAGTACAGGTATCAGTGTGGGCTCTCGGTGTTGCTACGGGAATCAGTACAGGTATCAGTGTGGGCTCTCGGTGTTGCTACAGGAATCAGTACAGGTATCAGTGTGGGCTCTCGGTGTTGCTACAGGAATCAGTACAGGTATCAGTGTGGGGTCTCGGTGTTGCTACGGGAATCAGTACAGGTATCAGTGTGGGCTCTCGGTGTTGCTACGGGAATCAGTACAGGTATCAGTGTGGGCTCTCGGTGTTGCTACGGGAATCAGTACAGGTATCAGTGTGGGCTCTCGGTGTTGCTACGGGAATCAGTACAGGTATCAATGTGGGCTCTCGGTGTTGCTACGGGAATCAGTACAGGTATCAGTGTGGGCTCTTGGTGTTGCTACGGGAATCATTACCGATATCAGTGTGGGCTCTCGGTGTTGCTACGGGAATCAGTACAGGTATCAGTGTGGGCGCTCGGTGTTGCTATGGGAATCAGAACAGGTATCAGTGTGGGCTCTCGGTGTTGCTACGGGAATCCGTACAGGTATCAGTGTGGGCTCTCGGTGTTGCTACGGGAATCAGTACAGTTATCAGTGTGGGTTCTCGGTGTTGCTATGGGAATCAGTACAGGTATCAGTGTGGGCTCTCGGTGTTGCTACGGGAATGAGTACAGGTATCAGTGTGGGCTCTCGGTGTTGCGACAGGAATTAGTACAGGTATCAGTGTGGGCTCTCGGTGTTGCTACGGGAATCAGTACAGGTATCAGTGTGGGCTCTCGGTGTTGCTACGAGAATGAGTACAGGTATCAGTGTGGGCTCTCGGTATTGCTACGGGAATCAGTACAGGTATCAGTGTGGGCTCTCGGTGTTGCGACGGGAATCAGTACAGGTATCAGTGTGGGCTCTCGGTGTCGCTACGGGAATGAGTACAGGTATCAGTGTGGGCTCTCGGTGTTGCTACGGGAATCAGTACAGGTATCAGTGTGGGCTCTCGGTGTTGCTACGGGAATCAGTACAGGTATCAGTTTGGGCTCTCGGTGTTGCTACGGGAATGAGTACAGATATCAGTGTGGGCTCTTGGTGTTGCTACGGGAATCAGTGCAGGTATCAGTGTGGGCTCTCGGTGTTGCTACGGGAATCAGTACAGGTATCAGTGTGGGCTCTCGGTGTTGCTACAGGAATCAGTACGTGTATCAGTGTGGGCTCTCGGTGTTGCTACGGGAATCAGTACAGGTATCAGTGTGGGCTCTCGGTGTTGCTACGGGAATCAGTACAGGTAACAGTGTGGGCTCTCGGTGTTGCTACAGGAATCAGTACGTGTATCAGTTTGGGCTCTCGGTGTTGCTACGGGAATCAGTACAGGTATCAGTGTGGGTTCTCAGTGTTGCTACGGGAATCAGTACAGGTATCAGTGTGGGTTCTCGGTGTTGCTACAGGAATCAGTACATGTATCAGTGTGGGCTCTCGGTGTTGCTACGGGGATCAGTACAGGTATCAGTGTGGGCTCTCAGTGTTACTATGGGAATCAGCACAGGTATCAGTGTGGGCGCTCGGTGTTGCTATGGAAATCAGTACAGGTATCAGTGTGGGCTCTCGGTTTTGCTACGGGGATCAGTACAGGTATCAGTGTGGGCTCTCAGTGTTTCTATGGGAATCAGTACAGGTATCAGTGTGGGCTCTCGGTGTTGCTACGGGAATCAGTACAGGTATCAGTGTGGGCTCTCGGTGTCGCGACACGAATCAGTACAGATATCAGTGTGGGCTCTCGGTGTTACTACAGGATTCAGTACAGGTATCAGTATGGGCTCTCGGTGTTGCTACAGGAATCAGTACAGGTATCAGTTTGGGCTTTCGGTGTTGCTACAGGAATCAGCACAGGTATCAGTGTGGGCGCTTGGTGTTACTCCGAGAATCAGTACAGGTATCAGTGTGGGCTCTCGGTGTTGCTACAGGATTCAGTACAGGTATCAGTGTGGGCTCTCGGTGATGCTACGGGAATCAGTACAGGTATCAGTGTGGGCTCTCGGTGTTGCTACGGGAATCAGTACAGGTATCAGTGTGGGCTCTCGGTGTTGCTATGGGAATCAGTACAGGTATCAGTGTGGGCTCTCGGTGTTGCTATGGGAATCAGTACAGGTATCAGTGTGGGCTCTCGGTGTTGTTACGGGAATCAGTACAGGTATCAGTGTGGGCTCTCGGTGTTGCTATGGGAATCAGTACAGGTATCAGTGTGGGTTCTCAATGTTGCTACGGGAATCAGTACAGGTGTCAGTGTGGGCTCTCGGTGTTGCTACGGGAATCAGTACAGGTATCAGTGTGGGCTCTCGGTGTTGCTACGGGAATGAGTACAGGTATCAGTGTGGGTTCTCGGTGTTGCTACGGAATGAGTACAGGTATCAGTGTGGGCTCTCGGTATTACTACGGGAATCAGTACAGGTATCAGTTTGGGTTCTCGGTGTTGCGACAGGAATCAGTACAGGTATCAGTGTGGGTTCTCGGTGTTGCTACGGGAATGAGTACAGGTATCAGTGTGGGCTCTTGGTGTTGCTACGGGAATCAGTACAGGTATCAGTGTGGGCTCTCGGTGTTGCTACAGGAATCTTTGCAGGTATCAGCGTGGGCTCTCGGTGTTGCTACGGGAATCAGTACAGGTATCAGTGTGGGCTCTCGGTGTTGCTACGGGAATCAGTACAGGTATCAGTGTGGGCTCTTGATGGCGCTATGAAAATCAATACAGGTATCAGTGTGGGCTCTTAGTGTTGCTACGGGAATCAGTACAGGTATCAGTGTGGGCTCCCGGTGTTGCTACGGGAATTAGTACAGGTATCAGTGTGGGCTCTCGGTGTTGCTACGGGAATCAGTTCAGGTATCAGTGTGGGCTCTCGATGTCGCTATGATAATCAGTACAGGTATCAGTGTGGGCTCTTTGTGTTGCTACGGGAATCTGTACAGGTACCAGTGTGGGCTCTCGGTGTTGCTACGGGAATCAGTACAGGTATCAGTGTGGGCTCTCGGTGTTGCTACAGAAATCAGTACAGGTATCAGTGTGGGCTCTCGGTGTTGCTACGGGAATTAGTATAGGTATCAGTGTGGGCTCTCGGTGTTGCTACGGGAATTAGTATAGGTATCAGTGTGGGCTCTCGGTGTTGCTACGGGAATCAGTACAGGTATCAGTGTGGGCTCCCGGTGTTGCTACGGGAATTAGTATAGGTATCAGTGTGGGCTCTCGGTGTTGCTACGGGAATCAGTACAGGTATCAGTGTGGTCTCTCCGTGTTGCTACGGGAATCAGTACAGGTATCAGTGTGGGCTCTCGGTGTTGCTACGGGAATCAGTACAGGTATCAGTGTGGGCTCTCGGTGTTGCTACAGGAATCAGTACAGGTATCAGTGTGGGCTCTCGGTGTTGCTACAGGAATCAGTACAGGTATCAGTGTGGGGTCTCGGTGTTGCTACGGGAATCAGTACAGGTATCAGTGTGGGCTCTCGGTGTTGCTACGGGAATCAGTACAGGTATCAGTGTGGGCTCTCGGTGTTGCTACGGGAATCAGTACAGGTATCAGTGTGGGCTCTCGGTGTTGCTACGGGAATCAGTACAGGTATCAATGTGGGCTCTCGGTGTTGCTACGGGAATCAGTACAGGTATCAGTGTGGGCTCTTGGTGTTGCTTCGGGAATCATTACCGGTATCAGTGTGGGCTCTCGGTGTTGCTACGGGAATCAGTACAGGTATCAGTGTGGGCGCTCGGTGTTGCTATGGGAAGCAGAACAGGTATCAGTGTGGGCTCTCGGTGTTGCTACGGGAATCCGTACAGGTATCAGTGTGGGCTCTCGGTGTTGCTACGGGAATCAGTACAGTTATCAGTGTGGGTTCTCGGTGTTGCTATGGGAATCAGTACAGGTATCAGTGTGGGCTCTCGGTGTTGCTACGGGAATCAGTACAGGTATCAGTGTGGGCTCTCGGTGTTGCGAAAGGAATTAGTACAGGTATCAGTGTGGGCTCTCGGTGTTGCTACGGGAATCAGTACAGGTATCAGTGTGGGCTCTCGGTGTTGCGACGGGAATCAGTACAGGTATCAGTGTGGGCTCTCGGTGTCGCTACGGGAATGAGTACAGGTATCAGTGTGGGCTCTCGGTGTTGCTACGGGAATCAGTACAGGTATCAGTGTGGGCTCTCGGTGTTGCTACGGGAATCAGTACAGGTATCAGTTTGGGCTCTCGGTGTTGCTACGGGAATGAGTACAGATATCAGTGTGGGCTCTTGGTGTTGCTACGGGAATCAGTGCAGGTATCAGTTTGGGTTCTCGGTGTTGCTACAGGAATCAGTACAGGTATCAGTGTGGGCTCTTGGTGTTGCTACGGGAATCAGTACAGGTATCAGTGTGGGCTCTCGGTGTTGCTACAGGAATCTTTGCAGGTATCAGCGTGGGCTCTCGGTGTTGCTACGGGAATCAGTACAGGTATCAGTGTGGGCTCTCGGTGTTGCTACGGGAATCAGTACAGGTATCAGTGTGGGCTCTTGATGGCGCTATGAAAATCAATACAGGTATCAGTGTGGGCTCTTAGTGTTGCTACGGGAATCAGTACAGGTATCAGTGTGGGCTCCCGGTGTTGCTACGGGAATTAGTACAGGTATCAGTGTGGGCTCTCGGTGTTGCTACGGGAATCAGTTCAGGTATCAGTGTGGGCTCTCGATGTCGCAATGATAATCAGTACAGGTATCAGTGTGGGCTCTTTGTGTTGCTACGGGAATCTGTACAGGTACCAGTGTGGGCTCTCGGTGTTGCTACGGGAATCAGTACAGGTATCAGTGTGGGCTCTCGGTGTTGCTACAGAAATCAGTACAGGTATCAGTGTGGGCTCTCGGTGTTGCTACGGGAATTAGTATAGGTATCAGTGTGGGCTCTCGGTGTTGCTACGGGAATTAGTATAGGTATCAGTGTGGGCTCTCGGTGTTGCTACGGGAATCAGTACAGGTATCAGTGTGGGCTCCCGGTGTTGCTACGGGAATTAGTATAGGTATCAGTGTGGGCTCTCGGTGTTGCTACGGGAATCAGTACAGGTATCAGTGTGGTCTCTCCGTGTTGCTACGGGAATCAGTACAGGTATCAGTGTGGGCTCTCGGTGTTGCTACGGGAATCAGTACAGGTATCAGTGTGGGCTCTCGGTGTTGCTACAGGAATCAGTACAGGTATCAGTGTGGGCTCTCGGTGTTGCTACAGGAATCAGTACAGGTATCAGTGTGGGGTCTCGGTGTTGCTACGGGAATCAGTACAGGTATCAGTGTGGGCTCTCGGTGTTGCTACGGGAATCAGTACAGGTATCAGTGTGGGCTCTCGGTGTTGCTACGGGAATCAGTACAGGTATCAGTGTGGGCTCTCGGTGTTGCTACGGGAATCAGTACAGGTATCAATGTGGGCTCTCGGTGTTGCTACGGGAATCAGTACAGGTATCAGTGTGGGCTCTTGGTGTTGCTTCGGGAATCATTACCGGTATCAGTGTGGGCTCTCGGTGTTGCTACGGGAATCAGTACAGGTATCAGTGTGGGCGCTCGGTGTTGCTATGGGAAGCAGAACAGGTATCAGTGTGGGCTCTCGGTGTTGCTACGGGAATCCGTACAGGTATCAGTGTGGGCTCTCGGTGTTGCTACGGGAATCAGTACAGTTATCAGTGTGGGTTCTCGGTGTTGCTATGGGAATCAGTACAGGTATCAGTGTGGGCTCTCGGTGTTGCTACGGGAATCAGTACAGGTATCAGTGTGGGCTCTCGGTGTTGCGAAAGGAATTAGTACAGGTATCAGTGTGGGCTCTCGGTGTTGCTACGGGAATCAGTACAGGTATCAGTGTGGGCTCTCGGTGTTGCGACGGGAATCAGTACAGGTATCAGTGTGGGCTCTCGGTGTCGCTACGGGAATGAGTACAGGTATCAGTGTGGGCTCTCGGTGTTGCTACGGGAATCAGTACAGGTATCAGTGTGGGCTCTCGGTGTTGCTACGGGAATCAGTACAGGTATCAGTTTGGGCTCTCGGTGTTGCTACGGGAATGAGTACAGATATCAGTGTGGGCTCTTGGTGTTGCTACGGGAATCAGTGCAGGTATCAGTTTGGGTTCTCGGTGTTGCTACAGGAATCAGTACAGGTATCAGTGTGGGCTCTTGGTGTTGCTACGGGAATCAGTACAGGTATCAGTGTGGGCTCTCGGTGTTGCTACAGGAATCTTTGCAGGTATCAGCGTGGGCTCTCGGTGTTGCTACGGGAATCAGTACAGGTATCAGTGTGGGCTCTCGGTGTTGCTACGGGAATCAGTACAGGTATCAGTGTGGGCTCTTGATGGCGCTATGAAAATCAATACAGGTATCAGTGTGGGCTCTTAGTGTTGCTACGGGAATCAGTACAGGTATCAGTGTGGGCTCCCGGTGTTGCTACGGGAATTAGTACAGGTATCAGTGTGGGCTCTCGGTGTTGCTACGGGAATCAGTTCAGGTATCAGTGTGGGCTCTCGATGTCGCTATGATAATCAGTACAGGTATCAGTGTGGGCTCTTTGTGTTGCTACGGGAATCTGTACAGGTATCAGTGTGGGCTCTCGGTGTTGCTACGGGAATCAGTACAGGTATCAGTGTGGGCTCTCGGTGTTGCTACAGGAATCAGTACAGGTATCAGTGTGGGCTCTCGGTGTTGCTACGGGAATTAGTATAGGTATCAGTGTGGGCTCTCGGTGTTGCTACGGGAATTAGTATAGGTATCAGTGAGGGCTCTCGGTGTTGCTACGGGAATCAGTACAGGTATCATTGTGGGCTCCCGGTGTTGCTACGGGAATTAGTATAGGTATCAGTGTGGGCTCTCGGTGTTGCTACGGGAATCAGTACAGGTATCAGTGTGGTCTCTCCGTGTTGCTACGGGAATCAGTACAGGTATCAGTGTGGGCTCTCGGTGTTGCTACGGGAATCAGTACAGGTATCAGTGTGGGCTCTCGGTGTTGCTACAGGAATCAGTACAGGTATCAGTGTGGGCTCTCGGTGTTGCTACAGGAATCAGTACAGGTATCAGTGTGGGGTCTCGGTGTTGCTAAGGGAATCAGTACAGGTATCAGTGTGGGCTCTCGGTGTTGCTACGGGAATCAGTACAGGTATCAGTGTGGGCTCTCGGTGTTGCTACGGGAATCAGTACAGGTATCAGTGTGGGCTCTCGGTGTTGCTACGGGAATCAGTACAGGTATCAATGTGGGCTCTCGGTGTTGCTACGGGAATCAGTACAGGTATCAGTGTGGGCTCTTGGTGTTGCTACGGGAATCATTACCGGTATCAGTGTCGGCTCTCGGTGTTGCTACGGGAATCAGTACAGGTATCAGTGTGGGCGCTCGGTGTTGCTATGGGAATCAGAACAGGTATCAGTGTGGGCTCTCGGTGTTGCTACGGGAATCCGTACAGGTATCAGTGTGGGCTCTCGGTGTTGCTACGGGAATCAGTACAGTTATCAGTGTGGGTTCTCGGTGTTGCTATGGGAATCAGTACAGGTATCAGTGTGGGCTCTCGGTGTTGCTACGGGAATGAGTACAGGTATCAGTGTGGGCTCTCAGTGTTGCTATGGGAATCAGTACAGGTATCAGTGTGGGCTCTCGGTGTTGCTACGGGAATCAGTACAGGTATCAGTGTGGGCTCTCGGTGTTGCTATGGGAATCAGTACAGGTATCAGTGTGGGCTCTCGGTGTTGCTATGGGAATCAGTACAGGTATCAGTGTGGGCTCTCGGTGTTGTTACGGGAATCAGTACAGGTATCAGTGTGGGCTCTCGGTGTTGCTATGGGAATCAGTACAGGTATCAGTGTGGGTTCTCAATGTTGCTACGGGAATCAGTACAGGTGTCAGTGTGGGCTCTCGGTGTTGCTACGGGAATCAGTACAGGTATCAGTGTGGGCTCTCGGTGTTGCTACGGGAATGAGTACAGGTATCAGTGTGGGTTCTCGGTGTTGCTACGGGAATGAGTACAGGTATCAGTGTGGGCTCTCGGTATTACGACGGGAATCAGTACAGGTATCAGTTTGGGTTCTCGGTGTTGCTACAGGAATCAGTACAGGTATCAGTGTGGGTTCTCGGTGTTGCTACGGGAATGAGTACAGGTATCAGTGTGGGCTCTTGGTGTTGCTACGGGAATCAGTACAGGTATCAGTGTGGGCTCTCGGTGTTGCTACAGGAATCTTTGCAGGTATCAGCGTGGGCTCTCGGTGTTGCTACGGGAATCAGTACAGGTATCAGTGTGGGCTCTCGGTGTTGCTACGGGAATCAGTACAGGTATCAGTGTGGGCTCTTGATGGCGCTATGAAAATCAATACAGGTATCAGTGTGGGCTCTTAGTGTTGCTACGGGAATCAGTACAGGTATCAGTGTGGGCTCCCGGTGTTGCTACGGGAATTAGTACAGGTATCAGTGTGGGCTCTCGGTGTTGCTACGGGAATCAGTTCAGGTATCAGTGTGGGCTCTCGATGTCGCTATGATAATCAGTACAGGTATCAGTGTGGGCTCTTTGTGTTGCTACGGGAATCTGTACAGGTACCAGTGTGGGCTCTCGGTGTTGCTACGGGAATCAGTACAGGTATCAGTGTGGGCTCTCGGTGTTGCTACAGGAATCAGTACAGGTATCAGTGTGGGCTCCCGGTGTTGCTACGGGAATTAGTATAGGTATCAGTGTGGGCTCTCGGTGTTGCTACGGGAATTAGTATAGGTATCAGTGTGGGCTCTCGGTGTTGCTACGGGAATCAGTACAGGTATCAGTGTGGGCTCCCGGTGTTGCTACGGGAATTAGTATAGGCATCAGTGTGGGCTCTCGGTGTTGCTACGGGAATCAGTACAGGTATCAGTGTGGTCTCTCCGTGTTGCTACGGGAATCAGTACAGGTATCAGTGTGGGCTCTCGGTGTTGCTACGGGAATCAGTACAGGTATCAGTGTGGGCTCTCGGTGTTGCTACAGGAATCAGTACAGGTATCAGTGTGGGCTCTCGGTGTTGCTACAGGAATCAGTACAGGTATCAGTGTGGGGTCTCGGTGTTGCTACGGGAATCAGTACAGGTATCAGTGTGGGCTCTCGGTGTTGCTACGGGAATCAGTACAGGTATCAGTGTGGGCTCTCGGTGTTGCTACGGGAATCAGTACAGGTATCAGTGTGGGCTCTCGGTGTTGCTACGGGAATCAGTACAGGTATCAATGTGGGCTCTCGGTGTTGCTACGGGAATCAGTACAGGTATCAGTGTGGGCTCTTGGTGTTGCTACGGGAATCATTACCGGTATCAGTGTGGGCTCTCGGTGTTGCTACGGGAATCAGTACAGGTATCAGTGTGGGCGCTCGGTGTTGCTATGGGAATCAGAACAGGTATCAGTGTGGGCTCTCGGTGTTGCTACGGGAATCCGTACAGGTATCAGTGTGGGCTCTCGGTGTTGCTACGGGAATCAGTACAGTTATCAGTGTGGGTTCTCGGTGTTGCTATGGGAATCAGTACAGGTATCAGTGTGGGCTCTCGGTGTTGCTACGGGAATGAGTACAGGTATCAGTGTGGGCTCTCGGTGTTGCGAAAGGAATTAGTACAGGTATCAGTGTGGGCTCTCGGTGTTGCTACGGGAATCAGTACAGGTATCAGTGTGGGCTCTCGGTGTTGCTACGAGAATGAGTACAGGTATCAGTGTGGGCTCTCGGTATTGCTACGGGAATCAGTACAGGTATCAGTGTGGGCTCTCGGTGTTGCGACGGGAATCAGTACAGGTATCAGTGTGGGCTCTCGGTGTCGCTACGGGAATGAGTACAGGTATCAGTGTGGGCTCTCGGTGTTGCTACGGGAATCAGTACAGGTATCAGTGTGGGCTCTCGGTGTTGCTACGGGAATCAGTACAGGTATCAGTTTGGGCTCTCGGTGTTGCTACGGGAATGAGTACAGATATCAGTGTGGGCTCTTGGTGTTGCTACGGGAATCAGTGCAGGTATCAGTTTGGGTTCTCGGTGTTGCTACGGGAATCAGTACAGGTATCAGTGTGGGCTCTCGGTGTTGCTACAGGAATCTTTGCAGGTATCAGCGTGGGCTCTCGGTGTTGCTACGGGAATCAGTACAGGTATCAGTGTGGGCTCTCGGTGTTGCTACGGGAATCAGTACAGGTATCAGTGTGGGCTCTTGATGGCGCTATGAAAATCAATACAGGTATCAGTGTGGGCTCTTAGTGTTGCTACGGGAATCAGTACAGGTATCAGTGTGGGCTCCCGGTGTTGCTACGGGAATTAGTACAGGTATCAGTGTGGGCTCTCGGTGTTGCTACGGGAATCAGTTCAGGTATCAGTGTGGGCTCTCGATGTCGCTATGATAATCAGTACAGGTATCAGTGTGGGCTCTTTGTGTTGCTACGGGAATCTGTACAGGTATCAGTGTGGGCTCTCGGTGTTGCTACGGGAATCAGTACAGGTATCAGTGTGGGCTCTCGGTGTTGCTACAGGAATCAGTACAGGTATCAGTGTGGGCTCTCGGTGTTGCTACGGGAATTAGTATAGGTATCAGTGTGGGCTCTCGGTGTTGCTACGGGAATTAGTATAGGTATCAGTGAGGGCTCTCGGTGTTGCTACGGGAATCAGTACAGGTATCAGTGTGGGCTCCCGGTGTTGCTACGGGAATTAGTATAGGTATCAGTGTGGGCTCTCGGTGTTGCTACGGGAATCAGTACAGGTATCAGTGTGGTCTCTCCGTGTTGCTACGGGAATCAGTACAGGTATCAGTGTGGGCTCTCGGTGTTGCTACGGGAATCAGTACAGGTATCAGTGTGGGCTCTCGGTGTTGCTACAGGAATCAGTACAGGTATCAGTGTGGACTCTCGGTGTTGCTACAGGAATCAGTACAGGTATCAGTGTGGGGTCTCGGTGTTGCTACGGGAATCAGTACAGGTATCAGTGTGGGCTCTCGGTGTTGCTACGGGAATCAGTACAGGTATCAGTGTGGGCTCTCGGTGTTGCTACGGGAATCAGTACAGGTATCAGTGTGGGCTCTCGGTGTTGCTACGGGAATCAGTACAGGTATCAATGTGGGCTCTCGGTGTTGCTACGGGAATCAGTACAGGTATCAGTGTGGGCTCTTGGTGTTGCTACGGGAATCATTACCGGTATCAGTGTGGGCTCTCGGTGTTGCTACGGGAATCAGTACAGGTATCAGTGTGGGCGCTCGGTGTTGCTATGGGAATCAGAACAGGTATCAGTGTGGGCTCTCGGTGTTGCTACGGGAATCCGTACAGGTATCAGTGTGGGCTCTCGGTGTTGCTACGGGAATCAGTACAGTTATCAGTGTGGGTTCTCGGTGTTGCTATGGGAATCAGTACAGGTATCAGTGTGGGCTCTCGGTGTTGCTACGGGAATGAGTACAGGTATCAGTGTGGGCTCTCAGTGTTGCTATGGGAATCAGTACAGGTATCAGTGTGGGCTCTCGGTGTTGCTACGGGAATCAGTACAGGTATCAGTGTGGGCTCTCGGTGTTGCTATGGGAATCAGTACAGGTATCAGTGTGGGCTCTCGGTGTTGCTATGGGAATCAGTACAGGTATCAGTGTGGGCTCTCGGTGTTGTTACGGGAATCAGTACAGGTATCAGTGTGGGCTCTCGGTGTTGCTATGGGAATCAGTACAGGTATCAGTGTGGGTTCTCAATGTTGCTACGGGAATCAGTACAGGTGTCAGTGTGGGCTCTCGGTGTTGCTACGGGAATCAGTACAGGTATCAGTGTGGGCTCTCGGTGTTGCTACGGGAATGAGTACAGGTATCAGTGTGGGTTCTCGGTGTTGCTACGGGAATGAGTACAGGTATCAGTGTGGGCTCTCGGTATTACTACGGGAATCAGTACAGGTATCAGTTTGGGTTCTCGGTGTTGCTACAGGAATCAGTACAGGTATCAGTGTGGGTTCTCGGTGTTGCTACGGGAATGAGTACAGGTATCAGTGTGGGCTCTTGGTGTTGCTACGGGAATCAGTACAGGTATCAGTGTGGGCTCTCGGTGTTGCTACAGGAATCTTTGCAGGTATCAGCGTGGGCTCTCGGTGTTGCTACGGGAATCAGTACAGGTATCAGTGTGGGCTCTCGGTGTTGCTACGGGAATCAGTACAGGTATCAGTGTGGGCTCTTGATGGCGCTATGAAAATCAATACAGGTATCAGTGTGGGCTCTTAGTGTTGCTACGGGAATCAGTACAGGTATCAGTGTGGGCTCCCGGTGTTGCTACGGGAATTAGTACAGGTATCAGTGTGGGCTCTCGGTGTTGCTACGGGAATCAGTTCAGGTATCAGTGTGGGCTCTCGATGTCGCTATGATAATCAGTACAGGTATCAGTGTGGGCTCTTTGTGTTGCTACGGGAATCTGTACAGGTACCAGTGTGGGCTCTCGGTGTTGCTACGGGAATCAGTACAGGTATCAGTGTGGGCTCTCGGTGTTGCTACAGGAATCAGTACAGGTATCAGTGTGGGCTCCCGGTGTTGCTACGGGAATTAGTATAGGTATCAGTGTGGGCTCTCGGTGTTGCTACGGGAATTAGTATAGGTATCAGTGTGGGCTCTCGGTGTTGCTACGGGAATCAGTACAGGTATCAGTGTGGGCTCCCGGTGTTGCTACGGGAATTAGTATAGGTATCAGTGTGGGCTCTCGGTGTTGCTACGGGAATCAGTACAGGTATCAGTGTGGTCTCTCCGTGTTGCTACGGGAATCAGTACAGGTATCAGTGTGGGCTCTCGGTGTTGCTACGGGAATCAGTACAGGTATCAGTGTGGGCTCTCGGTGTTGCTACAGGAATCAGTACAGGTATCAGTGTGGGCTCTCGGTGTTGCTACAGGAATCAGTACAGGTATCAGTGTGGGGTCTCGGTGTTGCTACGGGAATCAGTACAGGTATCAGTGTGGGCTCTCGGTGTTGCTACGGGAATCAGTACAGGTATCAGTGTGGGCTCTCGGTGTTGCTACGGGAATCAGTACAGGTATCAGTGTGGGCTCTCGGTGTTGCTACGGGAATCAGTACAGGTATCAGTGTGGGTTCTCGGTGTTGCTACGGGAATGAGTACAGGTATCAGTGTGGGCTCTCGGTGTTGCTACGGGAATCAGTACAGGTATCAGTGTGGGCTCTTGATGGCGCTATGAAAATCAATACAGGTATCAGTGTGGGCTCTTAGTGTTGCTACGGGAATCAGTACAGGTATCAGTGTGGGCTCCCGGTGTTGCTACGGGAATTAGTACAGGTATCAGTGTGGGCTCTCGGTGTTGCTACGGGAATCAGTTCAGGTATCAGTGTGGGCTCTCGATGTCGCTATGATAATCAGTACAGGTATCAGTGTGGGCTCTTTGTGTTGCTACGGGAATCTGTACAGGTACCAGTGTGGGCTCTCGGTGTTGCTACGGGAATCAGTACAGGTATCAGTGTGGGCTCTCGGTGTTGCTACAGGAATCAGTACAGGTATCAGTGTGGGCTCCCGGTGTTGCTACGGGAATTAGTATAGGTATCAGTGTGGGCTCTCGGTGTTGCTACGGGAATTAGTATAGGTATCAGTGTGGGCTCTCGGTGTTGCTACGGGAATCAGTACAGGTATCAGTGTGGGCTCCCGGTGTTGCTACGGGAATTAGTATAGGTATCAGTGTGGGCTCTCGGTGTTGCTACGGGAATCAGTACAGGTATCAGTGTGGTCTCTCCGTGTTGCTACGGGAATCAGTACAGGTATCAGTGTGGGCTCTCGGTGTTGCTACGGGAATCAGTACAGGTATCAGTGTGGGCTCTCGGTGTTGCTACAGGAATCAGTACAGGTATCAGTGTGGGCTCTCGGTGTTGCTACAGGAATCAGTACAGGTATCAGTGTGGGGTCTCGGTGTTGCTACGGGAATCAGTACAGGTATCAGTGTGGGCTCTCGGTGTTGCTACGGGAATCAGTACAGGTATCAGTGTGGGCTCTCGGTGTTGCTACGGGAATCAGTACAGGTATCAGTGTGGGCTCTCGGTGTTGCTACGGGAATCAGTACAGGTATCAATGTGGGCTCTCGGTGTTGCTACGGGAATCAGTACAGGTATCAGTGTGGGCTCTTGGTGTTGCTACGGGAATCATTACCGGTATCAGTGTGGGCTCTCGGTGTTGCTACGGGAATCATTACAGGTATCAGTGTGGGCGCTTGGTGTTGCTATGGGAATCAGAACAGGTATCAGTGTGGGCTCTCGGTGTTGCTACGGGAATCCGTACAGGTATCAGTGTGGGCTCTCGGTGTTGCTACGGGAATCAGTACAGTTATCAGTGTGGGTTCTCGGTGTTGCTATGGGAATCAGTACAGGTATCAGTGTGGGCTCTCGGTGTTGCTACGGGAATGAGTACAGGTATCAGTGTGGGCTCTGGGTGTTGCGAAAGGAATTAGTACAGGTATCAGTGTGGGCGCTCGGTGTTGCTACGGGAATCAGGACAGGTATCAGTGTGGGCTCTCGGTGTTGCTACGAGAATGAGTACAGGTATCAGTGTGGGCTCTCGGTATTGCTACGGGAATCAGTACAGGTATCAGTGTGGGCTCTCGGTGTTGCGACGGGAATCAGTACAGGTATCAGTGTGGGCTCTCGGTGTCGCTACGGGAATGAGTACAGGTATCAGTGTGGGCTCTCGGTGTTGCTACGGGAATCAGTACAGGTATCAGTGTGGGCTCTCGGTGTTGCTACGGGAATCAGTACAGGTATCAGTTTGGGCTCTCGGTGTTGCTACGGGAATGAGTACAGATATCAGTGTGGGCTCTTGGTGTTGCTACGGGAATCAGTGCAGGTATTAGTTTGGGTTCTCGGTGTTGCTACAGGAATCAGTACAGGTATCAGTGTGGGCTCTTGGTGTTGCTACGGGAATCAGTACAGGTATCAGTGTGGGCTCTCGGTGTTGCTACAGGAATCTTTGCAGGTATCAGCGTGGGCTCTCGGTGTTGCTACGGGAATCAGTACAGGTATCAGTGTGGGCTCTCGGTGTTGCTACGGGAATCAGTACAGGTATCAGTGTGGGCTCCCGGTGTTGCTACGGGAATTAGTACAGGTATCAGTGTGGGCTCTCGGTGTTGCTACGGGAATCAGTTCAGGTATCAGTGTGGGCTTTCGATGTCGCTATGATAATCAGTACAGGTATCCGTGTGGGCTCTTTGTGTTGCTACGGGAATCTGTACAGGTATCAGTGTGGGCTCTCGGTGTTGCTACGGGAATCAGTACAGGTATCAGTGTGGGCTCTCGGTGTTGCTACAGGAATCAGTACAGGTATCAGTGTGGGCTCTCGGTGTTGCTACGGGAATTAGTATAGGTATCAGTGTGGGCTCTCGGTGTTGCTACGGGAATTAGTATAGGTATCAGTGAGGGCTCTCGGTGTTGCTACGGGAATCAGTACAGGTATCAGTGTGGGCTCTCGGTGTTGCTACGGGAATTAGTATAGGTATCAGTGTGGGCTCTTGGTGTTGCTACGGGAATCAGTACAGGTATCAGTGTGGTCTCTCCGTGTTGCTACGGGAATCAGTACAGGTATCAGTGTGGGCTCTCGGTGTTGCTACGGGAATCAGTACAGGTATCAGTGTGGGCTCTCGGTGTTGCTACAGGAATCAGTACAGGTATCAGTGTGGGCTCTCGGTGTTGCTACAGGAATCAGTACAGGTATCAGTGTGGGGTCTCGGTGTTGCTACGGGAATCAGTACAGGTATCAGTGTGGGCTCTCGGTGTTGCTACGGGAATCAGTACAGGTATCAGTGTGGGCTCTCGGTGTTGCTACGGGAATCAGTACAGGTATCAGTGTGGGCTCTCGGTGTTGCTACGGGAATCAGTACAGGTATCAATGTGGGCTCTCGGTGTTGCTACGGGAATCAGTACAGGTATCAGTGTGGGCTCTTGGTGTTGCTACGGGAATCATTACCGGTATCAGTGTGGGCTCTCGGTGTTGCTACGGGAATCAGTACAGGTATCAGTGTGGGCGCTCGGTGTTGCTATGGGAATCAGAACAGGTATCAGTGTGGGCTCTCGGTGTTGCTACGGGAATCCGTACAGGTATCAGTGTGGGCTCTCGGTGTTGCTACGGGAATCAGTACAGTTATCAGTGTGGGTTCTCGGTGTTGCTATGGGAATCAGTACAGGTATCAGTGTGGGCTCTTGGTGTTGCTACGGGAATGAGTACAGGTATCAGTGTGGGCTCTCGGTGTTGCGACAGGAATTAGTACAGGTATCAGTGTGGGCTCTCGGTGTTGCTACGGGAATCAGTACAGGTATCAGTGTGGGCTCTCGGTGTTGCTACGAGAATGAGTACAGGTATCAGTGTGGGTTCTCGGTATTGCTACGGGAATCAGTACAGGTATCAGTGTGGGCTCTCGGTGTTGCGACGGGAATCAGTACAGGTATCAGTGTGGGCTCTCGGTGTCGCTACGGGAATGAGTACAGGTATCAGTGTGGGCTCTCGGTGTTGCTACGGGAATCAGTACAGGTATCAGTGTGGGCTCTCGGTGTTGCTACGGGAATCAGTACAGGTATCAGTTTGGGCTCTCGGTGTTGCTACGGGAATGAGTACAGATATCAGTGTGGGCTCTTGGTGTTGCTACGGGAATCAGTGCAGGTATCAGTGTGGGCTCTCGGTGTTGCTACGGGAATCAGTACAGGTATCAGTGTGGGCTCTCGGTGTTGCTACAGGAATCAGTACGTGTATCAGTGTGGGCTCTCGGTGTTGCTACGGGAATCAGTACAGGTATCAGTGTGGGCTCTCGGTGTTGCTACGGGAATCAGTACAGGTAACAGTGTGGGCTCTCGGTGTTGCTACAGGAATCAGTACGTGTATCAGTTTGGGCTCTCGGTGTTGCTACAGGAATCAGTACAGGTATCATTGTGGGTTCTCGGTGTTGCTACGGGAATCAGTACAGGTATCAGTGTGGGCTCTCGGTGTTGCTACAGGAATCAGTACAGGTATCAGTGTGGGCGCTCGGTGTTTCTACGGGAATCAGTACAGGTATCAGTGTGGGCTCTCGGTGTTGCTACGGGAATCAGTACAGGTATCAGTGTGGGTTCTCAGTGTTGCTACGGGAATCAGTACAGGTATCAGTGTGGGTTCTCGGTGTTGCTACAGGAATCAGTACATGTATCAGTGTGGGCTCTCGGTGTTGCTACGGGGATCAGTACAGGTATCAGTGTGGGCTCTCAGTGTTACTATGGGAATCAGCACAGGTATCAGTGTGGGCGCTCGGTGTTGCTTTGGAAATCAGTACAGGTATCAGTGTGGGCTCTCGGTTTTGCTACGGGGATCAGTACAGGTATCAGTGTGGGCTCTCAGTGATTCTATGGGAATCAGTACAGGTATCAGTGTGGGCTCTCGGTGTTGCTACGGGAATCAGTACAGGTATCAGTGTGGGCTCTCGGTGTTGCTACAGGAATCAGTACGTGTATCAGTGTGGGCTCTCGGTGTTGCTATGGGAATCAGTACAGGTATCAGTGTGGGCTCTCGGTGTTGCTACGTGAATCAGTACAGGTATGAGTGTGGGCTCTCGGTGTTTCTACGGGAATCAGTACAGGTATCAGTGTGGGCTCTCGGTGTTGCTATGTGAATGAGTACAGGTATCAGTGTGGGCTCTCGGTGTTGCTACGGGAATCAGTACAGGTATCAGTGTGGGCTCTCGGTGTTGCTATGGGAATCAGTACAGGTATCAGTGTGGGTTCTCGGTGTTGCTACGGGAATGAGTACAGGTATCAGTGTGGGCTCTTGGTGTTGCTACGGGAATCAGAACAGGTATCAGTGTGGGCTCTCGGTGTTGCTACGGGAATCAGTACAGGTATCAGTGTGGGCTCTCGGTGTTGCTACTGGAATCAGAACAGGTATCAGTGTGGGCCCTCGGTGTTGCTGCGGGCATCAGTACAGGTATCAGTGTGGGTTCTCGGTGTTGCTATGGGAATCAGTACAGGTATCAGTGTGGGTTCTCGGTGTTGCTACGGGAATCAGTACAGGTATCAGTGTGGGCTCTCGGTGTTGCTACGGGAATCAGTACAGGTATCAGTGTGGGCTCTCGGTGTTGCTATGGGAAGCAGTACAGGTATCAGTGTGGACTCTCGGTGTTGCTACGGAAATCAGTACAGGTATCAGTGTGGGCTCTCGGTATTGAAACGGGAATCAGTACAGGTATCAGTGTGGGCTCTCGCTGTTGCTACGGGAATCAGTACAGGTATCAGTGTGGGCCCTCGATGCTGCTACGGGAATCATTACAGGTATCAGTGTGGGCTCTCGGTGTTGCTATGGGAAGCAGTACAGGTATCAGTGTGGACTCTCGGTGTTGCTACGGGAATCAGTACAGGTATCAGTGTGGGCTCTCGATGCTGCTACGGGAATCAGTACAGGTATCAGTGTGTGTTCTCGGTATTGCTACGGGAATCAGTACAGAAATCAGTGTGGGCTCTCGGTGTTGCTATGGGAATCAGTACAGGTATCAGTGTGGGATCTCGGTGTTGCTACGGGAATCAGTACAGAAATCAGTGTGGGCTCTCGATGCTGCGACGGGAATCAGTACAGGTATCAGTGTGGGCTCTTGGTGTTGCTACGGGAATCAGTACAGATATCAGTGTGGGCTCTCGGTGTTGCTACGGGAATCAGTACAGGTATCAGTGTGGGCTCTCGATGCTGCTACGGGAATCAGTACAGGTATCAGTGTGGGCTCTCGGTGTTGCTACGGGAATCAGTACAGGTATCAGTGTGGGCTCTTGGCGTTGCTACGGGAATCAGTACACATATCAGTGTGGGCTCTCGATGCTGCTACGGGAATGAGTACAGGTATCAGTGTGGGCTCTTGGTGTTGCTACGGGAATCAGTACAGGTATCAGTGTGGGCTCTCGGTGTTGCTACAGGAATCTTTGCAGGTATCAGCGTGGGCTCTCGGTGTTGCTACGGGAATCAGTACAGGTATCAGTGTGGGCTCTCGGTGTTGCTACGGGAATCAGTACAGGTATCAGTGTGGGCTCTTGATGGCGCTATGAAAATCAATACAGGTATCAGTGTGGGCTCTTAGTGTTGCTACGGGAATCAGTACAGGTATCAGTGTGGGCTCCCGGTGTTGCTACAGGAATTAGTACAGGTATCAGTGTGGGCTCTCGGTGTTGCTACGGGAATCAGTTCAGGTATCAGTGTGGGCTCTCGATGTCGCAATGATAATCAGTACAGGTATCAGTGTGGGCTCTTTGTGTTGCTACGGGAATCTGTACAGGTATCAGTGTGGGCTCCCGGTGATGCTACGGGAATTAGTATAGGTATCAGTGTGGGCTCTCGGTGTTGCTACGGGAATCAGTACAGGTATCAGTGTGGTCTCTCCGTGTTGCTACGGGAATCAGTACAGGTATCAGTGTGGGCTCTCGGTGTTGCTACGGGAATCAGTACAGGTATCAGTGTGGGCTCTCGGTGTTGCTACAGGAATCAGTACAGGTATCAGTGTGGGCTCTCGGTGTTGCTACAGGAATCAGTACAGGTATCAGTGTGGGGTCTCGGTGTTGCTACGGGAATCAGTACAGGTATCAGTGTGGGCTCTCGGTGTTGCTACGGGAATCAGTACAGGTATCAGTGTGAGCTCTTGGTGTTGCTACGGGAATCAGTACAGGTATCAGTGTGGGCTCTCGGTGTTGCTACGGGAATCAGTACAGGTATCAATGTGGGCTCTCGGTGTTGCTACGGGAATCAGTACAGGTATCAGTGTGGGCTCTTGGTGTTGCTACGGGAATCATTACCGGTATCAGTGTGGGCTCTCGGTGTTGCTACGGGAATCAGTACAGGTATCAGTGTGGGCGCTCGGTGTTGCTACGGGAATCAGAACAGGTATCAGTGTGGGCTCTCAGTGTTGCTACGGGAATCCGTACAGGTATCAGTGTGGGCTCTCGGTGTTGCTACGGGAATCAGTACAGTTATCAGTGTGGGTTCTCGGTGTTGCTATGGGAATCAGTACAGGTATCAGTGTGGGCTCTCGGTGTTGCGACAGGAATTAGTACAGGTATCAGTGTGGGCTCTCGGTGTTGCTACGAGAATGAGTACAGGTATCATTGTGGGCTCTCGGTATTGCTACGGGAATCAGTACAGGTATCAGTGTGGGCTCTCGGTGTTGCGACGGGAATCAGTACAGGTATCAGTTTGGGCTCTCGGTGTTGCTACGGGAATGAGTACAGATATCAGTGTGGGCTCTTGGTGTTGCTACGGGAATCAGTACAGGTATCAGTGTGGGCTCTCGGTGTTGCTACGGGAATCAGTACAGGTATCAGTGTGGGCTCTCGGTGTTGCTACAGGAATCAGTACGTGTATCAGTGTGGGCTCTCGGTGTTGCTACGGGAATCAGTACAGGTATCAGTGTGGGCTCTCGGTGTTGCTACGGGAATCAGTACAGGTAACAGTGTGGGCTCTCGGTGTTGCTACAGGAATCAGTACGTGTATCAGTTTGGGCTCTCGGTGTTGCTACAGGAATCAGTACAGGTATCAGTGTGGGTTCTCGGTGTTGCTACGGGAATCAGTACAGGTATCAGTGTGGGCTCTCGGTGTTGCTACAGGAATCAGTACAGGTATCAGTGTGGGCGCTCGGTGTTGCTATGGAAATCAGTACAGGTATGAGTGTGGGCTCTCGGTTTTGCTACGGGGATCAGTACAGGTATCAGTGTGGGCTCTCAGTGTTTCTATGGGAATCAGTACAGGTATCAGTGTGGGTTCTCGGTGTTGCCACGGGATCAGTACAGGTATCAGTGTGGGCTCTCGGTGTTGCTACGGGGATCAGTACAGGTATCAGTGTGGGCTCTTGGTGTTGCTACGGGGATCAGTACAGGTATCAGTGTGGGCTTTCAGTGTTTCTATGGGAATCAGTACAGGTATCAGTGTGGGTTCTCGGTGTTGCCACGGGATCAGTACAGGTACCAGTGTGGGCTCTCGGTGTTGCTACTGGAATCAGTACAGGTATCAGTGTGGGCTCTCGGTGTTGCTATGGGAATCAGTACAGGTATCAGTGTGGGCTCTCGGTGTTGCTACGTGAATCAGTACAGGTATGAGTGTGGGCTCTCGGTGTTTCTACGGGAATCAGTACAGGTATCAGTGTGGGCTCTCGGTGTTGCTATGTGAATGAGTACAGGTATCAGTGTGGGCTCTCGGTGTTGCTACGGAAATCAGTACAGGTATCAGTGTGGGCTCTCGGTGTTGCTATGGGAATCAGTACAGGTATCAGTGTGGGTTCTCGGTGTTGCTACGGGAATCAGTACAGGTATCAGTGTGGGCTCTCGATGCTGCTACGGGAATCAGTACAGGTATCAGTGTGGGCTCTCGGTGTTGCTACGGGAATCAGTACAGGTATCAGTGTGGGCTCTTGGCGTTGCTACGGGAATCAGTACACATATCAGTGTGGGCTCTCGATGCTGCTACGGGAATGAGTACAGGTATCAGTGTGGGCTCTTGGTGTTGCTACGGGAATCAGTACAGGTATCAGTGTGGGCTCTCGGTGTTGCTACAGGAATCTTTGCAGGTATCAGCGTGGGCTCTCGGTGTTGCTACGGGAATCAGTACAGGTATCAGTGTGGGCTCTCGGTGTTGCTACGGGAATCAGTACAGGTATCAGTGTGGGCTCTTGATGGCGCTATGAAAATCAATACAGGTATCAGTGTGGGCTCTTAGTGTTGCTACGGGAATCAGTACAGGTATCAGTGTGGGCTCCCGGTGTTGCTACGGGAATTAGTACAGGTATCAGTGTGGGCTCTCGGTGTTGCTACGGGAATCAGTTCAGGTATCAGTGTGGGCTCTCGATGTCGCAATGATAATCAGTACAGGTATCAGTGAGGGCTCTTTGTGTTGCTACGGGAATCTGTACAGGTATCAGTGTGGGCTCCCGGTGATGCTACGGGAATTAGTATAGGTATCAGTGTGGGCTCTCGGTGTTGCTACGGGAATCAGTACAGGTATCAGTGTGGTCTCTCCGTGTTGCTACGGGAATCAGTACAGGTATCAGTGTGGGCTCTCGGTGTTGCTACGGGAATCAGTACAGGTATCAGTGTGGGCTCTCGGTGTTGCTACAGGAATCAGTACAGGTATCAGTGTGGGCTCTCGGTGTTGCTACAGGAATCAGTACAGGTATCAGTGTGGGGTCTCGGTGTTGCTACGGGAATCAGTACAGGTATCAGTGTGGGCTCTCGGTGTTGCTACGGGAATCAGTACAGGTATCAGTGTGAGCTCTCGGTGTTGCTACGGGAATCAGTACAGGTATCAGTGTGGGCTCTCGGTGTTGCTACGGGAATCAGTACAGGTATCAATGTGGGCTCTCGGTGTTGCTACGGGAATCAGTACAGGTATCAGTGTGGGCTCTTGGTGTTGCTACGGGAATCATTACCGGTATCAGTGTGGGCTCTCGGTGTTGCTACGGGAATCAGTACAGGTATCAGTGTGGGCGCTCGGTGTTGCTACGGGAATCAGAACAGGTATCAGTGTGGGCTCTCGGTGTTGCTACGGGAATCCGTACAGGTATCAGTGTGGGCTCTCGGTGTTGCTACGGGAATCAGTACAGTTATCAGTGTGGGTTCTCGGTGTTGCTATGGGAATCAGTACAGGTATCAGTGTGGGCTCTCGGTGTTGCGACAGGAATTAGTACAGGTATCAGTGTGGGCTCTCGGTGTTGCTACGAGAATGAGTACAGGTATCATTGTGGGCTCTCGGTATTGCTACGGGAATCAGTACAGGTATCAGTGTGGGCTCTCGGTGTTGCGACGGGAATCAGTACAGGTATCAGTGTGGGCTCTCGGTGTCGCTACGGGAATGAGTACAGGTATCAGTGTGGGCTCTCGGTGTTGCTACGGGAATCAGTACAGGTATCAGTGTGGGCTCTCGGTGTTGCTACGGGAATCAGTACAGGTATCAGTTTGGGCTCTCGGTGTTGCTACGGGAATGAGTACAGATATCAGTGTGGGCTCTTGGTGTTGCTACGGGAATCAGTACAGGTATCAGTGTGGGCTCTCGGTGTTGCTACGGGAATCAGTACAGGTATCAGTGTGGGCTCTCGGTGTTGCTACAGGAATCAGTACGTGTATCAGTGTGGGCTCTCGGTGTTGCTACGGAAATCAGTACAGGTATCAGTGTGGGCTCTCGGTGTTGCTACGGGAATCAGTACAGGTAACAGTGTGGGCTCTCGGTGTTGCTACAGGAATCAGTACGTGTATCAGTTTGGGCTCTCGGTGTTGCTACAGGAATCAGTACAGGTATCAGTGTGGGTTCTCGGTGTTGCTACGGGAATCAGTACAGGTATCAGTGTGGGCTCTCGGTGTTGCTACAGGAATCAGTACAGGTATCAGTGTGGGCGCTCGGTGTTGCTATGGAAATCAGTACAGGTATCAGTGTGGGCTCTCGGTTTTGCTACGGGGATCAGTACAGGTATCAGTGTGGGCTCTTGGTGTTGCTACGGGGATCAGTACAGGTATCAGTGTGGGCTTTCAGTGTTTCTATGGGAATCAGTACAGGTATCAGTGTGGGTTCTCGGTGTTGCCACGGGATCAGTACAGGTACCAGTGTGGGCTCTCGGTGTTGCTACTGGAATCAGTACAGGTATCAGTGTGGGCTCTCGGTGTTGCTATGGGAATCAGTACAGGTATCAGTGTGGGCTCTCGGTGTTGCTACGTGAATCAGTACAGGTATGAGTGTGGGCTCTCGGTGTTTCTACAGGAATCAGTACAGGTATCAGTGTGGGCTCTCGGTGTTGCTATGTGAATGAGTACAGGTATCAGTGTGGGCTCTCGGTGTTGCTACGGAAATCAGTACAGGTATCAGTGTGGGCTCTCGGTGTTGCTATGGGAATCAGTACAGGTATCAGTGTGGGTTCTCGGTGTTGCTACGGGAATGAGTACAGGTATCAGTGTGGGCTCTTGGTGTTGCTACGGGAATCAGAACAGGTATCAGTGTGGGCTCTCGGTGTTGCTACGGGAATCAGTACAGGTATCAGTGTGGGCTCTCGGTGTTGCTACTGGAATCAGAACAGGTATCAGTGTGGGCCCTCGGTGTTGCTGCGGGCATCAGTACAGGTATCAGTGTGGGTTCTCGGTGTTGCTATGGGAATCAGTACAGGTATCAGAGTGGGTTCTCGGTGTTGCTACGGGAATCAGTACAGGTATCAGTGTGGGCTCTCGGTGTTGCTATGGGAAGCAGTACAGGTATCAGTGTGGACTCTCGGTGTTGCTACGGGAATCAGTACAGGTATCAGTGTGGGCTCTCGGTATTGAAACGGGAATCAGTACAGGTATCAGTGTGGGCTCTCAGTGTTGCTACGGGAATCAGTACAGGTATCAGTGTGGGCTCTCGATGCTGCTACGGGAATCATTACAGGTATCAGTGTGGGCTCTCGGTGTTGCTATGGGAAGCAGTACAGGTATCAGTGTGGACTCTCGGTGTTGCTACGGGAATCAGTACAGGTATCAGTGTGGGCTCTCGATGCTGCTACGGGAATCAGTACAGGTATCAGTGTGTGTTCTCGGTATTGCTACAGGAATCAGTACAGAAATCAGTGTGGGCTCTCGGTGTTGCTATGGGAATCAGTACAGGTATCAGTGTGGGATCTCGGTGTTGCTACGGGAATCAGTACAGAAATCAGTGTGGGCTCTCGATGCTGCGACGGGAATCAGTACAGGTATCAGTGTGGGCTCTTGGTGTTGCTACGGGAATCAGTACAGATATCAGTGTGGGCTCTCGGTGTTGCTACGGGAATCAGTAAAGGTATCAGTGTGGGCTCTCGATGCTGTTACGGGAATCAGTACAGGTATCAGTGTGGGCTCTCGGTGTTGCTACGGGAATCAGTACAGGTATCAGTGTGGGCTCTTGGCGTTGCTACGGGAATCAGTACACATATCAGTGTGGGCTCTCGATGCTGCTACGGGAATGAGTACAGGTATCAGTGTGGGCTCTTGGTGTTGCTACGGGAATCAGTACAGGTATCAGTGTGGGCTCTCGGTGTTGCTACAGGAATCTTTGCAGGTATCAGCGTGGGCTCTCGGTGTTGCTACGGGAATCAGTACAGGTATCAGTGTGGGCTCTCGGTGTTGCTACGGGAATCAGTACAGGTATCAGTGTGGGCTCTTGATGGCGCTATGAAAATCAATACAGGTATCAGTGTGGGCTCTTAGTGTTGCTACGGGAATCAGTACAGGTATCAGTGTGGGCTCCCGGTGTTGCTACGGGAATTAGTACAGGTATCAGTGTGGGCTCTCGGTGTTGCTACGGGAATCAGTTCAGGTATCAGTGTGGGCTCTCGATGTCGCAATGATAATCAGTACAGGTATCAGTGTGGGCTCTTTGTGTTGCTACGGGAATCTGTACAGGTATCAGTGTGGGCTCCCGGTGTTGCTACGGGAATTAGTATAGGTATCAGTGTGGGCTCTCGGTGTTGCTACGGGAATCAGTACAGGTATCAGTGTGGTCTCTCCGTGTTGCTACGGGAATCAGTACAGGTATCAGTGTGGGCTCTCGGTGTTGCTACGGGAATCAGTACAGGTATCAGTGTGGGCTCTCGGTGTTGCTACAGGAATCAGTACAGGTAACAGTGTGGGCTCTCGGTGTTGCTACAGGAATCAGTACAGGTATCAGTGTGGGGTCTCGGTGTTGCTACGGGAATCAGTACAGGTATCAGTGTGGGCTCTCGGTGTTGCTACGGGAATCAGTACAGGTATCAGTGTGAGCTCTCGGTGTTGCTACGGGAATCAGTACAGGTATCAGTGTGGGCTCTCGGTGTTGCTACGGGAATCAGTACAGGTATCAATGTGGGCTCTCGGTGTTGCTACGGGAATCAGTACAGGTATCAGTGTGGGCTCTTGGTGTTGCTACGGGAATCATTACCGGTATCAGTGTGGGCTCTCGGTGTTGCTACGGGAATCAGTACAGGTATCAGTGTGGGCGCTCGGTGTTGCTACGGGAATCAGAACAGGTATCAGTGTGGGCTCTCGGTGTTGCTACGGGAATCCGTACAGGTATCAGTGTGGGCTCTCGGTGTTGCTACGGGAATCAGTACAGTTATCAGTGTGGGTTCTCGGTGTTGCTATGGGAATCAGTACAGGTATCAGTGTGGGCTCTCGGTGTTGCGACAGGAATTAGTACAGGTATCAGTGTGGGCTCTCGGTGTTGCTACGAGAATGAGTACAGGTATCATTGTGGGCTCTCGGTATTGCTACGGGAATCAGTACAGGTATCAGTGTGGGCTCTCGGTGTTGCGACGGGAATCAGTACAGGTATCAGTGTGGGCTCTCGGTGTCGCTACGGGAATGAGTACAGGTATCAGTGTGGGCTCTCGGTGTTGCTACGGGAATCAGTACAGGTATCAGTGTGGGCTCTCGGTGTTGCTACGGGAATCAGTACAGGTATCAGTTTGGGCTCTCGGTGTTGCTACGGGAATGAGTACAGATATCAGTGTGGGCTCTTGGTGTTGCTACGGGAATCAGTACAGGTATCAGTGTGGGCTCTCGGTGTTGCTACGGGAATCAGTACAGGTATCAGTGTGGGCTCTCGGTGTTGCTACAGGAATCAGTACGTGTATCAGTGTGGGCTCTCGGTGTTGCTACGGGAATCAGTACAGAAATCAGTGTGGGCTCTCGGTGTTGCTACGGGAATCAGTACAGGTAACAGTGTGGGCTCTCGGTGTTGCTACAGGAATCAGTACGTGTATCAGTTTGGGCTCTCGGTGTTGCTACAGGAATCAGTACAGGTATCAGTGTGGGCTCTCGGTGTTGCTACAGGAATCAGTACAGGTATCAGTGTGGGCGCTCGGTGTTGCTATGGAAATCAGTACAGGTATCAGTGTGGGCTCTCGGTTTTGCTACGGGGATCAGTACAGGTATCAGTGTGGGCTCTCAGTGTTTCTATGGGAATCAGTACAGGTATCAGTGTGGGTTCTCGGTGTTGCCACGGGATCAGTACAGGTATCAGTGTGGGCTCTCGGTGTTGCTACGGGGATCAGTACAGGTATCAGTGTGGGCTCTTGGTGTTGCTACGGGGATCAGTACAGGTATCAGTGTGGGCTTTCAGTGTTTCTATGGGAATCAGTACAGGTATCAGTGTGGGTTCTCGGTGTTGCCACGGGATCAGTACAGGTACCAGTGTGGGCTCTCGGTGTTGCTACTGGAATCAGTACAGGTATCAGTGTGGGCTCTCGGTGTTGCTATGGGAATCAGTACAGGTATCAGTGTGGGCTCTCGGTGTTGCTACGTGAATCAGTACAGGTATGAGTGTGGGCTCTCGGTGTTTCTACGGGAATCAGTACAGGTATCAGTGTGGGCTCTCGGTGTTGCTATGTGAATGAGTACAGGTATCAGTGTGGGCTCTCGGTGTTGCTACGGAAATCAGTACAGGTATCAGTGTGGGCTCTCGGTGTTGCTATGGGAATCAGTACAGGTATCAGTGTGGGTTCTCGGTGTTGCTACGGGAATGAGTACAGGTATCAGTGTGGGCTCTTGGTGTTGCTACGGGAATCAGAACAGGTATCAGTGTGGGCTCTCGGTGTTGCTACGGGAATCAGTACAGGTATCAGTGTGGGCTCTCGGTGTTGCTACTGGAATCAGAACAGGTATCAGTGTGGGCCCTCGGTGTTGCTGCGGGCATCAGTACAGGTATCAGTGTGGGTTCTCGGTGTTGCTATGGGAATCAGTACAGGTATCAGTGTGGGTTCTCGGTGTTGCTACGGGAATCAGTACAGGTATCAGTGTGGGCTCTCGGTGTTGCTACGGGAATCAGTACAGGTATCAGTGCGGGCTCTCGGTGTTGCTATGGGAAGCAGTACAGGTATCAGTGTGGACTCTCGGTGTTGCTACGGGAATCAGTACAGGTATCAGTGTGGGCTCTCGGTATTGAAACGGGAATCAGTACAGGTATCAGTGTGGGCTCTCGGTGTTGCTACGGGAATCAGTACAGGTATCAGTGTGGGCTCTCGATGCTGCTACGGGAATCATTACAGGTATCAGTGTGGGCTCTCGGTGTTGCTACGTGAATCAGTACAGGTATGAGTGTGGGCTCTCGGTGTTTCTACGGGAATCAGTACAGGTATCAGTGTGGGCTCTCGGTGTTGCTATGTGAATGAGTACAGGTATCAGTGTGGGCTCTCGGTGTTGCTACGGAAATCAGTACAGGTATCAGTGTGGGCTCTCGGTGTTGCTATGGGAATCAGTACAGGTATCAGTGTGGGTTCTCGGTGTTGCTACGGGAATCAGTACAGGTATCAGTGTGGGCTCTCGATGCTGCTACGGGAATCAGTACAGGTATCAGTGTGGGCTCTCGGTGTTGCTACGGGAATCAGTACAGGTATCAGTGTGGGCTCTTGGCGTTGCTACGGGAATCAGTACACATATCAGTGTGGGCTCTCGATGCTGCTACGGGAATGAGTACAGGTATCAGTGTGGGCTCTTGGTGTTGCTACGGGAATCAGTACAGGTATCAGTGTGGGCTCTCGGTGTTGCTACAGGAATCTTTGCAGGTATCAGCGTGGGCTCTCGGTGTTGCTACGGGAATCAGTACAGGTATCAGTGTGGGCTCTCGGTGTTGCTACGGGAATCAGTACAGGTATCAGTGTGGGCTCTTGATGGCGCTATGAAAATCAATACAGGTATCAGTGTGGGCTCTTAGTGTTGCTACGGGAATCAGTACAGGTATCAGTGTGGGCTCCCGGTGTTGCTACGGGAATTAGTACAGGTATCAGTGTGGGCTCTCGGTGTTGCTACGGGAATCAGTTCAGGTATCAGTGTGGGCTCTCGATGTCGCAATGATAATCAGTACAGGTATCAGTGAGGGCTCTTTGTGTTGCTACGGGAATCTGTACAGGTATCAGTGTGGGCTCCCGGTGATGCTACGGGAATTAGTATAGGTATCAGTGTGGGCTCTCGGTGTTGCTACGGGAATCAGTACAGGTATCAGTGTGGTCTCTCCGTGTTGCTACGGGAATCAGTACAGGTATCAGTGTGGGCTCTCGGTGTTGCTACGGGAATCAGTACAGGTATCAGTGTGGGCTCTCGGTGTTGCTACAGGAATCAGTACAGGTATCAGTGTGGGCTCTCGGTGTTGCTACAGGAATCAGTACAGGTATCAGTGTGGGGTCTCGGTGTTGCTACGGGAATCAGTACAGGTATCAGTGTGGGCTCTCGGTGTTGCTACGGGAATCAGTACAGGTATCAGTGTGAGCTCTCGGTGTTGCTACGGGAATCAGTACAGGTATCAGTGTGGGCTCTCGGTGTTGCTACGGGAATCAGTACAGGTATCAATGTGGGCTCTCGGTGTTGCTACGGGAATCAGTACAGGTATCAGTGTGGGCTCTTGGTGTTGCTACGGGAATCATTACCGGTATCAGTGTGGGCTCTCGGTGTTGCTACGGGAATCAGTACAGGTATCAGTGTGGGCGCTCGGTGTTGCTACGGGAATCAGAACAGGTATCAGTGTGGGCTCTCGGTGTTGCTACGGGAATCCGTACAGGTATCAGTGTGGGCTCTCGGTGTTGCTACGGGAATCAGTACAGTTATCAGTGTGGGTTCTCGGTGTTGCTATGGGAATCAGTACAGGTATCAGTGTGGGCTCTCGGTGTTGCGACAGGAATTAGTACAGGTATCAGTGTGGGCTCTCGGTGTTGCTACGAGAATGAGTACAGGTATCATTGTGGGCTCTCGGTATTGCTACGGGAATCAGTACAGGTATCAGTGTGGGCTCTCGGTGTTGCGACGGGAATCAGTACAGGTATCAGTGTGGGCTCTCGGTGTCGCTACGGGAATGAGTACAGGTATCAGTGTGGGCTCTCGGTGTTGCTACGGGAATCAGTACAGGTATCAGTGTGGGCTCTCGGTGTTGCTACGGGAATCAGTACAGGTATCAGTTTGGGCTCTCGGTGTTGCTACGGGAATGAGTACAGATATCAGTGTGGGCTCTTGGTGTTGCTACGGGAATCAGTACAGGTATCAGTGTGGGCTCTCGGTGTTGCTACGGGAATCAGTACAGGTATCAGTGTGGGCTCTCGGTGTTGCTACAGGAATCAGTACGTGTATCAGTGTGGGCTCTCGGTGTTGCTACGGGAATCAGTACAGGTATCAGTGTGGGCTCTCGGTGTTGCTACGGGAATCAGTACAGGTAACAGTGTGGGCTCTCGGTGTTGCTACAGGAATCAGTACGTGTATCAGTTTGGGCTCTCGGTGTTGCTACAGGAATCAGTACAGGTATCAGTGTGGGTTCTCGGTGTTGCTACGGGAATCAGTACAGGTATCAGTGTGGGCTCTCGGTGTTGCTACAGGAATCAGTACAGGTATCAGTGTGGGCGCTCGGTGTTGCTATGGAAATCAGTACAGGTATCAGTGTGGGCTCTCGGTTTTGCTACGGGGATCAGTACAGGTATCAGTGTGGGCTCTCAGTGTTTCTATGGGAGTCAGTACAGGTATCAGTGTGGGTTCTCGGTGTTGCCACGGGATCAGTACAGGTATCAGTGTGGGCTCTCGGTGTTGCTACGGGGATCAGTACAGGTATCAGTGTGGGCTCTTGGTGTTGCTACGGTGATCAGTACAGGTATGAGTGTGGGCTCTCGGTGTTTCTACGGGAATCAGTACAGGTATCAGTGTGGGCTCTCGGTGTTGCTATGTGAATGAGTACAGGTATCAGTGTGGGCTCTCGGTGTTGCTACGGAAATCAGTACAGGTATCAGTGTGGGCTCTCGGTGTTGCTATGGGAATCAGTACAGGTATCAGTGTGGGTTCTCGGTGTTGCTACGGGAATGAGTACAGGTATCAGTGTGGGCTCTTGGTGTTGCTACGGGAATCAGAACAGGTATCAGTGTGGGCTCTCGGTGTTGCTACGGGAATCAGTACAGGTATCAGTGTGGGCTCTCGGTGTTGCTACTGGAATCAGAACAGGTATCAGTGTGGGCCCTCGGTGTTGCTGCGGGCATCAGTACAGGTATCAGTGTGGGTTCTCGGTGTTGCTATGGGAATCAGTACAGGTATCAGTGTGGGTTCTCGGTGTTGCTACGGGAATCAGTACAGGTATCAGTGTGGGCTCTCGGTGTTGCTATGGGAAGCAGTACAGGTATCAGTGTGAACTCTCGGTGTTGCTACGGGAATCAGTACAGGTATCAGTGTGGGCTCTCGGTATTGAAACGGGAATCAGTACAGGTATCAGTGTGGGCTCTCGGTGTTGCTACGGGAATCAGTACAGGTATCAGTGTGGGCTCTCGATGCTGCTACGGGAATCATTACAGGTATCAGTGTGGGCTCTCGGTGTTGCTATGGGAAGCAGTACAGGTATCAGTGTGGACTCTCGGTGTTGCTACGGGAATCAGTACAGGTATCAGTGTGGGCTCTCGATGCTGCTACGGGAATCAGTACAGGTATCAGTGTGTGTTCTCGGTATTGCTACGGGAATCAGTACAGAAATCAGTGTGGGCTCTCGGTGTTGCTATGGGAATCAGTACAGGTATCAGTGTGGAATCTCGGTGTTGCTACGGGAATCAGTACAGAAATCAGTGTGGGCTCTCGATGCTGCGACGGGAATCAGTACAGGTATCAGTGTGGGCTCTTGGTGTTGCTACGGGAATCAGTACAGATATCAGTGTGGGCTCTCGGTGTTGCTACGGGAATCAGTACAGGTATCAGTGTGGGCTCTCGATGCTGCTACGGGAATCAGTACAGGTATCAGTGTGGGCTCTCGGTGTTGCTACGGGAATCAGTACAGGTATCAGTGTGGGCTCTTGGCGTTGCTACGGGAATCAGTACACATATCAGTGTGGGCTCTCGATGCTGCTACGGGAATGAGTACAGGTATCAGTGTGGGCTCTTGGTGTTGCTACGGGAATCAGTACAGGTATCAGTGTGGGCTCTCGGTGTTGCTACAGGAATCTTTGCAGGTATCAGCGTGGGCTCTCGGTGTTGCTACGGGAATCAGTACAGGTATCAGTGTGGGCTCTCGGTGTTGCTACGGGAATCAGTACAGGTATCAGTGTGGGCTCTTGATGGCGCTATGAAAATCAATACAGGTATCAGTGTGGGCTCTTAGTGTTGCTACGGGAATCAGTACAGGTATCAGTGTGGGCTCCCGGTGTTGCTACGGGAATTAGTACAGGTATCAGTGTGGGCTCTCGGTGTTGCTACGGGAATCAGTTCAGGTATCAGTGTGGGCTCTCGATGTCGCAATGATAATCAGTACAGGTATCAGTGTGGGCTCTTTGTGTTGCTAAGGGAATCTGTACAGGTATCAGTGTGGGCTCCCGGTGTTGCTACGGGAATTAGTATAGGTATCAGTGTGGGCTCTCGGTGTTGCTACGGGAATCAGTACAGGTATCAGTGTGGTCTCTCCGTGTTGCTACGGGAATCAGTACAGGTATCAGTGTGGGCTCTCGGTGTTGCTACGGGAATCAGTACAGGTATCAGTGTGGGCTCTCGGTGTTGCTACAGGAATCAGTACAGGTATCAGTGTGGGCTCTCGGTGTTGCTACAGGAATCAGTACAGGTATCAGTGTGGGGTCTCGGTGTTGCTACGGGAATCAGTACAGGTATCAGTGTGGGCTCTCGGTGTTGCTACGGGAATCAGTACAGGTATCAGTGTGAGCTCTCGGTGTTGCTACGGGAATCAGTACAGGTATCAGTGTGGGCTCTCGGTGTTGCTACGGGAATCAGTACAGGTATCAATGTGGGCTCTCGGTGTTGCTACGGGAATCAGTACAGGTATCAGTGTGGGCTCTTGGTGTTGCTACGGGAAACATTACCGGTATCAGTGTGGGCTCTCGGTGTTGCTTTGGGAATCAGTACAGGTATCAGTGTGGGCGCTCGGTGTTGCTACGGGAATCAGAACAGGTATCAGTGTGGGCTCTCGGTGTTGCTACGGGAATCCGTACAGGTATCAGTGTGGGCTCTCGGTGTTGCTACGGGAATCAGTACAGTTATCAGTGTGGGTTCTCGGTGTTGCTATGGGAATCAGTACAGGTATCAGTGTGGGCTCTCGGTGTTGCGACAGGAATTAGTACAGGTATCAGTGTGGGCTCTCGGTGTTGCTACGAGAATGAGTACAGGTATCATTGTGGGCTCTCGGTATTGCTACGGGAATCAGTACAGGTATCAGTGTGGGCTCTCGGTGTTGCGACGGGAATCAGTACAGGTATCAGTGTGGGCTCTCGGTGTCGCTACGGGAATGAGTACAGGTATCAGTGTGGGCTCTCGGTGTTGCTACGGGAATCAGTACAGGTATCAGTGTGGGCTCTCGGTGTTGCTACGGGAATCAGTACAGGTATCAGTTTGGGCTCTCGGTGTTGCTACGGGAATTAGTACAGGTATCAGTGTGGGCTCTCGGTGTTGCTACGGGAATCAGTTCAGGTATCAGTGTGGGCTCTCGATGTCGCAATGATAATCAGTACACGTATCAGTGTGGGCTCTTTGTGTTGCTACGGGAATCTGTACAGGTATCAGTGTGGGCTCCCGGTGTTGCTACGGGAATTAGTATAGGTATCAGTGTGGGCTCTCGGTGTTGCTACGGGAATCAGTACAGGTATCAGTGTGGTCTCTCCGTGTTGCTACGGGAATCAGTACAGGTATCAGTGTGGGCTCTCGGTGTTGCTACGGGAATCAGTACAGGTATCAGTGTGGGCTCTCGGTGTTGCTACAGGAATCAGTACAGGTATCAGTGTGGGCTCTCGGTGTTGCTACAGGAATCAGTACAGGTATCAGTGTGGGGTCTCGGTGTTGCTACGGGAATCAGTACAGGTATCAGTGTGGGCTCTCGGTGTTGCTACGGGAATCAGTACAGGTATCAGTGTGAGCTCTCGGTGTTGCTACGGGAATCAGTACAGGTATCAGTGTGGGCTCTCGGTGTTGCTACGGGAATCAGTACAGGTATCAATGTGGGCTCTCGGTGTTGCTACGGGAATCAGTACAGGTATCAGTGTGGGCTCTTGGTGTTGCTACGGGAATCATTACCGGTATCAGTGTGGGCTCTCGGTGTTGCTTTGGGAATCAGTACAGGTATCAGTGTGGGCGCTCGGTGTTGCTACGGGAATCAGAACAGGTATCAGTGTGGGCTCTCGGTGTTGCTACGGGAATCCGTACAGGTATCAGTGTGGGCTCTCGGTGTTGCTACGGGAATCAGTACAGTTATCAGTGTGGGTTCTCGGTGTTGCTATGGGAATCAGTACAGGTATCAGTGTGGGCTCTCGGTGTTGCGACAGGAATTAGTACAGGTATCAGTGTGGGCTCTCGGTGTTGCTACGAGAATGAGTACAGGTATCATTGTGGGCTCTCGGTATTGCTACGGGAATCAGTACAGGTATCAGTGTGGGCTCTCGGTGTTGCGACGGGAATCAGTACAGGTATCAGTGTGGGCTCTCGGTGTCGCTACGGGAATGAGTACAGGTATCAGTGTGGGCTCTCGGTGTTGCTACGGGAATCAGTACAGGTATCAGTGTGGGCTCTCGGTGTTGCTACGGGAATCAGTACAGGTATCAGTTTGGGCTCTCGGTGTTGCTACGGGAATGAGTACAGATATCAGTGTGGGCTCTTGGTGTTGCTACGGGAATCAGTACAGGTATCAGTGTGGGCTCTCGGTGTTGCTACGGGAATCAGTACAGGTATCAGTGTGGGCTCTCGGTGTTGCTACAGGAATCAGTACGTGTATCAGTGTGGGCTCTCGGTGTTGCTACAGGAATCAGTACAGGTATCAGTGTGGGCTCTCGGTGTTGCTACAGGAATCAGTACAGGTATCAGTGTGGGCGCTCGGTGTTGCTATGGAAATCAGTACAGGTATCAGTGTGGGCTCTCGGTTTTGCTACGGGGATCAGTACAGGTATCAGTGTGGGCTCTCAGTGTTTCTATGGGAATCAGTACAGGTATCAGTGTGGGTTCTCGGTGTTGCCACGGGATCAGTACAGGTATCAGTGTGGGCTCTCGGTGTTGCTACGGGGATCAGTACAGGTATCAGTGTGGGCTCTTGGTGTTGCTACGGGGATCAGTACAGGTATCAGTGTGGGCTTTCAGTGTTTCTATGGGAATCAGTACAGGTATCAGTGTGGGTTCTCGGTGTTGCCACGGGATCAGTACAGGTACCAGTGTGGGCTCTCGGTGTTGCTATTGGAATCAGTACAGGTATCAGTGTGGGCTCTCGGTGTTGCTATGGGAATCAGTACAGGTATCAGTGTGGGCTCTCGGTGTTGCTACGTGAATCAGTACAGGTATGAGTGTGGGCTCTCGGTGTTTCTACGGGAATCAGTACAGGTATCAGTGTGGGCTCTCGGTGTTGCTATGTGAATGAGTACAGGTATCAGTGTGGGCTCTCGGTGTTGCTACGGAAATCAGGACAGGTATCAGTGTGGGCTCTCGGTGTTGCTATGGGAATCAGTACAGGTATCAGTGTGGGTTCTCGGTGTTGCTACGGGAATGAGTACAGGTATCAGTGTGGGCTCTTGGTGTTGCTACGGGAATCAGTACAGGTATCAGTGTGGGCTCTTGGTGTTGCTACGGGGATCAGTACAGGTATCAGTGTGGGCTTTCAGTGTTTCTATGGGAATCAGTACAGGTATCAGTGTGGGTTCTCGGTGTTGCCACGGGATCAGTACAGGTACCAGTGTGGGCTCTCGGTGTTGCTACTGGAATCAGTACAGGTATCAGTGTGGGCTCTCGGTGTTGTATGGGAATCAGTACAGGTATCAGTGTGGGCTCTCGGTGTTGCTACGTGAATCAGTACAGGTATGAGTGTGGGCTCTCGGTGTTTCTACGGGAATCAGTACAGGTATCAGTGTGGGCTCTCGGTGTTGCTATGTGAATGAGTACAGGTATCAGTGTGGGCTCTCGGTGTTGCTACGGGAATCAGTACAGGTATCTGTGTGGGCTCTCGGTGTTGCTATGGGAATCAGTACAGGTATCAGTGTGGGTTCTCGGTGTTGCTACGGGAATGAGTACAGGTATCAGTGTGGGCTCTTGGTGTTGCTACGGGAATCAGAACAGGTATCAGTGTGGGCTCTCGGTGTTGCTACGGGAATCAGTACAGGTATCAGTGTGGGCTCTCGGTGTTGCTACTGGAATCAGAACAGGTATCAGTGTGGGCCCTCGGTGTTGCTGCGGGCATCAGTACAGGTATCAGTGTGGGTTCTCGGTGTTGCTATGGGAATCAGTACAGGTATCAGTGTGGGTTCTCGGTGTTGCTACGGGAATCAGTACAGGTATCAGTGTGGGCTCTCGGTGTTGCTACGGGAATCAGTACAGGTATCAGTGTGGGCTCTCGGTGTTACTATGGGAAGCAGTACAGGTATCAGTGTGGACTCTCGGTGTTGCTACGGGAATCAGTAGGTATCAGTGTGGGCTCTCGGTATTGAAACGGGAATCAGTACAGGTATCAGTGTGGGCTCTCGGAGTTGCTACGGGAATCAGTACAGGTATCAGTGTGGGCTCTCGATGCTGCTACGGGAATCATTACAGGTATCAGTGTGGGCTCTCGGTGTTGCTATGGGAAGCAGTACAGGTATCAGTGTGGACTCTCGGTGTTGCTACGGGAATCAGTACAGGTATCAGTGTGGGCTCTCGATGCTGCTACGGGAATCATTACAGGTATCAGTGTGTGTTCTCGGTATTGCTACGGGAATCAGTACAGGTATCAGTGTGGGATGTCGGTGTTGCTACGGGAATCAGTACAGAAATCAGTGTGGGCTCTCGATGCTGCTACGGGAATCAGTACAGAAATCAGTGTGGGCTCTCGATGCTGCAACGGGAATCAGTACAGGTATCAGTGTGGGCTCTTGGTGTTGCGACGGGAATCAGTACAGGTATCAGTGTGGGCTGTCGGTGTCGCTACGGGAATGAGTACAGGTATCAGTGTGGGCTCTCGGTGTTGCTACGGGAATCAGTACAGGTATCAGTGTGGGCTCTCGGTGTTGCTACGGGAATCAGTACAGGTATCAGTTTGGGCTCTCGGTGTTGCTACGGGAATGAGTACAGATATCAGTGTGGGCTCTTGGTGTTGCTACGGGAATCAGTACAGGTATCAGTGTGGGCTCTTGGTGTTGCTACGGGAATCAGTACAGGTATCAGTGTGGGCTCTCGGTGTTGCTACAGGAATCAGTACGTGTATCAGTGTGGGCTCTCGGTGTTGCTACGGGAATCAGTACAGGTATCAGGGTGGGCTCTCGGTGTTGCTACGGGAATCAGTACAGGTAACAGTGTGGGCTCTCGGTGTTGCTACAGGAATCAGTACGTGTATCAGTTTGGGCTCTCGGTGTTGCTACAGGAATCAGTACAGGTATCAGTGTGGGTTCTCGGTGTTGCTACGGGAATCAGTACAGGTATCAGTGTGGGCTCTCGGTGTTGCTACAGGAATCAGTACAGGTATCAGTGTGGGCGCTCGGTGTTGCTATGGAAATCAGTACAGGTATCAGTGTGGGCTCTCGGTTTTGCTACGGGGATCAGTACAGGTATCAGTGTGGGCTCTCAGTGTTTCTATGGGAATCAGTACAGGTATCAGTGTGGGTTCTCGGTGTTGCCACGGGATCAGTACAGGTATCAGTGTGGGCTCTCGGTGTTGCTACGGGGATCAGTACAGGTATCAGTGTGGGCTCTTGGTGTTGCTACGGGGATCAGTACAGGTATCAGTGTGGGCTTTCAGTGTTTCTATGGGAATCAGTACAGGTATCAGTGTGGGTTCTCGGTGTTGCCACGGGATCAGTACAGGTACCAGTGTGGGCTCTCGGTATTGCTACTGGAATCAGTACAGGTATCAGTGTGGGCTCTCGGTGTTGCTATGGGAATCAGTACAGGTATCAGTGTGGGCTCTCGGTGTTGCTACGTGAATCAGTACAGGTATGAGTGTGGGCTCTCGGTGTTTCTACGGGAATAAGTACAGGTATCAGTGTGGGCTCTCGGTGTTGCTATGTGAATGAGTACAGGTATCAGTGTGGGCTCTCGGTGTTGCTACGGGAATCAGTACAGGTATCAGTGTGGGCTCTCGGTGTTGCTATGGGAATCAGTACAGGTATCAGTGTGGGTTCTCGGTGTTGCTACGGGAATGAGTACAGGTATCAGTGTGGGCACTTGGTGTTGCTACGGAAATCAGTACAGGTATCGGTGTGGGCTCTCGGTGTTGCTACGGGAATCAGTACAGGTATCAGTGTGGGCTCTCGGTGTTGCTACGGGAATCAGTACAGGTATCAGTGTGGGCTCTCGGTGTTGCTACTGGAATCAGAACAGGTATCAGTGTGGGCCCTCGGTGTTGCTGCGGGCATCAGTACAGGTATCAGTGTGGGTTCTCGGTGTTGCTATGGGAATCAGTACAGGTATCAGTGTGGGTTCTCGGTGATGCTACGGGAATCAGTACAGGTATCAGTGTGGGCTCTCGGTGTTGCTACGGGAATCAGTACAGGTATCAGTGTGGGCTCTCGGTGTTGCTATGGGAAGCAGTACAGGTATCAGTGTGGACTCTCGGTGTTGCTACGGGAATCAGTACAGGTATCAGTGTGGGCTCTCGGTGTTGTTACGGGAATCAGTACAGGTATCAGTGTGGGCTCTCGGAGTTGTTACGGGAATCAGTACAGGTATCAGTGTGGGCTCTCGGAGTTGCTACGGGAATCAGTACAGGTATCAGTGTGGGCTCTCGATGCTGCTACGGGAATCATTACAGGTATCAGTGTGGGCTCTCGGTGTTGCTATGGGAAGCAGTACAGGTATCAGTGTGGACTCTCGGTGTTGCTACGGGAATCAGTACAGGTATCAGTGTGGGCTCTCGATGCTGCTACGGGAATCATTACAGTTATCAGTGTGGGCTCTTGGTGTTGCTACGGGAATCAGTACAGGTATCAGTGTGTGTTCTCGGTATTGCTACGGGAATCAGTACAGAAATCAGTGTGGGCTCTCGGTGTTGCTATGGGAATCAGTACAGGTATCAGTGTGGGATCTCGGTGTTGCTATGGGAATCAGTACAGGTATCAGTGTGGGCTCTCGGTGTTGCTATGGGAATCAGTACAGGTATCAGTGTGGGTTCTCGATGCTGCTACGGGAATCAGTACAGGTATCAGTGTGGGCTCTCGGTGTTGCTACGGGAATCAATACAGAAATCAGTGTGGGCTCTCGATGCTGCTACGGGAATCAGTACAGGTATCAGTGTGGGCTCTCGGTGTTGCTATGGGAATCAGTACAGGTATCAGTGTGGGCTCTCGGTGTTGCTACGGGAATCAGTACAGGTATCAGTGTGGGCTCTTGGTGTTGCTACGGGAATCAGTACAGGTATCAGTGTGGGCTCTCGGTGTTGCTATGGGAATCAGTACAGAAATCAGTGTGGGCTCTCGGTGTTGCTATGGGAATCAGTACAGGTATCCGTGTGGGCTCTCGGTGTTGCTATGGGAATCAGTACAGAAATCAGTGTGGGCTCTCGGTGTTACTACGGGAATCAGTACAGGTATCAGTGTGGGCTCTCGATGTTGCTATGGGAATCAGTACAGGTATCAGTGTGGGCTCTCGGTGTTGCTATGGGAATCAGTACAGAAATCAGTGTGGGCTCTCGGTGTTGCTATGGGAATCAGTACAGGTATCAGTGTGGGCTCTCGGTGTTGCTATGGGAATCAGTACAGGTATCAGTGTGGGCTCTCGGTGTTGCTACGGGAATCAGTACCGGTATCAGTGTGGGCTCTCGATGCTGCTACGGGAATCAGTACAGGTATCAGTGTGGGCTCTTGGTGTTGCTACGGGAATCAGTACAGGTATCAGTGTGGGCTCTCGATGCTGCTACGGGAATCAGTACAGGTATCAGTGTGGGCTCTTGGTGTTGCAACGGGAATCAGTACAGGTATCAGTGTGGGTTCTCGGTGTTGCTACGGGAATCAGTACAGGTATCAGTGTGGGCTCTTGGTGTTGCTACGGGAATCAGTACAGGTATCAGTGTGGGCTCTCGGTGTTGCTACGGGAATCAGTACAGGTATCATTGTGGGCTCTCGGTGTTGCTACGGGAATCAGTACAGGTATCAGTGTGGGCTCTTGGTGTTGCTACGGGAATCAGTACAGGTATAAGTGTGGGCTCTCGGTGTTGCTACTGGAATCAGAACAGGTATCAGTGTGGGCTCTCGGTGTTGCTATGGGAATCAGTACAGGTATCAGTGTGGGCTCTCGGTGTTGCTATGGGAATCAGTACAGGTATCAGTGTGGGCTCTCGGTGTTGCTACGGGAATCAGTACAGGTATCAGTGTGGGCTCTCGGTGTTGCTACGGGAATCAGTACAGGTATCAGTGTGGGCTCTCGATGCTGCTACGGGAATCAGTACAGGTATCAGTGTGGGCTCTCGGTGTTGCTATGGGAATCAGTACAGGTATCATTGTGGGTTCTCGGTGTTGCTACGGGAATCAGTACAGGTATCAGTGTGGGCTCTCGGTGTTGCTACGGGAATCAGTACAGGTATCAGTGTGGACTCTCGGTGTTGCTACGGGAATCAGTACAGGTATCAGTGTGGGTTCTCGGTGTTGCTACGGGAATCAGTACAGGTATCAGTGTGGGCTCTCGGTATTGATATGGGAATCAGTACAGGTATCAGTGTGGGCTCTCGGTGTTGCTACGGGAATCAGTACAGGTATCAGTCTGGGCTCTCGGTGTTGCTATGGGAAGCAGTACAGGTATCAGTGTGGACTCTCGGTGTTGCTACGGGAATCAGTACAGGTACTTACGGGGCGAAAAACTGCAGCAGGCGACGGTGCAGAGGGACCTCGGGGTCCTTGTGCATGAGTCGCAAAAACCCAGCTTGCAGGTGCAGCAGGTGGTCAGGAAGGCGAATGGGATGCTGGCCTTCATAGCGAAGGGGATTGAATATAAAAGTAGGGAGGTCTTGCTGCAGCTGTATAGGGCATTGGTGAGGCCGCAGCTGGAGTACTGTGTGCAGTTTTGGGCGCCGCACCTGCGCAAGGATGTTTTGGCCCTGGAGGGAGTGCAGAGGAGGTTTACTCGGCTGATACCGGAGTTGAGGGGATTGAGCTATGAGGAGAGGCTGAATAAACTAGGCTTGTACTCGTTAGAGTTTAGAAGAATGAGGGGAGATCTCATTGAGACGTATAAGATGATGAATGGGATGGATAGGATAGAGGTGGAGAGACTGTTCCCGCTCAAAAAAGACAGTAGGACTAGGGGGCACAGCCTCAAGATAAAGGGGGGGCGGTTTAGAACAGAGTTGAGGAGGAACTTCTTCACTCAAAGGGTGGTGAATCTCTGGAATTCTCTGCCCGTTGAAGTGGTGGAGGCTGCCTCGCTAAATATTTTTAAGAAACGGGTTGATGGGTTTTTGATAAGAGAGGGGATTAAGGGTTATGGGGAGAGGGCGGGAAGGTGGAGCTGAGTCACGACAGATCAGCCATGATCTTATTGAATGGCGGGGCAGGCTCGAAGGGCCAGATGGCCTACTCCTGCTCCTATTTCTTATGTTCTTATGTTCTTATCAGTGTGGGTTCTCGGTGTTGCTACGGGAATCAGTACAGGTATCAGTGTGGGCTCTCGGTATTGATATGGGAATCAGTACAGGTATCAGTGTGGGCTCTCGGTGTTGCTACGGGAATCAGTACAGGTATCAGTGTGGGCTCTCGATGCTGCTACTGGAATCAGTACACGTATCAGTGTGGGCTCTCGGTGTTGCTACGGGAATCAGTACAGGTATCAGTGTGGGTTCTCTGTGTTGCTACGGGAATCAGTACAGGTATCAGTGTGGGCTCTCGATGCTGCTACGCGAATCAGAACAGGTATCAGTGTGGGCTCTCGGTGATGCGATGGGAATCAGTACAGGTATCAGTGTGGGCTCTCGGTGTTGCTACGGGAATCAGTACAGGTATCAGTGTGGGCTCTCGGTGTTGCTATGGGAAGCAGTACAGGTATCAGTGTGGACTCTCGGTGTTGCTACGGGAATCAGTATAGGTATCAGTGTGGGCTCTTGGTGTTGCTACGGGAATCAGTACAGGTATCAGTGTGGGCTCTCGGTGTTGCTATGGGAAGCAGTACAGGTATCAGTGTGGACTCTCGGTGTTGCTACGGGAATCAGTACAGGTATCAGTGTGGGCTCTCGGTATTGCTATGGGAATCAGTACAGGTATCAGTGTGGGCTCTCGGTGTTGCTACGGGAATCAGTACAGGTATCAGTGTAGGCTCTTGGTGTTGCTACGGGAATCAGTACAGGTATCAGTGTGGGTTCTCGGTGTTGCTACGGGAATCAGTACAGGTATCAGTGTGGGCTCTTGGTGTTGCTACGGGAATCAGTACAGGTATCAGTGTGGGTTCTCGGTGTTGCTACGGGAATCAGTACAGGTATCAGTGTGGGCTCTCGATGCTGCTACGCGAATCAGTACAGGTATCAGTGTGGGTGCTCGGTGTTGCTACGGGAATCAGTACAGGTATCAGTGTAGGTTCTCGGTGTTTCTACGGGAATCAGTACAGGTATCAGTGTGGGCTCTCGGTGTTGCTATGGGAAGCAGTACAGGTATCAGTGTGGACGCTCGGTGTTGCTACGGGAATCAGTACAGGTATCAGTGTGGGCTCTCGGTGTTGCTACGGGAATCAGTACAGGTATCAGTGTGGGTTCTCAGTGTTGCTATGGGAATCAGTACAGGTATCAGTGTGGGGTCTTGGTGTTGCTACGGGAATCAGTACAGGTATCAGTGTGGGCTCTCGGTGTTGCTACGGGAATCAGTACAGGTATCAGTGTGGGTTCTCGGTGTTGCTACTGGAATCAGAACAGGTATCAGTGTGGGCTCTCGGTGTTGCTGCGGGAATCAGTACAGGTATCAGTGTGGGTTATCGGTGTTGCTATGGGAATCAGTACAGGTATCAGTGTGGGTTCTCGGTGTTGCTACAGGAATCAGTACAGGTATCAGTCTGGGCTCTCGGTGTTGCTATGGGAAGCAGTACAGGTATCAGTGTGGGCTCTCGGTGTTGCTACGGGAATCAGTACAGGTATCAGTGTGGGCTCTCGGTGTTGCTATGGGAAGCAGTACAGGTATCAGTGTGGACTCTCGGTGTTGCTACGGGAATCAGTACAGGTATCAGTGTGGGCTCTCGGTATTGAAACAGGAATCAGTACAGGTATCAGTGTGGGCTCTCGATGCTGCTACGGGAATCAGTACAGGTATCAGTGTGGGCTCTCGGTGTTGCTACGGGAATCAGTACAGGTAGCAGTGTGGGCTCTCGGTGTTGCTACGGGAATCAGTACAGGTGTCAGTGTGGGCTCTCGATGCTGCTACGGGAATCAGTACAGGTATCAGTGTGGGCTCTTGATGCTGCTACGGGAATCAGTACAGGTATCAGTGTGGGCTCTCGGTGTTGCTACGGGAATCAGTACAGGTATCAGTGTGGGCTCTCGGTGTTGCTACGGGAATCAGTACAGATATCAGTGTGGGATCTCGATGCTGCTCCGCGAATCAGTACAGGTATCAGTGTGGGTGCTCGGTGTTGCTACGGGAATCAGTACAGGTATCAGTGTAGGTTCTCGGTGTTTCTACGGGAATCAGTACAGGTATCAGTGTGGGCTCTCGGTGTTGCTACGGGAATCAGTACAGGTATCAGTGTAGGTTCTCGGTGTTTCTACGGGAATCAGTACAGGTATCAGTGTGGGCTCTCGGTGTTGCTATGGGAATCAGTACAGGTATCAGTGTGGGCTCTCGATGCTGCTACGGGAATCAGTACAGGTATCAGTGTGGGCTCTTGGTGTTGCTACGGGAATCAGTACAGGTATCAGTGTGGGCTCTCGGTGTTGCTACGGGAATCAGTACAGGTATCAGTGTGGGCTCTTGGTGTTGCTACGGGAATCAGTACAGGTATCAGTGTGGGCTCTCGGTGTTGCTACGGGAATCAGTACAGGTATCAGTGTGGGCTCTCGGTGTTGCTACCGGAATCAGTACAGGTATCAGTGTGGGCTCTCGGTGTTGCTATGGGAATCAGTACAGGTATCAGTGTGGGCTCTTGGTGTTGCTACGGGAATCAGTACAGGTATCAGTGTGGGCTCTCGGTGTTGCTACGGGAATCAGTACAGGTATCAGTGTGGGCTCTCGGTGTTGCTACGGGAATCAGTACCGATATCAGTGTGGGCTCTCGGTGTTGCTACGGGAATCAGTACATGTATCAGTGTGGGCTCTTGGTGTTGCTACAGGAATCAGTACAGGTATCAGTGTGGGCTCTCGGTGTTGCTACGGGAATCAGTAGAGGTATCAGTGTGGGCTCTCGGTGTTGCTACGGGAATCAGTACAGGTATCAGTGTGGGTTCTCGGTGTTGCTACAGGAATCAGTACAGGTATCAGTGTGGGCTCTTGGTGTTGCTACAGGAATCAGTACAGGTATCAGTGTGGGCTCTCGGTGTTGCTATAGGAATCAGTACAGGTATCAGTGTGGGCTCTCGGTGTTGCTACGGGAATCAGTACAGGTATCAGTGTGGGCTCTTGGTGTTGCTACGGGAATCAGTACAGGTATCAGTGTGGGCTCTCGATGTTGCTACGGGAATCAGTAGAGGTATCAGTGTGGGCTCTTGGTGTTGCTACGGGAATCAGTAGAGGTATCAGTGTGGGCTCTTGGTGTTGCTACGGGAATCAGTACAGGTATCAGTGTGGGCTCTCGGTGTTGCTACGGGAATCAGTAGAGGTATCAGTGTGGGCTCTTGGTGTTGCTACGGGAATCAGTACAGGTATCAGTGTGGGCTCTCGGTGTTGCTACGGGAATCAGTACAGGTATCAGTGGGGGCTCTTGGTGTTGCTACGGGAATCAGTACAGGTATCAGTGTGGGCTCTCGGTGTTGCTACGGGAATCAGTACAGGTATCAGTGGGGGCTCTTGGTGTTGCTACGGGAATCAGTACAGGTATCAGTGTGGGCTCTCGGTGTTGCTATGGGAATCAGTAGAGGTATCAGTGTGGGCTCTTGGTGTTGCTACGGGAATCAGTACAGGTATCAGTGTGGGCTCTTGGTGTTGCTACGGGAATCAGTACAAGTATCAGTGTGGGCTCTCGATGCTGCTACGGGAATCAGTACATGTATCAGTGTGGGCTCTCGGTGTTGCTATGGGAATCAGTAGAGGTATCAGTGTGGGCTCTCGGTGTTGCTATGGGAATCAGTACAGGTATCAGTGTGGGCTCTTGGTGTTGCTACGGGAATCAGTACAGGTATCAGTGTGGGCTCTCGGTGTTGCTACGGGAATCAGTACAGGTATCAGTGTGGGCTCTCGGTGTTGCTACGGGAATCAGTACAGGTATCAGTGTGGGCTCTCGGTGTTGCTATGGGAAGCAGTACAGGTATCAGTGTGGGCTCTTGGTGTTGCTACGGGAATCAGTACAGGTATCAGTGTGGGTTCTCGGTGTTGCTACGGGAATCAGTACAGGTATCAGTGTGGGCTCTCGATGCTGCTACGCGAATCAGTACAGGTATCAGTGTGGGTGCTCGGTGTTGCTACGGGAATCAGTACAGGTATCAGTGTAGGTCCTCGGTGTTTCTACGGGAATCAGTACAGGTATCAGTGTGGGCTCTCGGTGTTGCTATGGGAAGCAGTACAGGTATCAGTGTGGACTCTCGGTGTTGCTACGGGAATCAGTACAGGTATCAGTGTGGGCTCTCGGTGTTGCTACGGGAATCAGTACAGGTATCAGTGTGGGTTCTCAGTGTTGCTATGGGAATCAGTACAGGTATCAGTGTGGGGTCTTGGTGTTGCTACGGGAATCAGTACAGGTATCAGTGTGGGCTCTCGGTGTTGCTACGGGAATCAGTACAGGTATCAGTGTGGGTTCTCGGTGTTGCTACTGGAATCAGAACAGGTATCAGTGTGGGCTCTCGGTGTTGCTGCGGGAATCAGTACAGGTATCAGTGTGGGTTATCGGTGTTGCTATGGGAATCAGTACAGGTATCAGTGTGGGTTCTCGGTGTTGCTACAGGAATCAGTACAGGTATCAGTGTGGGCTCTCGGTGTTGCTATGGGAAGCAGTACAGTTATCAGTGTGGGCTCTCTGTGTTGCTACGGGAATCAGTACAGGTATCAGTGTGGGCTCTCCGTGTTGCTATGGGAAGCAGTACAGGTATCAGTGTGGACTCTCGGTGTTGCTACGGGAATCAGTACAGGTATCAGTGTGGGCTCTCGGTATTGAAACAGGAATCAGTACAGGTATCAGTGTGGGCTCTCGATGCTGCTACGGGAATCAGTACAGGTATCAGTGTGGGCTCTCGGTGTTGCTACGGGAATCAGTACAGGTAGCAGTGTGGGCTCTCGGTGTTGCTACGGGAATCAGTACAGGTGTCAGTGTGGGCTCTCGATGCTGCTACGGGAATCAGTACAGGTATCAGTGTGGGCTCTCGATGCTGCTACGGGAATCAGTACAGGTATCAGTGTGGGCTCTCGGTGTTGCTACGGGAATCAGTACAGGTATCAGTGTGGGTTCTCGGTATTGCTACGGGAATCAGTACAGATATCAGTGTGGGATCTCGATGCTGCTCCGCGAATCAGTACAGGTATCAGTGTGGGTGCTCGGTGTTGCTACGGGAATCAGTACAGGTATCAGTGTAGGTTCTCGGTGTTTCTACGGGAATCAGTACAGGTATCAGTGTGGGCTCTCGGTGTTGCTACGGGAATCAGTACAGGTATCAGTGTAGGTTCTCGGTGTTTCTACGGGAATCAGTACAGGTATCAGTGTGGGCTCTCGGTGTTGCTATGGGAATCAGTACAGGTATCAGTGTGGGCTCTCGATGCTGCTACGGGAATCAGTACAGGTATCAGTGTGGGCTCTTGGTGTTGCTACGGGAATCAGTACAGGTATCAGTGTGGGCTCTCGGTGTTGCTACGGGAATCAGTACAGGTATCAGTGTGGGCTCTTGGTGTTGCTACGGGAATCAGTACAGGTATCAGTGTGGGCTCTCGGTGTTGCTACGGGAATCAGTACAGGTATCAGTGTGGGCTCTCGGTGTTGCTACCGGAATCAGTACAGATATCAGTGTGGGCTCTCGGTGTTGCTATGGGAATCAGTACAGGTATCAGTGTGGGCTCTTGGTGTTGCTACGGGAATCAGTACAGGTATGAGTGTGGGCTCTCGGTGTTGCTACGGGAATCAGTACAGGTATCAGTGTGGGCTCTCGGTGTTGCTACGGGAATCAGTACCGGTATCAGTGTGGGCTCTCGGTGTTGCTACGGGAATCAGTACATGTATCAGTGTGGGCTCTTGGTGTTGCTACAGGAATCAGTACAGGTATCAGTGTGGGCTCTCGGTGTTGCTACGGGAATCAGTACAGGTATCAGTGTGGGCTCTCGATGCTGCTACGGGAATCAGTACAGGTATCAGTGTGGGCTCTCGGTGTTGCTACGGGAATCAGTACAGGTATCAGTGTGGGCTCTCGATGCTGCTACGGGAATCAGTACAGGTATCAGTGTGGGCTCTTGGTGTTGCTACGGGAATCAGTACAGATATCAGTGTGGGCTCTCGATGCTGCTACGGGAATCAGTACATGTATCAGTGTGGGCTCTCGGTGTTGCTATGTGAATCAGTAGAGGTATCAGTGTGGGCTCTCGGTGTTGCTATGGGAATCAGTACAGGTATCAGTGTGGGCTCTTGGTGTTGCTACGGGAATCAGTACAGGTATCAGTGTGGGCTCTCGGTGTTGCTACGGGAATCAGTACAGGTATCAGTGTGGGCTCTCGGTGTTGCTACGGGAATCAGTACAGGTATCAGTGTGGGCTCTCGGTATTGATATGGGAATCAGTACAGGTATCAGTGTGGGCTCTCGGTGTTGCTACGGGAATCAGTACAGGTATCAGTGTGGGCTCTCGATGCTGCTACGGGAATCAGTACAGGTATCAGTGTGGGCTCTCGGTGTTGCTACGGGAATCAGTACAGGTATCAGTGTGGGTTCTCGGTGTTGCTACGGGAATCAGTACAGGTATCAGTGTGGGCTCTCGGTGTTGCTACGGGAATCAGTACAGGTATCAGTGTGGGCTCTCGGTGTTGCTATGGGAAGCAGTACAGGTATCAGTGTGGACTCTCGGTGTTGCTACGGGAATCAGTACAGGTATCAGTGTGGGCTCTCGGTATTGATATGGGAATCAGTACAGGTATCAGTGTGGGCTCTCGGTGTTGCTACGGGAATCAGTACAGGTATCAGTGTGGGCTCTCGATGCTGCTACGGGAATCAGTACAGGTATCAGTGTGGGCTCTCGGTGTTGCTATGGGAAGCAGTACAGTTATCAGTGTGGGCTCTCTGTGTTGCTACGGGAATCAGTACAGGTATCAGTGTGGGCTCTCGGTGTTGCTATGGGAAGCAGTACAGGTATCAGTGTGGACTCTCGGTGTTGCTACGGGAATCAGTACAGGTATCAGTGTGGGCTCTCGGTATTGAAACAGGAATCAGTACAGGTATCAGTGTGGGCTCTCGATGCTGCTACGGGAATCAGTACAGGTATCAGTGTGGGCTCTCGGTGTTGCTACGGGAATCAGTACAGGTAGCAGTGTGGGCTCTCGGTGTTGCTACGGGAATCAGTACAGGTGTCAGTGTGGGCTCTCGATGCTGCTACGGGAATCAGTACAGGTATCAGTGTGGGCTCTCGATGCTGCTACGGGAATCAGTACAGGTATCAGTGTGGGCTCTCGGTGTTGCTACGGGAATCAGTACAGGTATCAGTGTGGGTTCTCGGTATTGCTACGGGAATCAGTACAGATATCAGTGTGGGATCTCGATGCTGCTCCGCGAATCAGTACAGGTATCAGTGTGGGTGCTCGGTGTTGCTACGGGAATCAGTACAGGTATCAGTGTAGGTTCTCGGTGTTTCTACGGGAATCAGTACAGGTATCAGTGTGGGCTCTCGGTGTTGCTACGGGAATCAGTACAGGTATCAGTGTAGGTTCTCGGTGTTTCTACGGGAATCAGTACAGGTATCAGTGTGGGCTCTCGGTGTTGCTATGGGAATCAGTACAGGTATCAGTGTGGGCTCTCGATGCTGCTACGGGAATCAGTACAGGTATCAGTGTGGGCTCTTGGTGTTGCTACGGGAATCAGTACAGGTATCAGTGTGGGCTCTCGGTGTTGCTACGGGAATCAGTACAGGTATCAGTGTGGGCTCTTGGTGTTGCTACGGGAATCAGTACAGGTATCAGTGTGGGCTCTCGGTGTTGCTACGGGAATCAGTACAGGTATCAGTGTGGGCTCTCGGTGTTGCTACCGGAATCAGTACAGATATCAGTGTGGGCTCTCGGTGTTGCTATGGGAATCAGTACAGGTATCAGTGTGGGCTCTTGGTGTTGCTACGGGAATCAGTACAGGTATGAGTGTGGGCTCTCGGTGTTGCTACGGGAATCAGTACAGGTATCAGTGTGGGCTCTCGGTGTTGCTACGGGAATCAGTACCGGTATCAGTGTGGGCTCTCGGTGTTGCTACGGGAATCAGTACATGTATCAGTGTGGGCTCTTGGTGTTGCTACAGGAATCAGTACAGGTATCAGTGTGGGCTCTCGGTGTTGCTACGGGAATCAGTACAGGTATCAGTGTGGGCTCTCGATGCTGCTACGGGAATCAGTACAGGTATCAGTGTGGGCTCTCGGTGTTGCTACGGGAATCAGTACAGGTATCAGTGTGGGCTCTCGATGCTGCTACGGGAATCAGTACAGGTATCAGTGTGGGCTCTTGGTGTTGCTACGGGAATCAGTACAGATATCAGTGTGGGCTCTCGATGCTGCTACGGGAATCAGTACATGTATCAGTGTGGGCTCTCGGTGTTGCTATGTGAATCAGTAGAGGTATCAGTGTGGGCTCTCGGTGTTGCTATGGGAATCAGTACAGGTATCAGTGTGGGCTCTTGGTGTTGCTACGGGAATCAGTACAGGTATCAGTGTGGGCTCTCGGTGTTGCTACGGGAATCAGTACAGGTATCAGTGTGGGTTCTCGGTGTTGCTACGGGAATCAGTACAGGTATCAGTGTGGGCTCTCGGTATTGATATGGGAATCAGTACAGGTATCAGTGTGGGCTCTCGGTGTTGCTACGGGAATCAGTACAGGTATCAGTGTGGGCTCTCGATGCTGCTACGGGAATCAGTACAGGTATCAGTGTGGGCTCTCGGTGTTGCTACGGGAATCAGTACAGGTATCAGTGTGGGTTCTCGGTGTTGCTACGGGAATCAGTACAGGTATCAGTGTGGGCTCTCGGTGTTGCTACGGGAATCAGTACAGGTATCAGTGTGGGCTCTCGGTGATGCTATGGGAAGCAGTACAGGTATCAGTGTGGACTCTCGGTGTTGCTACGGGAATCAGTACAGGTATCAGTGTGGGCTCTCGGTATTGATATGGGAATCAGTACAGGTATCAGTGTGGGCTCTCGGTGTTGCTACGGGAATCAGTACAGGTATCAGTGTGGGCTCTCGATGCTGCTACGGGAATCAGTACAGGTATCAGTGTGGGCTCTCGGTGTTGCTACGGGAATCAGTACAGGTATCAGTGTGGGCTCTTGGTGTTGATACGGGAATCAGTACAGGTATCTGTGTGGGTTCTCGGTGTTGCTACTGGAATCAGTACAGGAATCAGTGTGGGCTCTCGATGCTGCTACGCGAATCAGTACAGGTATCAGTGTGGGTGCTCGGTGTTGCTACGGGAATCAGTACAGGTATCAGTGTAGGTTCTCGGTGTTTCTACGGGAATCAGTACAGGTATCAGTTTGGGCTCTCGGTGTTGCTATGGGAAGCAGTACAGGTATCAGTGTGGGCTCTCGGTGTTGCTACGGGAGTCAGTACAGGTATCAGTGTGGGCTCTCGGTGATGCTACGGGAATCAGTACAGGTATCAGTGTGGGTTCTCGGTGTTAATACTGGAATCAGAACAGGTATCAGTGTGGGCTCTCGGTGTTGCTGCGGGAATCAGTACAGGTATCAGTGTGGGTTCTCGGTGTTGCTATGGGAATCAGTACAGGTATCAGTGTGGGTTCTCGGTGTTGCTACGGGAATCAGTACAGGTATCAGTGTGGGCTCTCGGTGTTGCTACGGGAATCAGTACAGGTATCAGTGTGGGCTCTCGGTGTTGCTATGGGAAGCAGTACAGGTATCAGTGTGGACTCTCGGTGTTGCTACGGGAATCAGTACAGGTATCAGTGTGGGCTCTCGGTATTGAAACGAGAATCAGTACAGGTATCAGTGTGGGCTCTCGATGCTGGTACGGGAATCAGTACAGGTATCAGTGTGGGCTCTCGGTGTTGCTACGGGAATCAGTACAGGTAGCAGTGTGGGCTCTCGGTGTTGCTACGGGAATCAGTACAGGTATCAGTGTGGGCTCTCGGTGTTGCTATGGGAATCAGTACAGGTATCAGTGTGGGCTCTTGGTGTTGCTACGGGAATCAGTACAGGTATAAGTGTGGGCTCTCGGTGTTGCTGCGGGAATCAGTACAGGTATCAGTGCGGGTTCTCGGTGTTGCTATGGGAATCAGTACAGGTATCAGTGTGGGTTCTCGGTGTTGCTACGGGAATCAGTATAGGTATCAGTGTGGGCTCTCGGTGTTGCTACGGGAATCAGTACAGGTATCAGTGTGGGCGCTCGGTGTTGCTATGGGAATCAGTACAGGTATCAGTGTGGGCTCTCGGTGTTGCGATGGGAAGCAGTACAGGTATCAGTGTGGACTCTCGGTGTTGATATGGGAATCAGTACAGGTATCAGTGTGGGCTCTCGGTATTGATATGGGAAACAGTACAGGTATCAGTGTGGGCTCTCGGTGTTGCTACGGGAATCAGTACAGGTATCAGTGTGGGCTCTCGATGCTGCTACGGGAATCAGTACAGGTATGAGTGTGGGCTCTCGGTGTTGCTACGGGGATCAGTACAGGTATCAGTGTGGGCTCTTGGTGTTGCTACGGGAATCAGTACAGGTATCAGTGTGGGTTCTCGGTGTTGCTACGGGAATCAGTACAGGTATCAGTGTGGGCTCTGGGTGATGCTACGGGAATCAGTACAGGTATCAGTGTGGGTGCTCGGTATTGCTACGGGAATCAGTACAGGTATCAGTGTAGGTTCTCGGTGTTTCTACGGGAATAAGTACAGGTATCAGTGTGGGCTCTCGGTGTTGCTATGGGAAGCAGTACAGGTATCAGTGTGGACTCTCGGTGTTGCTACGGGAATCAGTACAGGTATCAGTGTGGGCTCTCGGTGTTGCTACGGGAATCAGTACAGGTATCAGTGTGGGCTCTCGATGCTGCTACGGGAATCAGTACAGGTATCAGTGTGGGCTCTTGGTGTTGCTACGGGAATCAGTACAGGTATCAGTGTGGGCTCTCGGTGTTGCTACGGGAATCAGTACAGGTACAAGTGTGGGCTCTCGGTGTTGCTACGGGAATCAGTACAGGTATCAGTGTGGGCTCTCGGTGTTGCTATGGGAAGCAGTACAGGTATCAGTGTGGACTCTCGGTGTTGCTATGGGAAGCAGTACAGGTATCAGTGTGGAGTCTCGGTGTTGCTACGGGAATCAGTACAGGTATCAGTGTGGGCTCTCGGTATTGAAACAGGAATCAGTACAGGTATCAGTGTGGGCTCTCGGTATTGATACGGGAATCAGTACAGGTATCAGTGTGGGCTCTCGGTGTTGCTACGGGAATCAGTACAGATATCAGTGTGGGCTCTCGATGCTGCTATGGGAATCAGTACAGGTATCAGTGTGGGCTCTCGATGCTGCTACGGGAATCAGTACAGGTATCAGTGTGGGCTCTCGGTGTTGCTACGTGAATCAGTACAGGTATCAGTGTGGGCTCTCGATGCTGCTACGGGAATCAGTACAGGTATCAGTGTGGGCTCTCGGTGTTGCTACGGGAATCAGTACAGGTATCAGTGTGGGTTCTTGGTGTTGCTACGGGAATCAGTACAGATATCAGTGTGGGCTCTCGGTGTTGCTATGGGAATCAGTACAGGTATCAGTGTGGGCTCTTGGTGTTGCTACGGGAATCAGTACAGATATCAGTGTGGGCTCTCGATGCTGCTACGGGAATCAGTACAGGTATCAGTGTGGGCTCTCGGTGTTGCTATGGGAATCAGTACAGGTATCAGTGTGGGCTCTCGGTGTTGCTACGGGAATCAGTACAGGTATAAGTGTGGGCTCTCGGTGTTGCTACTGGAATCAGAACAGGTATCAGTGTGGGCTGTCGGTGTTGCTGCGGGAATCAGTACAGGTATCAGTGTGGGTTCTCGGTGTTGCTATGGGAATCAGTACAGGTATCAGTGTGGGTTCTCGGTGTTGCTACGGGAATCAGTACAGGTATCAGTCTGGGCTCTCGGTGTTGCTACGGGAATCAGTACAGGTATCAGTGTGGGCTCTCGGTGTTGCTATGGGAAGCAGTACAGGTATCAGTGTGGACGCTCGGTGTTGCTACGGGAATCAGTACAGGTATCAGTGTGGGCTCTCAGTATTGATATGGGAATCAGTACAGGTATCAGTGTGGGCTCTCGGTGTTGCTACGAGAATCAGTACAGGTATCAGTGTGGGCTCTCGATGCTGCTACGGGAATCAGTACAGGTATCAGTGTGGGCTCTCGGTGTTGCTACGGGAATCAGTACAGGTATCAGTGTGGGCTCTTGGTGTTGCTACGGGAATCAGTACAGGTATCTGTGTGGGTTCTCGGTGTTGCTACTGGAATCAGTATAGGTATCAGTGTGGGCTCTCGATGCTGCTACGCGAATCAGTACAGGTATCAGTGTGGGTGCTCGGTGTTGCTACGGGAATCAGTACAGGTATCAGTGTAGGTTCTCGGTGTTTCTCCGGGAATCAGTACAGGTATCAGTGTGGGCTCTCGGTGTTGCTATGGGAAGCAGTACAGGTATAAGTGTGGGCTCTCGGTGTTGCTACGGGAGTCAGTACAGGTATCAGTGTGGGCTCCCGGTGTTGCTACGGGAATCAGTACAGGTATCAGTGTGGGTTCTCAGTGTTGCTACGGGAATCAGTACAGGTATCAGTGTGGGCTCTTGGTGTTGCTACGGGAATCAGTACAGGCATCAGTGTGGGCTCTCGGTGTTGCTACGGGAATCAGTACAGGTATCAGTGTGGGTTCTCGGTGTTGCTACTGGAATCAGAACAGGTATCAGTGTGGGATCTCGGTGTTGCTGCGGGAATCAGTACAGGTATCAGTGTGGGTTCTCGGTGTTGCTATGGGAATCAGTACAGGTATCAGTGTGGGTTCTCGGTGTTGCTACGGGAATCAGTACAGGTATCAGTGTGGGCTCTCGGTGTTGCTATGGGAAGCAGTACAGGTATCAGTGTGGACGCTCGGTGTTGCTACGGGAATCAGTACAGGTATCAGTGTGGGCTCTCAGTATTGATATGGGAATCAGTACAGGTATCAGTGTGGGCTCTCGGTGTTGCTACGAGAATCAGTACAGGTATCAGTGTGGGCTCTCGATGCTGCTACGGGAATCAGTACAGGTATCAGTGTGGGCTCTCGGTGTTGCTACGGGAATCAGTACAGGTATCAGTGTGGGCTCTTGGTGTTGCTACGGGAATCAGTACAGGTATCTGTGTGGGTTCTCGGTGTTGCTACTGGAATCAGTATAGGTATCAGTGTGGGCTCTCGATGCTGCTACGCGAATCAGTACAGGTATCAGTGTGGGTGCTCGGTGTTGCTACGGGAATCAGTACAGGTATCAGTGTAGGTTCTCGGTGTTTCTCCGGGAATCAGTACAGGTATCAGTGTGGGCTCTCGGTGTTGCTATGGGAAGCAGTACAGGTATAAGTGTGGGCTCTCGGTGTTGCTACGGGAGTCAGTACAGGTATCAGTGTGGGCTCCCGGTGTTGCTACGGGAATCAGTACAGGTATCAGTGTGGGTTCTCAGTGTTGCTACGGGAATCAGTACAGGTATCAGTGTGGGCTCTTGGTGTTGCTACGGGAATCAGTACAGGCATCAGTGTGGGCTCTCGGTGTTGCTACGGGAATCAGTACAGGTATCAGTGTGGGTTCTCGGTGTTGCTACTGGAATCAGAACAGGTATCAGTGTGGGATCTCGGTGTTGCTGCGGGAATCAGTACAGGTATCAGTGTGGGTTCTCGGTGTTGCTATGGGAATCAGTACAGGTATCAGTGTGGGTTCTCGGTGTTGCTACGGGAATCAGTACAGGTATCAGTGTGGGCTCTCGGTGTTGCTATGGGAATCAGTACAGGTATCAGTGTGGGCTCTCGGTGTTGCTATGGGAAGCAGTACAGGTATCAGTGTGGACTCTCGGTGTTGCTACGGGAATCAGTACAGGTATCAGTGTGGGCTCTCGGTGTTGCTATGGGAAGCAGTACAGGTATCAGTGTGGACTCTCGGTGTTGCTACGGGAATCAGTACAGGTATCAGTGTGGGCTCTCGGTGTTGCTATGGGAATCAGTACAGGTATCAGTGTGGGCTCTCGGTGTTGCTATGGGAAGCAGTACAGGTATCAGTGTGGACTCTCGGTGTTGCTACGGGAATCAGTACAGGTATCAGTGTGGGCTCTCGGTGTTGCTACGGGAATCAGTACAGGTATCAGTGTGTGCTCTCGGTGTTGCTATGGGAAGCAGTACAGGTATCAGTGTGGACTCTCGGTGTTGCTACGGGAATCAGTATAGGTATCAGTGTGGGCTCTCGATGCTGGTACGGGAATCAGTACAGGTATCAGTGTGGGCTCTCGGTGTTGCTATGGGAATCAGTACAGGTAGCAGTGTGGGCTCTCGGTGTTGCTACGGGAATCAGTACAGGTATCAGTGTGGGCTCTCGATGCTGCTACGGGAATCTGTACAGGTATCAGTGTGGGCTCTCGGTGTTGCTACGGGAATCAGTACAGGTATCAGTGTGGGCTCTCGGTGTTGCTACGGGAATCAGTACAGGTATCAGTGTGGGTTCTCGGTATTGCTACGGGAATCAGTACAGGTATCAGTGTGGGATCTCGATGCTGCTACGCGAATCAGTACAGGTATCAGTGTGGGCTCTCGGTGTTGCTACGGGAATCAGTACAGGTATCAGTGTGTGTTGTCGGTATTGCTACGGGAATCAGTACAGGTATCAGTGTGGGCTCTCGATGCTGCTTCGCGAATCAGTACAGGTATCAGTGTGGGCGCTCGTTGTTGCTACGGGTATCAGTACAGGTATCAGTGTAGGTTCTCGGTGTTTCTACGGGAATCAGTACAGGTATCAGTGTGGGCTCTCGGTGTTGCTATGGGAATCAGTACAGGTATCAGTGTGGGCTCTCGGTGTTGCTACGGGAATCAGTACAGGTATCAGTGTGGGCTCTTGGTGTTGCTACGGGAATCAGTACAGGTATCAGTGTGGGCTCTTGGTGTTGTTACGGGAATCAGTACAGGTATCAGTGTGGGCTCTCGGTGTTGCTACGGGAATCAGTACAGGTACCAGTATGGGCTCTTGGTGTTGCTACGGGAATCAGTACAGGTATCAGTGTGGGCTCTCGGTGTTGCTACAGGAATCAGTACAGGTATCAGTGTGGGCTCTCGGTGTTGCTACGGGAATCAGTACAGGTATCAGTGTGGGCACTCGGTGTTGCTACGGGAATGAGTACAGGTATCAGTGTGGGTTCTCGGTGTTGCTACGGGAATCAGTACAGGTATCAGTGTGGGTTCTCGGTGTTGCTACAGGAATCAGTACAGGTATCAGTGTGGGTTCTCAGTGTTACTGCAGGAATCAGTACAGGTGTCAGCGTGGGCTCTCGGTGTTGCTACGGGAATCAGTACAGGTATCAGTGTGGGCTCTCGGTGTTGCTACGGAAATCAGTACAGGTATCAGTGTGGGCTCTCGGTGTTGCTACGGGGATCAGTACAGGTATCAGTGTGGGCTCTCGGTGTTGCTACGGGAATCAGTACAGGTATCAACGTGGGCTCTCGGTGTTGCTACGGAAATCAGTACTGGTAACAGTGTGGGCTCTCGATGTCGCAATGAAAATCAGTACAGGTATCAGTGTGGGCTCTCAGTGTTGCTGCAGGAATCAGAACAGGTATCAGTGGGGGCTCTCGGTGTTGCTACGGGAATCAGTACAGGTATCAGTGTGGGCTCTCGGTGTTGCTACGGGAATCAGTACAGGTATCAGTGTGGGCTCTCGGTGTTGCTGCGGGAATCAGTACAGGTATCAGTGTGGGCTCTCGGTGTTGCTACGGGAATCAGTACAGGTATCAGTGTGGGCTCTCGGTGATGCTACGGGAATCAGTACAGGTATCAGTGTGGGCTCTCGGTGTTGCTACGGGAATCAGTACAGGTATCAGTGTGGGCTCTCGGTGTTGCGACGGGAATCAATACAGGTATCAGTGTCGGCTCTCGGTGTTGCGATGGGAATCAGTACAGGTATCAGTGTGGGCTCTCGGTGTTGCTACGAGAATCAGTACAGGTATCAGTGTCGGCTCTCGGTGTTGCTATGGGAATCAGTCCAGGTATCAGTGTGGGCTCTCGATGTTGCTACGAGAATCAGTACAGGTATCAGTGTGGGCTCTCGGTGTTGCTACGGGAATCAGTACAGGTATCAGTGTGAGCTCTCGGTGTTGCCACGAGAATCAGTACAGGTATCAGTGTGGGCTCTCGGTGTTGCTATGGGAATCAGTACAGGTATCAGTATGGGCTCTCGGTGTTGCTACGGGGATCAGTACAGGTATCAGTGTGGGCTCTTGGTGTTGCTACGGGAATCAGTACAGGTATCAGTGTGGGTTCTCGGTGTTGCTACGGGAATCAGTACAGGTATCAGTGTGGGCTCTGGGTGATGCTACGGGAATCAGTACAGGTATCAGTGTGGGTGCTCGGTGTTGCTACGGGAATCAGTACAGGTATCAGTGTAGGTTCTCGGTGTTTCTACGGGAATCAGTACAGGTATCAGTGTGGGCTCTCGGTGTTGCTATGGGAAGCAGTACAGGTATCAGTGTGGACTCTCGGTGTTGCTACGGGAATCAGTACAGGTATCAGTGTGGGCTCTCGGTGTTGCTACGGGAATCAGTACAGGTATCAGTGTGGGCTCTCGATGCTGCTACGGGAATCAGTACAGGTATCAGTGTGGGCTCTTGGTGTTGCTACGGGAATCAGTACAGGTATCAGTGTGGGCTCTTGGTGTTGCTACGGGAATCAGTACAGATATCAGTGTGGGCTCTCGATGCTGCTACGGGAATCAGTACAGGTATCAGTGTGGGATCTCGGTGTTGCTATGGGAATCAGTACAGATATCAGTGTGGGCTCTCGATGCTGCTATGGGAATCAGTACAGGTATCAGTGTGGGCTCTCGGTGTTGCTATGGGAATCAGTACAGGTATCAGTGTGGGCTCTCGGTGTTGCTACGGGAATCAGTACAGGTACAAGTGTGGGCTCTCGATGCTGCTACGGGAATCAGTACAGGTATCAGTGTGGGCTCTCGGTGTTGCTATGGGAATCAGTACAGATATCATTGTGGGCTCTCGATGCTGCTATGGGAATCAGTACAGGTATCAGTGTGGGCTCTCGGTGTTGCTACGGGAATCAGTACAGGTATCAGTGTGGGCTCTCGGTGTTGCTATGGGAATCAGTACAGGTATCAGTGTGGGCTCTCGGTGTTGCTACGGGAATCAGTACAGGTACAAGTGTGGGCTCTCGGTGTTGCTACGGGAATCAGTACAGGTACAAGTGTGGGCTCTCGGTGTTGCTACTGGAATCAGAACAGGTATCAGTGTGGGCTCTTGGTGTTGCTACGGGAATCAGTACAGGTATCAGTGTGGGCTCTCGGTGTTGCTACGGGAATCAGTACAGGTATCAGTGTGGGCTCTCGGTGTTGCTATGGGAAGCAGTACAGGTATCAGTGTGGGCTCTCGGTGTTGCTATGGGAAGCAGTACAGGTATCAGTGTGGACTCTCGGTGTTGCTATGGGAAGCAGTACAGGTATCAGTGTGGACTCTTGGTGTTGCTACGGGAATCAGTACAGGTATCAGTGTGGGCTCTCGGTATTGATATGGGAATCAGTACAGGTATCAGTGTGGGCGCTCGGTGTTGCTACGGGAATCAGTACAGGTATCAGTGTGGGCTCTCGATGCTGCTACGGGAATCAGTACAGGTATCAGTGTGGGCTCTCGGTGTTGCTACGGGAATCAGTACAGGTATCAGTGTGGGCTCTTGGTGTTGCGACGGGAATCAGTACAGGTATCAGTGTGGGCTCTCGGTGTTGCTATGGGAAGCACTACAGGTATCAGTGTGGACTCTCGGTGTTGCTACGGGAATCAGTACAGGTATCAGTGTGGGCTCTCGGTGTTGCTATGGGAAGCACTACAGGTATCAGTGTGGACTCTCGGTGATGCTACGGGAATCAGTACAGGTATCAGTGTGGGCTCTCGGTATTGAAACAGGAATCAGTACAGGTATCAGTGTGGGCTCTCGATGCTGCTACGGGAATCAGTACAGGTATCAGTGTGGGCTCTCGGTGTTGCTACGGGAATCAGTACAGGTAGCAGTGTGGGCTCTCGGTGTTGCTACGGGAATCAGTACAGGTATCAGTGTGGGCTCTCGATGCTGCTACGGGAATCAGTACAGGTATCAGTGTGGGCTCTCGGTGTTGCTAAGGGAATCAGTACAGGTATCAGTGTGGGTTCTCGGTATTGCTACGGGAATCAGTACAGGTATCAGTGTGGGCTCTCGGTGTTGCTATGGGAATCAGTACAGGTATCAGTGTGGGCTCTCGGTGTTGCTTCGGGAATCAGTACAGGTATCAGTGTGGGCTCTTGGTGTTGCTACGGGAATCAGTACAGGTATCAGTGTGGGCTCTCGGTGTTGCTATGGGAACCAGTACAGGTATCAGTATGGGCTCTCGGTGTTGCTACGGGGATCAGTACAGGTATCAGTGTGGGCTCTTGGTGTTACTACGGGAATCAGTACAGGTATCAGTGTGGGTTCTCGGTGTTGCTACGGGAATCAGTACAGGTATCAGTGTGGGTTCTCAGTGTTGCTACGGGAATCAGTACAGGTATCAGTGTGGGCTCTTGGTGTTGCTACGGGAATCAGTACAGGCATCAGTGTGGGCTCTCGGTGTTGCTACGGGAATCAGTACAGGTATCAGTGTGGGTTCTCGGTGTTGCTACTGGAATCAGAACAGGTATCAGTGTGGGATCTCGGTGTTGCTGCGGGAATCAGTACAGGTATCAGTGTGGGTTCTCGGTGTTGCTATGGGAATCAGTACAGGTATCAGTGTGGGTTCTCGGTGTTGCTACGGGAATCAGTACAGGTATCAGTGTGGGCTCTCGGTGTTGCTATGGGAAGCAGTACAGGTATCAGTGTGGACGCTCGGTGTTGCTACGGGAATCAGTACAGGTATCAGTGTGGGCTCTCAGTATTGATATGGGAATCAGTACAGGTATCAGTGTGGGCTCTCGGTGTTGCTACGAGAATCAGTACAGGTATCAGTGTGGGCTCTCGATGCTGCTACGGGAATCAGTACAGGTATCAGTGTGGGCTCTCGGTGTTGCTACGGGAATCAGTACAGGTATCAGTGTGGGCTCTTGGTGTTGCTACGGGAATCAGTACAGGTATCTGTGTGGGTTCTCGGTGTTGCTACTGGAATCAGTATAGGTATCAGTGTGGGCTCTCGATGCTGCTACGCGAATCAGTACAGGTATCAGTGTGGGTGCTCGGTGTTGCTACGGGAATCAGTACAGGTATCAGTGTAGGTTCTCGGTGTTTCTCCGGGAATCAGTACAGGTATCAGTGTGGGCTCTCGGTGTTGCTATGGGAAGCAGTACAGGTATAAGTGTGGGCTCTCGGTGTTGCTACGGGAGTCAGTACAGGTATCAGTGTGGGCTCCCGGTGTTGCTACGGGAATCAGTACAGGTATCAGTGTGGGTTCTCAGTGTTGCTACGGGAATCAGTACAGGTATCAGTGTGGGCTCTTGGTGTTGCTACGGGAATCAGTACAGGCATCAGTGTGGGCTCTCGGTGTTGCTACGGGAATCAGTACAGGTATCAGTGTGGGTTCTCGGTGTTGCTACTGGAATCAGAACAGGTATCAGTGTGGGATCTCGGTGTTGCTGCGGGAATCAGTACAGGTATCAGTGTGGGTTCTCGGTGTTGCTATGGGAATCAGTACAGGTATCAGTGTGGGTTCTCGGTGTTGCTACGGGAATCAGTACAGGTATCAGTGTGGGCTCTCGGTGTTGCTATGGGAATCAGTACAGGTATCAGTGTGGGCTCTCGGTGTTGCTATGGGAAGCAGTACAGGTATCAGTGTGGACTCTCGGTGTTGCTACGGGAATCAGTACAGGTATCAGTGTGGGCTCTCGGTGTTGCTATGGGAAGCAGTACAGGTATCAGTGTGGACTCTCGGTGTTGCTACGGGAATCAGTACAGGTATCAGTGTGGGCTCTCGGTGTTGCTATGGGAATCAGTACAGGTATCAGTGTGGGCTCTCGGTGTTGCTATGGGAAGCAGTACAGGTATCAGTGTGGACTCTCGGTGTTGCTACGGGAATCAGTACAGGTATCAGTGTGGGCTCTCGGTGTTGCTACGGGAATCAGTACAGGTATCAGTGTGTGCTCTCGGTGTTGCTATGGGAAGCAGTACAGGTATCAGTGTGGACTCTCGGTGTTGCTACGGGAATCAGTATAGGTATCAGTGTGGGCTCTCGATGCTGGTACGGGAATCAGTACAGGTATCAGTGTGGGCTCTCGGTGTTGCTATGGGAATCAGTACAGGTAGCAGTGTGGGCTCTCGGTGTTGCTACGGGAATCAGTACAGGTATCAGTGTGGGCTCTCGATGCTGCTACGGGAATCTGTACAGGTATCAGTGTGGGCTCTCGGTGTTGCTACGGGAATCAGTACAGGTATCAGTGTGGGCTCTCGGTGTTGCTACGGGAATCAGTACAGGTATCAGTGTGGGTTCTCGGTATTGCTACGGGAATCAGTACAGGTATCAGTGTGGGATCTCGATGCTGCTACGCGAATCAGTACAGGTATCAGTGTGGGCTCTCGGTGTTGCTACGGGAATCAGTACAGGTATCAGTGTGTGTTGTCGGTATTGCTACGGGAATCAGTACAGGTATCAGTGTGGGCTCTCGATGCTGCTTCGCGAATCAGTACAGGTATCAGTGTGGGCGCTCGTTGTTGCTACGGGTATCAGTACAGGTATCAGTGTAGGTTCTCGGTGTTTCTACGGGAATCAGTACAGGTATCAGTGTGGGCTCTCGGTGTTGCTATGGGAATCAGTACAGGTATCAGTGTGGGCTCTCGGTGTTGCTACGGGAATCAGTACAGGTATCAGTGTGGGCTCTTGGTGTTGCTACGGGAATCAGTACAGGTATCAGTGTGGGCTCTTGGTGTTGTTACGGGAATCAGTACAGGTATCAGTGTGGGCTCTCGGTGTTGCTACGGGAATCAGTACAGGTACCAGTATGGGCTCTTGGTGTTGCTACGGGAATCAGTACAGGTATCAGTGTGGGCTCTCGGTGTTGCTACAGGAATCAGTACAGGTATCAGTGTGGGCTCTCGGTGTTGCTACGGGAATCAGTACAGGTATCAGTGTGGGCACTCGGTGTTGCTACGGGAATGAGTACAGGTATCAGTGTGGGTTCTCGGTGTTGCTACGGGAATCAGTACAGGTATCAGTGTGGGTTCTCGGTGTTGCTACAGGAATCAGTACAGGTATCAGTGTGGGTTCTCAGTGTTACTGCAGGAATCAGTACAGGTGTCAGCGTGGGCTCTCGGTGTTGCTACGGGAATCAGTACAGGTATCAGTGTGGGCTCTCGGTGTTGCTACGGAAATCAGTACAGGTATCAGTGTGGGCTCTCGGTGTTGCTACGGGGATCAGTACAGGTATCAGTGTGGGCTCTCGGTGTTGCTACGGGAATCAGTACAGGTATCAACGTGGGCTCTCGGTGTTGCTACGGAAATCAGTACTGGTAACAGTGTGGGCTCTCGATGTCGCAATGAAAATCAGTACAGGTATCAGTGTGGGCTCTCAGTGTTGCTGCAGGAATCAGAACAGGTATCAGTGGGGGCTCTCGGTGTTGCTACGGGAATCAGTACAGGTATCAGTGTGGGCTCTCGGTGTTGCTACGGGAATCAGTACAGGTATCAGTGTGGGCTCTCGGTGTTGCTGCGGGAATCAGTACAGGTATCAGTGTGGGCTCTCGGTGTTGCTACGGGAATCAGTACAGGTATCAGTGTGGGCTCTCGGTGATGCTACGGGAATCAGTACAGGTATCAGTGTGGGCTCTCGGTGTTGCTACGGGAATCAGTACAGGTATCAGTGTGGGCTCTCGGTGTTGCGACGGGAATCAATACAGGTATCAGTGTCGGCTCTCGGTGTTGCGATGGGAATCAGTACAGGTATCAGTGTGGGCTCTCGGTGTTGCTACGAGAATCAGTACAGGTATCAGTGTCGGCTCTCGGTGTTGCTATGGGAATCAGTCCAGGTATCAGTGTGGGCTCTCGATGTTGCTACGAGAATCAGTACAGGTATCAGTGTGGGCTCTCGGTGTTGCTACGGGAATCAGTACAGGTATCAGTGTGAGCTCTCGGTGTTGCCACGAGAATCAGTACAGGTATCAGTGTGGGCTCTCGGTGTTGCTATGGGAATCAGTACAGGTATCAGTATGGGCTCTCGGTGTTGCTACGGGGATCAGTACAGGTATCAGTGTGGGCTCTTGGTGTTGCTACGGGAATCAGTACAGGTATCAGTGTGGGTTCTCGGTGTTGCTACGGGAATCAGTACAGGTATCAGTGTGGGCTCTGGGTGATGCTACGGGAATCAGTACAGGTATCAGTGTGGGTGCTCGGTGTTGCTACGGGAATCAGTACAGGTATCAGTGTAGGTTCTCGGTGTTTCTACGGGAATCAGTACAGGTATCAGTGTGGGCTCTCGGTGTTGCTATGGGAAGCAGTACAGGTATCAGTGTGGACTCTCGGTGTTGCTACGGGAATCAGTACAGGTATCAGTGTGGGCTCTCGGTGTTGCTACGGGAATCAGTACAGGTATCAGTGTGGGCTCTCGATGCTGCTACGGGAATCAGTACAGGTATCAGTGTGGGCTCTTGGTGTTGCTACGGGAATCAGTACAGGTATCAGTGTGGGCTCTTGGTGTTGCTACGGGAATCAGTACAGATATCAGTGTGGGCTCTCGATGCTGCTACGGGAATCAGTACAGGTATCAGTGTGGGATCTCGGTGTTGCTATGGGAATCAGTACAGATATCAGTGTGGGCTCTCGATGCTGCTATGGGAATCAGTACAGGTATCAGTGTGGGCTCTCGGTGTTGCTATGGGAATCAGTACAGGTATCAGTGTGGGCTCTCGGTGTTGCTACGGGAATCAGTACAGGTACAAGTGTGGGCTCTCGATGCTGCTACGGGAATCAGTACAGGTATCAGTGTGGGCTCTCGGTGTTGCTATGGGAATCAGTACAGATATCAGTGTGGGCTCTCGATGCTGCTATGGGAATCAGTACAGGTATCAGTGTGGGCTCTCGGTGTTGCTACGGGAATCAGTACAGGTATCAGTGTGGGCTCTCGGTGTTGCTATGGGAATCAGTACAGGTATCAGTGTGGGCTCTCGGTGTTGCTACGGGAATCAGTACAGGTACAAGTGTGGGCTCTCGGTGTTGCTACGGGAATCAGTACAGGTACAAGTGTGGGCTCTCGGTGTTGCTACTGGAATCAGAACAGGTATCAGTGTGGGCTCTTGGTGTTGCTACGGGAATCAGTACAGGTATCAGTGTGGGCTCTCGGTGTTGCTACGGGAATCAGTACAGGTATCAGTGTGGGCTCTCGGTGTTGCTATGGGAAGCAGTACAGGTATCAGTGTGGGCTCTCGGTGTTGCTATGGGAAGCAGTACAGGTATCAGTGTGGACTCTCGGTGTTGCTATGGGAAGCAGTACAGGTATCAGTGTGGACTCTTGGTGTTGCTACGGGAATCAGTACAGGTATCAGTGTGGGCTCTCGGTATTGATATGGGAATCAGTACAGGTATCAGTGTGGGCGCTCGGTGTTGCTACGGGAATCAGTACAGGTATCAGTGTGGGCTCTCGATGCTGCTACGGGAATCAGTACAGGTATCAGTGTGGGCTCTCGGTGTTGCTACGGGAATCAGTACAGGTATCAGTGTGGGCTCTTGGTGTTGCGACGGGAATCAGTACAGGTATCAGTGTGGGCTCTCGGTGTTGCTATGGGAAGCACTACAGGTATCAGTGTGGACTCTCGGTGTTGCTACGGGAATCAGTACAGGTATCAGTGTGGGCTCTCGGTGTTGCTATGGGAAGCACTACAGGTATCAGTGTGGACTCTCGGTGATGCTACGGGAATCAGTACAGGTATCAGTGTGGGCTCTCGGTATTGAAACAGGAATCAGTACAGGTATCAGTGTGGGCTCTCGATGCTGCTACGGGAATCAGTACAGGTATCAGTGTGGGCTCTCGGTGTTGCTACGGGAATCAGTACAGGTAGCAGTGTGGGCTCTCGGTGTTGCTACGGGAATCAGTACAGGTATCAGTGTGGGCTCTCGATGCTGCTACGGGAATCAGTACAGGTATCAGTGTGGGCTCTCGGTGTTGCTAAGGGAATCAGTACAGGTATCAGTGTGGGTTCTCGGTATTGCTACGGGAATCAGTACAGGTATCAGTGTGGGCTCTCGGTGTTGCTATGGGAATCAGTACAGGTATCAGTGTGGGCTCTCGGTGTTGCTTCGGGAATCAGTACAGGTATCAGTGTGGGCTCTTGGTGTTGCTACGGGAATCAGTACAGGTATCAGTGTGGGCTCTCGGTGTTGCTATGGGAACCAGTACAGGTATCAGTATGGGCTCTCGGTGTTGCTACGGGGATCAGTACAGGTATCAGTGTGGGCTCTTGGTGTTACTACGGGAATCAGTACAGGTATCAGTGTGGGTTCTCGGTGTTGCTACGGGAATCAGTACAGGTATCAGTGTGGGCTCTGGGTGATGCTACGGGAATCAGTACAGGTATCAGTGTGGGTGCTCGGTGTTGCTACGGGAATCAGTACAGGTATCAGTGTAGGTTCTCGGTGTTTCTACGGGAATCAGTACAGGTATCAGTGTGGGCTCTCGGTGTTGCTATGGGAAGCAGTACAGTTATCAGTGTGGACTCTCGGTGTTGCTACGGGAATCAGTACAGGTATCAGTGTGGGCTCTCGGTGTTGCTACGGGAATCAGTACAGGTATCAGTGTGGGCTCTCGATGCTGCTACGGGAATCAGTACAGGTATCAGTGTGGGCTCTTGGTGTTCCTACGGGAATCAGTACAGGTATCAGTGTGGGCTCTCGGTGTTGCTACGGGAATCAGTACAGGTATCAGTGTGGGCTCTCGGTGTTGCTATGGGAAGCAGTACAGTTATCAGTGTGGACTCTCGGTGTTGCTACGGGAATCAGTACAGGTATCAGTGTGGGCTCTCGGTGTTGCTACGGGAATCAGTACAGGTATCAGTGTGAGCTCTCGATGCTGCTACGGGAACCAGTACAGGTATCAGTGTGGGCTCTCGATGCTGCTACGGGAATCAGTACAGGTATCAGTGTGGGCTCTCGGTGCTGCTACAGGAATCAGTACAGGTATCAGTGTGGGCTCTCGATGCTGCTACGGGAGTCAGTACAGGTATCAGTGTGGGCTCTCGGTGTTACTACGGGAATCAGTACAGGTATCAGTGTGGGCTCTCGGTGTTGCTAAGGGAATCAGTACAGGTATCAGTGTGGGTTCTCGGTATTGCTACGGGAATCAGTACAGGTATCAGTGTGGGCTCTCGGTGTTGCTATGGGAATCAGTACAGGTATCAGTGTGGGCTCTCGGTGTTGCTTCGGGAATCAGTACAGGTATCAATGTGGGCTCTTGGTGTTGCTACGGGAATGAGTACAGGTATCAGTGTGGGCTCTTGGTGTTGCTACGGGAATCAGTACAGATATCAGTGTGGGCTCTCGGTGTTGCTACGGGAATGAGTACAGGTATCAGTGTGGGCTCTTGGTGTTGCGACGGGAATGAGCACAGGTATCAGTGTGGGCTCTTGGTGTTGCTACGGGAATCAGTACAGGTATCAGTGTGGGCTCTTGGTGTTGCTACAGGAATCAGTACAGGTATCAGTGTGGGCTCTTGGTGTTGCTACGGGAATGAGTACAGGTATCAGTGTGGGCTCTTGGTGTTGCTACGGGAATCAGTACAGATATCAGTGTGGGCTCTCGGTGTTGCTATGGGAAGCAGTACAGGTATCAGTGTGGACTCTCGGTGTTGCTATGGGAAGCAGTACAGGTATCAGGGTGGACTCTTGGTGTTGCTATGGGAATCAGTACAGGTATCAGTGTGGGCTCTCGGTATTGATATGGGAATCAGTACAGGTATCAGTGTGGGCGCTCGGTGTTGCTACGGGAATCAGTACAGGTATCAGTGTGGGCTCTCGATGCTGCTACGGGAATCAGTACAGGTATCAGTGTGGGCTCTCGGTGTTGCTACGGGAATCAGTACAGGTATCAGTGTGGGCTCTTGGTGTTGCGACGGGAATCAGTACAGGTAGCAGAGTGGGCTCTCGGTGTTGCTACGGGAATCAGTACAGGTATCAGTGTGGGCTCTCGATGCTGCTACGGGAATCAGTACAGGTATCAGTGTGGGCTCTCGGTGTTGCTATGGGAAGCACTACAGGTATCAGTGTGGACTCTCGGTGTTGCTACGGGAATCAGTACAGGTATCAGTGTGGGCTCTCGGTGTTGCTATGGGAAGCACTACAGGTATCAGTGTGGACTCTCGGTGATGCTACGGGAATCAGTACAGGTATCAGTGTGGGCTCTCGGTATTGAAACAGGAATCAGTACAGGTATCAGTGTGGGCTCTCGGTGTTGCTACGGGAATCAGTACAGGTAGCAGTGTGGGCTCTCGGTGTTGCTACGGGAATCAGTACAGGTATCAGTGTGGGCTCTCGATGCTGCTACGGGAATCAGTACAGGTATCAGTGTGGGCTCTCGGTGTTGCTAAGGGAATCAGTACAGGTATCAGTGTGGGTTCTCGGTATTGCTACGGGAATCAGTACAGGTATCAGTGTGGGCTCTCGGTGTTGCTATGGGAATCAGTACAGGTATCAGTGTGGGCTCTCGGTGTTGCTTCGGGAATCAGTACAGGTATCAGTGTGGGCTCTTGGTGTTGCTACGGGAATCAGTACAGGTATCAGTGTGGGCTCTCGGTGTTGCTATGGGAACCAGTACAGGTATCAGTATGGGCTCTCGATGCTGCTACGGGAATCAGTACAGGTATCAGTGTGGGCTCTTGGTGTTCCTACGGGAATCAGTACAGGTATCAGTGTGGGCTCTCGGTGTTGCTACGGGAATCAGTACAGGTATCAGTGTGGGCTCTCGGTGTTGCTATGGGAAGCAGTACAGTTATCAGTGTGGACTCTCGGTGTTGCTACGGGAATCAGTACAGGTATCAGTGTGGGCTCTCGGTGTTGCTACGGGAATCAGTACAGGTATCAGTGTGAGCTCTCGATGCTGCTACGGGAACCAGTACAGGTATCAGTGTGGGCTCTCGATGCTGCTACGGGAATCAGTACAGGTATCAGTGTGGGCTCTCGGTGCTGCTACAGGAATCAGTACAGGTATCAGTGTGGGCTCTCGATGCTGCTACGGGAGTCAGTACAGGTATCAGTGTGGGCTCTCGGTGTTACTACGGGAATCAGTACAGGTATCAGTGTGGGCTCTCGGTGTTGCTAAGGGAATCAGTACAGGTATCAGTGTGGGTTCTCGGTATTGCTACGGGAATCAGTACAGGTATCAGTGTGGGCTCTCGGTGTTGCTATGGGAATCAGTACAGGTATCAGTGTGGGCTCTCGGTGTTGCTTCGGGAATCAGTACAGGTATCAATGTGGGCTCTTGGTGTTGCTACGGGAATGAGTACAGGTATCAGTGTGGGCTCTTGGTGTTGCTACGGGAATCAGTACAGATATCAGTGTGGGCTCTCGGTGTTGCTACGGGAATGAGTACAGGTATCAGTGTGGGCTCTTGGTGTTGCGACGGGAATGAGCACAGGTATCAGTGTGGGCTCTTGGTGTTGCTACGGGAATCAGTACAGGTATCAGTGTGGGCTCTTGGTGTTGCTACAGGAATCAGTACAGGTATCAGTGTGGGCTCTTGGTGTTGCTACGGGAATGAGTACAGGTATCAGTGTGGGCTCTTGGTGTTGCTACGGGAATCAGTACAGATATCAGTGTGGGCTCTCGGTGTTGCTATGGGAAGCAGTACAGGTATCAGTGTGGACTCTCGGTGTTGCTATGGGAAGCAGTACAGGTATCAGGGTGGACTCTTGGTGTTGCTATGGGAATCAGTACAGGTATCAGTGTGGGCTCTCGGTATTGATATGGGAATCAGTACAGGTATCAGTGTGGGCGCTCGGTGTTGCTACGGGAATCAGTACAGGTATCAGTGTGGGCTCTCGATGCTGCTACGGGAATCAGTACAGGTATCAGTGTGGGCTCTCGGTGTTGCTACGGGAATCAGTACAGGTATCAGTGTGGGCTCTTGGTGTTGCGACGGGAATCAGTACAGGTAGCAGAGTGGGCTCTCGGTGTTGCTACGGGAATCAGTACAGGTATCAGTGTGGGCTCTCGATGCTGCTACGGGAATCAGTACAGGTATCAGTGTGGGCTCTCGGTGTTGCTATGGGAAGCACTACAGGTATCAGTGTGGACTCTCGGTGTTGCTACGGGAATCAGTACAGGTATCAGTGTGGGCTCTCGGTGTTGCTATGGGAAGCACTACAGGTATCAGTGTGGACTCTCGGTGATGCTACGGGAATCAGTACAGGTATCAGTGTGGGCTCTCGGTATTGAAACAGGAATCAGTACAGGTATCAGTGTGGGCTCTCGGTGTTGCTACGGGAATCAGTACAGGTAGCAGTGTGGGCTCTCGGTGTTGCTACGGGAATCAGTACAGGTATCAGTGTGGGCTCTCGATGCTGCTACGGGAATCAGTACAGGTATCAGTGTGGGCTCTCGGTGTTGCTAAGGGAATCAGTACAGGTATCAGTGTGGGTTCTCGGTATTGCTACGGGAATCAGTACAGGTATCAGTGTGGGCTCTCGGTGTTGCTATGGGAATCAGTACAGGTATCAGTGTGGGCTCTCGGTGTTGCTTCGGGAATCAGTACAGGTATCAGTGTGGGCTCTTGGTGTTGCTACGGGAATCAGTACAGGTATCAGTGTGGGCTCTCGGTGTTGCTATGGGAAGCAGTACAGGTATCAGGGTGGACTCTTGGTGTTGCTATGGGAATCAGTACAGGTATCAGTGTGGGCTCTCGGTATTGATATGGGAATCAGTACAGGTATCAGTGTGGGCGCTCGGTGTTGCTACGGGAATCAGTACAGGTATCAGTGTGGGCTCTCGATGCTGCTACGGGAATCAGTACAGGTATCAGTGTGGGCTCTCGGTGTTGCTACGGGAATCAGTACAGGTATCAGTGTGGGCTCTTGGTGTTGCGACGGGAATCAGTACAGGTAGCAGAGTGGGCTCTCGGTGTTGCTACGGGAATCAGTACAGGTATCAGTGTGGGCTCTCGATGCTGCTACGGGAATCAGTACAGGTATCAGTGTGGGCTCTCGGTGTTGCTATGGGAAGCACTACAGGTATCAGTGTGGACTCTCGGTGTTGCTACGGGAATCAGTACAGGTATCAGTGTGGGCTCTCGGTGTTGCTATGGGAAGCACTACAGGTATCAGTGTGGACTCTCGGTGATGCTACGGGAATCAGTACAGGTATCAGTGTGGGCTCTCGGTATTGAAACAGGAATCAGTACAGGTATCAGTGTGGGCTCTCGGTGTTGCTACGGGAATCAGTACAGGTAGCAGTGTGGGCTCTCGGTGTTGCTACGGGAATCAGTACAGGTATCAGTGTGGGCTCTCGATGCTGCTACGGGAATCAGTACAGGTATCAGTGTGGGCTCTCGGTGTTGCTAAGGGAATCAGTACAGGTATCAGTGTGGGTTCTCGGTATTGCTACGGGAATCAGTACAGGTATCAGTGTGGGCTCTCGGTGTTGCTATGGGAATCAGTACAGGTATCAGTGTGGGCTCTCGGTGTTGCTTCGGGAATCAGTACAGGTATCAGTGTGGGCTCTTGGTGTTGCTACGGGAATCAGTACAGGTATCAGTGTGGGCTCTCGGTGTTGCTATGGGAACCAGTACAGGTATCAGTATGGGCTCTCGATGCTGCTACGGGAATCAGTACAGGTATCAGTGTGGGCTCTTGGTGTTCCTACGGGAATCAGTACAGGTATCAGTGTGGGCTCTCGGTGTTGCTACGGGAATCAGTACAGGTATCAGTGTGGGCTCTCGGTGTTGCTATGGGAAGCAGTACAGTTATCAGTGTGGACTCTCGGTGTTGCTACGGGAATCAGTACAGGTATCAGTGTGGGCTCTCGGTGTTGCTACGGGAATCAGTACAGGTATCAGTGTGAGCTCTCGATGCTGCTACGGGAACCAGTACAGGTATCAGTGTGGGCTCTCGATGCTGCTACGGGAATCAGTACAGGTATCAGTGTGGGCTCTCGGTGCTGCTACAGGAATCAGTACAGGTATCAGTGTGGGCTCTCGATGCTGCTACGGGAGTCAGTACAGGTATCAGTGTGGGCTCTCGGTGTTACTACGGGAATCAGTACAGGTATCAGTGTGGGCTCTCGGTGTTGCTAAGGGAATCAGTACAGGTATCAGTGTGGGTTCTCGGTATTGCTACGGGAATCAGTACAGGTATCAGTGTGGGCTCTCGGTGTTGCTATGGGAATCAGTACAGGTATCAGTGTGGGCTCTCGGTGTTGCTTCGGGAATCAGTACAGGTATCAATGTGGGCTCTTGGTGTTGCTACGGGAATGAGTACAGGTATCAGTGTGGGCTCTTGGTGTTGCTACGGGAATCAGTACAGATATCAGTGTGGGCTCTCGGTGTTGCTACGGGAATGAGTACAGGTATCAGTGTGGGCTCTTGGTGTTGCGACGGGAATGAGCACAGGTATCAGTGTGGGCTCTTGGTGTTGCTACGGGAATCAGTACAGGTATCAGTGTGGGCTCTTGGTGTTGCTACAGGAATCAGTACAGGTATCAGTGTGGGCTCTTGGTGTTGCTACGGGAATGAGTACAGGTATCAGTGTGGGCTCTTGGTGTTGCTACGGGAATCAGTACAGATATCAGTGTGGGCTCTCGGTGTTGCTATGGGAAGCAGTACAGGTATCAGTGTGGACTCTCGGTGTTGCTATGGGAAGCAGTACAGGTATCAGGGTGGACTCTTGGTGTTGCTATGGGAATCAGTACAGGTATCAGTGTGGGCTCTCGGTATTGATATGGGAATCAGTACAGGTATCAGTGTGGGCGCTCGGTGTTGCTACGGGAATCAGTACAGGTATCAGTGTGGGCTCTCGATGCTGCTACGGGAATCAGTACAGGTATCAGTGTGGGCTCTCGGTGTTGCTACGGGAATCAGTACAGGTATCAGTGTGGGCTCTTGGTGTTGCGACGGGAATCAGTACAGGTAGCAGAGTGGGCTCTCGGTGTTGCTACGGGAATCAGTACAGGTATCAGTGTGGGCTCTCGATGCTGCTACGGGAATCAGTACAGGTATCAGTGTGGGCTCTCGGTGTTGCTATGGGAAGCACTACAGGTATCAGTGTGGACTCTCGGTGTTGCTACGGGAATCAGTACAGGTATCAGTGTGGGCTCTCGGTGTTGCTATGGGAAGCACTACAGGTATCAGTGTGGACTCTCGGTGATGCTACGGGAATCAGTACAGGTATCAGTGTGGGCTCTCGGTATTGAAACAGGAATCAGTACAGGTATCAGTGTGGGCTCTCGGTGTTGCTACGGGAATCAGTACAGGTAGCAGTGTGGGCTCTCGGTGTTGCTACGGGAATCAGTACAGGTATCAGTGTGGGCTCTCGATGCTGCTACGGGAATCAGTACAGGTATCAGTGTGGGCTCTCGGTGTTGCTAAGGGAATCAGTACAGGTATCAGTGTGGGTTCTCGGTATTGCTACGGGAATCAGTACAGGTATCAGTGTGGGCTCTCGGTGTTGCTATGGGAATCAGTACAGGTATCAGTGTGGGCTCTCGGTGTTGCTTCGGGAATCAGTACAGGTATCAGTGTGGGCTCTTGGTGTTGCTACGGGAATCAGTACAGGTATCAGTGTGGGCTCTCGGTGTTGCTATGGGAACCAGTACAGGTATCAGTATGGGCTCTCGGTGTTGCTACGGGGATCAGTACAGGTATCAGTGTGGGCTCTTGGTGTTACTACGGGAATCAGTACAGGTATCAGTGTGGGTTCTCGGTGTTGCTACGGGAATCAGTACAGGTATCAGTGTGGGCTCTGGGTGATGCTACGGGAATCAGTACAGGTATCAGTGTGGGTGCTCGGTGTTGCTACGGGAATCAGTACAGGTATCAGTGTAGGTTCTCGGTGTTTCTACGGGAATCAGTACAGGTATCAGTGTGGGCTCTCGGTGTTGCTATGGGAAGCAGTACAGTTATCAGTGTGGACTCTCGGTGTTGCTACGGGAATCAGTACAGGTATCAGTGTGGGCTCTCGGTGTTGCTACGGGAATCAGTACAGGTATCAGTGTGGGCTCTCGATGCTGCTACGGGAATCAGTACAGGTATCAGTGTGGGCTCTTGGTGTTCCTACGGGAATCAGTACAGGTATCAGTGTGGGCTCTCGGTGTTGCTACGGGAATCAGTACAGGTATCAGTGTGGGCTCTCGGTGTTGCTATGGGAAGCAGTACAGTTATCAGTGTGGACTCTCGGTGTTGCTACGGGAATCAGTACAGGTATCAGTGTGGGCTCTCGGTGTTGCTACGGGAATCAGTACAGGTATCAGTGTGAGCTCTCGATGCTGCTACGGGAACCAGTACAGGTATCAGTGTGGGCTCTCGATGCTGCTACGGGAATTAGTACAGGTATCAGTGTGGGCTCTCGGTGTTGCTACGGGAATCAGTACAGGTATCAGTGTGGGCTCTCGATGCTGCTACAGGAATCAGTACAGGTATCAGTGTGGGCTCTCGATGCTGCTACGGGAATCAGTACAGGTATCAGTGTGGGCTCTCGGTGTTACTACGGGAATCAGTACAGGTATCAGTGTGGGCTCTCGGTGTTGCTAAGGGAATCAGTACAGGTATCAGTGTGGGTTCTCGGTATTGCTACGGGAATCAGTACAGGTATCAGTGTGGGCTCTCGGTGTTGCTATGGGAATCAGTACAGGTATCAGTGTGGCCTCTCGGTGTTGCTTCGGGAATCAGTACAGGTATCAATGTGGGCTCTTGGTGTTGCTACGGGAATGAGTACAGGTATCAGTGTGGGCTCTTGGTGTTGCTACGGGAATCAGTACAGATATCAGTGTGGGCTCTCGGTGTTGCTACGGGAATGAGTACAGGTATCAGTGTGGGCTCTTGGTGTTGCGACGGGAATGAGCACAGGTATCAGTGTGGGCTCTTGGTGTTGCTACGGGAATGAGTACAGGTATCAGTGTGGGCTCTTGGTGTTGCTACGGGAATCAGTACAGATATCAGTGTGGGCTCTCGGTGTTGCTACGGGAATGAGTACAGGTATCAGTGTGGGCTCTTGGTGTTGCTACGGGAATGAGTACAGGTATCAGTGTGGGCTCTTGGTGTTGCTACGGGAATCAGTACAGGTATCAGTGTGGGCTCTCGGTGTTGCTACGGGAATCAGTACAGGTATCAGTGTGGGCTCTCGGTGTTGCTACGGGAATGAGTACAGGTATCAGTGTGGGCTCTTGGTGTTGCTACGGGAATCAGTACAGATATCAGTGTGGGCTCTCGATGCTGCTACGGGAATCAGTACAGGTATCAGTGTGGGCTCTCGGTGTTGCTATGGGAATCAGTACAGGTATCAGTGTGGGCTCTTGGTGTTGCTACGGGAATCAGTACAGGTATCAGTGTGGGCTCTCGGTGTTGCTATGGGAAGCAGTACAGGTATCAGTGTGGACTCTCGGTGTTGCTACGGGAATCAGTACAGGTATCAGTGTGGGCTCTCGGTATTGATATGGGAATCAGTACAGGTATCAGTGTGGGCTCTCGGTGTTGCTACGGGAATCAGTACAGGTATCAGTGTGGGCTCTCGATGCTGCTACGGGAATCAGTACAGGTATCAGTGTGGGCTCTCGGTGTTGCTACGGGAATCAGTACAGGTATCAGTGTGGGCTCTTGGTGTTGCTACGGGAATCAGTACAGGTATCTGTGTGGGTTCTCGGTGTTGCTACTGGAATCAGTACAGGTATCAGTGTGGGCTCTCGATGCTGCTACGCGAATCAGTACAGGTATCAGTGCGGGTGCTCGGTGTTGCTACGGGAATCAGTACAGGTATCAGTGTAGGTTCTCGGTGTTTCTCCGGGAATCAGTACAGGTATCAGTGTGGGCTCTCGGTGTTGCTATGGGAAGCAGTACAGGTATAAGTGTGGGCTCTCGGTGTTGCTACGGGAGTCAGTACAGGTATCAGTGTGGGCTCCCGGTGTTGCTACGGGAATCAGTACAGGTATCAGTGTGGGTTCTCAGTGTTGCTACGGGAATCAGTACAGGTATCAGTGTGGGCTCTTGGTGTTGCTACGGGAATCAGTACAGGTATCAGTGTGGGCTCTCGGTGTTGCTACGGGAATCAGTACAGGTATCAGTGTGGGTTCTCGGTGTTGCTACTGGAATCAGAACAGGTATCAGTGTGGGATCTCGGTGTTGCTGCGGGAATCAGTACAGGTATCAGTGTGGGTTCTCGGTGTTGCTATGGGAATCAGTACAGGTATCAGTGTGGGTTCTCGGTGTTGCTACTGGAATCAGTACAGGTATCAGTGTGGGCTCTCGGTGTTGCTACGGGAATCAGTACAGGTAGCAGTGTGGGCTCTCGGTGTTGCTACGGGAATCAGTACAGGTATCAGTGTGGGCTCTCGATGCTGCTACGGGAATCAGTACAGGTATCAGTGTGGGCTCTCGGTGTTGCTACGGGAATCAGTACAGGTATCAGTGTGGGTTCTCGGTATTGCTACGGGAATCAGTACAGGTATCAGTGTGGGATCTCGATGCTGCTACGCGAATCAGTACAGGTATCAGTGTGGGCTCTCGGTGTTGCTACGGGAATCAGTACAGGTATCAGTGTGGGTTCTCGGTGTTGCTATGGGAATCAGTACAGGTATCAGTGTGGGTTCTCGGTGTTGCTACGGGAATCAGTACAGGTATCAGTGTGGGCTCTCGGTGTTGCTACGGGAATCAGTACAGGTATCAGTGTGGGCTCTCGGTGTTGCTATGGGAAGCAGTACAGGTATCAGTGTGGACTCTCGGTGTTGCTACGGGAATCAGTACAGGTATCAGTGTGTGCTCTCGGTGTTGCTATGGGAAGCAGTACAGGTATCAGTGTGGACTCTCGGTGTTGCTATGGGAATCAGTACAGGTATCAGTGTGGGCTCTCGGTGTTGCTACGGGAATCAGTACAGGTATCAGTGTGTGCTCTCGGTGTTGCTATGGGAAGCAGTACAGGTATCAGTGTGGACTCTCGGTGTTGCTACGGGAATCAGTATAGGTATCAGTGTGGGCTCTCGATGCTGGTACGGGAATAAGTACAGGTATCAGTGTGGGCTCTCGGTGTTGCTACGGGAATCAGTACAGGTAGCAGTGTGGGCTCTCGGTGTTGCTACGGGAATCAGTACAGGTATCAGTGTGGGCTCTCGATGCTGCTACGGGAATCAGTACAGGTATCAGTGTGGGCTCTCGGTGTTGCTACGGGAATCAGTACAGGTATCAGTGTGGGTTCTCGGTATTGCTACGGGAATCAGTACAGGTATCAGTGTGGGATCTCGATGCTGCTACGCGAATCAGTACAGGTATCAGTGTGGGCTCTCGGTGTTGCTACGGGAATCAGTACAGGTATCAGTGTGGGTTCTCGGTATTGCTACGGGAATCAGTACAGGTATCAGTGTGGGCTCTCGATGCTGCTACGCGAATCAGTACAGGTATCAGTGTGGGCGCTCGGTGTTGCTACGGGTATCAGTACAGGTATCAGTGTAGGTTCTCGGTGTTTCTACGGGAATCAGTACAGGTATCAGTGTGGGCTCTCGGTGTTGCTATGGGAATCAGTACAGGTATCAGTGTGGGCTCTCGGTGTTGCTACGGGAATCAGTACAGGTATCAGTGTGGGCTCTTGGTGTTGCTACGGGAATCAGTACAGGTATCAGTGTGGGCTCTTGGTGTTGTTACGGGTATCAGTACAGGTATCAGTGTGGGCTCTCGGTGTTGCTACGGGAATCAGTACAGGTACCAGTATGGGCTCTTGGTGTTGCTACGGGAATCAGTACAGGTATCAGTGTGGGCTCTCGGTGTTGCTACAGGAATCAGTACAGGTATCAGTGTGGGCTCTCGGTGTTGCTACGGGAATCAGTACAGGTATCAGTGTGGGCACTCGGTGTTGCTACGGGAATGAGTACAGGTATCAGTGTGGGTTCTCGGTGTTGCTACGGGAATCAGTACAGGTATCAGTGTGGGTTCTCGGTATTGCTACAGGAATCAGTACAGGTATCAGTGTGGGTTCTCAGTGTTGCTGCAGGAATCAGTACAGGTATCAGCGTGGGCTCTCGGTGTTGCTACGGGAATCAGTACAGGTATCAGTGTGGGCTCTCGGTGTTGCTACGGAAATCAGTACAGGTATCAGTTTGGGCTCTCGGTGTTGCTACAGGGATCAGTACAGGTATCAGTGTGGGCTCTCGGTGTTGCTACGGGAATCAGTACAGGTATCAGCGTGGGCTCTCGGTGTTGCTACGGAAATCAGTACTGGTAACAGTGTGGGCTCTCGATGTCGCTATGAAAATCAGCACAGGTATCAGTGTGGGCTCTCAGTGTTGCTGCAGGAATCAGAACAGGTATCAGTGGGGGCTCTCGGTGTTGCTACGGGAATCAGTACAGGTATCAGTGTGGGCTCTCGGTGATGCTACGGGAATCAGTACAGGTATCAGTGTGGGCTCTCGGTGTTGCTACGGGAATCAGTACAGGTATCAGTGTGGGCTCTCGGTGTTGCGACGGGAATCAATACAGATATCAGTGTCGGCTCTCGGTGTTGCGATGGGAATCAGTACAGGTATCAGTGTGGGCTCTCGGTGTTGCTCCGAGAATCAGTACATGTATCAGTGTCGGCTCTCGGTGTTGCTATGGGAATCAGTCCAGGTATCAGTGTGGGCTCTCGATGTTGCTACGAGAATCAGTACAGGTATCAGTGTGGGCTCTCGGTGTTGCTACGGGAATCAGTACAGGTATCAGTGTGAGCTCTCGGTGTTGCTACGAGAATCAGTACAGGTATCAGTGTGGGCTCTCGGTGTTGCTACGGGAATGAGAACAGGTTCAGTGTGGGCTCTCGGTGTTGCTACAGGAATCCGTACCGGTATCAGTGTGGGCTCTCGGTGTTGCTACGGGAATCAGTACAGGTATCAGTGTGGGCTCTCGGTGTTGCTACGGGAATCAGTACAGGTATCAGTGTGAGCTCTCGGTGTTGCTACGAGAATCAGTACAGGTATCAGTGTGGGCTCTCGGTGTTGTTATGGGAATCAGTACAGGTATCAGTGTGGGCTCTCGGTGTTGCTACGGGAATCAGAAAAGGTATCTGTGTGGGCTCTCGGTGTTGCTACGGGAATCAGTACAGGTATCAGTGTGGGCTCTCGGTGTTGCTACGGGAATCAGTACAGGTATCAGTGTCGGCTCTCGGTGTTGCTACGAGAATCAGTACCTGTATCAGTGTGGGCTCTCGGTGTTGCTACGGGAATCAGTACAGGTATCAGTGTGGGCTCTCGGTGTTGCTGTGGGAATCAGTACAGGTATCAGTGTGAGCTCTCGGTGTTGCTACGGGAATCAGAACAGGTATCAGTGTGGGCTCTCGGTGTTGCTACGGGAATCAGAACAGGTATCAGTGTGGGCTCTCGGTGTTGCTACGGGAATCAGTACAGGTATCAGTGTGGGCTCTCGGTGTTGCTACGGGAATCAGTACAGGTATCAGTGTGGGCTCTCGGTGTTGCTACGGGAATCAGTACAGGTATCGGTGTCGGCTCGCGGTGTTGCTACGAGAATCATTACAGGTATCAGTGTGGGCTCTCGGTGTTGCTACGGGAATCCGTACAGGTATCAGTTTGGGCTCTCGGTGTTGCTACGGGAATGAGTACAGGTATCAGTGTGGGCTCTCGGTGTTGCTACGGGAATCAGTACAGGTATCAGTGTGGGTTCTCGGTGTTGCTACAGGAATCAGTACAGGTATCAGTGTGGGCTCTCGGTGTTGCTACGGGAATCAGTACAGGTATCAGTGTGGGCTCTCGGTGTTGCTACGGGAATCAGTACAGGTATCAGTGTCGGCTCGCGGTGTTGCTACGAGAATCATTACAGGTATCAGTGTGGGCTCTCGGTGTTGCTACGGGAATCCGTACAGGTATCAGTGTGGGCTCTCGGTGTTGCTACGGGAATGAGTACAGGTATCAGTGTGGGCTCTCGGTGTTGCTACGGGAATCAGTACAGGTATCAGTGTGGGTTCTCGGTGTTGCTACAGGAATCAGTACAGGTATCAGTGTGGGCTCTCGGTGTTGCTACGGGAATCAGTACAGGTATCAGTGTGGGCTCTCGGTGTTGCTACAGGAATCAGTACAGGTATCAGTGTGGACTCTCGGCGTTGCTACGGGAATCAGTACAGGTATCAGTGTGGGCTGTCGGTGTTGCTACAGGAATCAGTACAGGTATCAGTGTGGGCTCTCGGTGTTGCTACGGGAATCAGTACAGGTATCAGTGTGGGTTCTCGGAGTTGCTAATTGAATCAGTACAGGTATCAGTGTGGGCTCTCGGCGTTGCTGTGGGAATCAGTACAGGTATCAGTGTGGGCTCTCGGTGTTGCTACGCGAATCAGTACAGGTATCAGTGTGGGCTCTCGGTGTTGCTGTGGGAATCAGTACAGGTATCAGTGTGGGCTCTCGGTGTTGCTACGGGAATCAGTACAGGTATCAGTGTGGGCTCTCGGTGTTGCTACGGGAATCAGTACAGGTATCAGTGTGGGCTCTCGGTGTTGCTACGGGAATCAGTGCAGGTATCAGTGTGGGCTCTCGGTGTTGCTATTGGAATCAGTGCAGGTATCAGTGTGGGCTCTCGGTCTTGCTACGGGAATCAGTACAGGTATCAGTGTGGGCTCTCGATGCTGCTACGGGAATCAGTACAGGTATCAGTGTGGGCTCTCGGTGTTGCTACGGGAATCAGTACAGGTATCAGTGTGGGCTCTTGGTGTTGCTACGGGAATGAGTACAGGTATCAGTGTGGGCTCTCGGTGTTGCTACGGGAATGAGTACAGGTATCAGTGTGGGTTCTCGGTGTTGCTACGGGAATCAGTACAGGTGTCAGTGTGGGTTCTCGGTGTTGCTACAGGAATCAGTACAGGTATCAGTGTGGGTTCTCAGTGTTGCTGCAGGAATCAGTACAGGTATCAGCGTGGGCTCTCGGTGTTGCTACGGGAATCAGTACAGGTATCAATGTGGGCTCTTGGTGTTGCTAGGGGAATCAGTACAGGTATCAGTGTGGGCTCCCGGTGTTGCTACGCGAATCAGTACAGGTATCAGTGTGGTCTCTCAGTGTTGCTACAGGAATCAGTACATGTATCAGTGTGGGCTCTCGATGTTGCTAAAGGAATCAGTACAGCTATCAGTTTGGGCTCTCGGTGTTGCTACGGGAATCAGTACAGCTATCAGTGTGGGCTCTCGGTGTTGCTACGGGAATCAGTACAGGTATCAGTGTGGGCTCTCGGTGGTGCTACGGGTATCAGTACAGGTATCAGTGTGGGCTCTCGGTGTTGCTACGGGAATCAGTACAGGTAGCAGTGTGGGCTCTCGGTATTGAAACTGGAATCAGTACAGGTATCAGTGTGGGTTCTCAGTGTTGCTACGGGAATCAGTACAGGTATCAGTGTGGGCTCTCGATGTTGCTACGGGAATCAGTACAGGTATCAGTGTGGGCTCTCGGTGTTGCTACGGGAATCAGTACCGGTATCAGTGTGGGCTCTCGGAGTTGTTATGGGAATCAGTACAGGTATCAGTGTGGGCTCCCGGTGTTGCTACGGGAATGAGAAAAGGTATCTGTGTGGGCTCTCGGTGTTGCTACGGGTATCAGTACAGGTATCAGTGTTGGCTCTCGGTGTTGCTACGGGAATCAGTACAGGTATCAGTGTGGGTTCTCGGTGTTGCTACGGGAATCAGTACAGGTATCAGTGTGGGCTCTCGGTGTTGCTACAGGAATCAGTACAGGTATCAGTGTGGACTCTCGGTGTTGCTACGGGAATCAGTACAGGTATCAGTGTGGGCTCTCGGTGTTGCTACAGGAATCAGTACAGGTATCAGTGTGGACTCTCTGTGTTGCTACGGGAATCAGTACAGGTATCAGTGTGCGTTCTCGGAGTTGCTAATGGAATCAGTACAGGTATCAGTGTGGGCTCTCGGCGTTGCTGTGGGAATCAGTACAGGTATCAGTGTGGACTCTCTGTGTTGCTACGGGAATCAGTACAGGTATCAGTGTGCGTTCTCGGAGTTGCTAATGGAATCAGTACAGGTATCAGTGTGGGGTCTCGGCGTTGCTGTGGGAATCAGTACAGGTATCAGTGTGGGCTCTCGGTGTTGCTACGGGAATCAGTACAGGTATCAGTGTGGGTTCTCGGTGTTGCTACGGGAATCAGTACAGGTATCAGTGTGGGCACTCGGTGTTCCTACGGGAATCAGTACAGGTATCAGTGTGGGCTCTCGGTGTTGCTACGGGAATCAGTACAGGTATCAGTGTGGGCTCTCGGTGTTGCTACGGGAATCAGTACAGGTATCAGTGTGGGCTCTCGGTGTTGCTACGGGAATCAGTTCAGGTATCAGTGTGGGCTGTCGGTGTTGCTACGGGAATCAGTACAGGTATCAGTGTGGGCTCTCGGTGTTGCTATTGGAATCAGTACAGGTATCAGTGTGGGCTCTCGGTGTTGCTACGGGAATCAGTACAGGTATCAGTGTGGGCTCTCGATGCTGCTACGGGAATCAGAACAGGTATCAGTGTTGGCTCTCGGTGTTGCTACGGGAATCAGTACAGGTATCAGTGTCGGCTCGCGGTGTTGCTACGAGAATCATTACAGGTATCAGTGTGGGCTCTCGGTGTTGCTACGGGAATCCGTACAGGTATCAGTGTGGGCTCTCGGTGTTGCTACAGGAATCAGTACAGGTATCAGTGTGGACTCTCGGTGTTGCTACGGGAATCAGTACAGGTATCAGTGTGGGCTCTCGGTGTTGCTACAGGAATCAGTACAGGTATCAGTGTGGACTCTCTGTGTTGCTACGGGAATCAGTACAGGTATCAGTGTGCGTTCTCGGAGTTGCTAATGGAATCAGTACAGGTATCAGTGTGGGCTCTCGGCGTTGCTGTGGGAATCAGTACAGGTATCAGTGTGGACTCTCTGTGTTGCTACGGGAATCAGTACAGGTATCAGTGTGCGTTCTCGGAGTTGCTAATGGAATCAGTACAGGTATCAGTGTGGGCACTCGGTGTTCCTACGGGAATCAGTACAGGTATCAGTGTGGGCTCTCGGTGTTGCTACGGGAATCAGTACAGGTATCAGTGTGGGCTCTCGGTGTTGCTACGGGAATCAGTACAGGTATCAGTGTGGGCTCTCGGTGTTGCTACGGGAATCAGTTCAGGTATCAGTGTGGGCTGTCGGTGTTGCTACGGGAATCAGTACAGGTATCAGTGTGGGCTCTCGGTGTTGCTATTGGAATCAGTACAGGTATCAGTGTGGGCTCTCGGTGTTGCTACGGGAATCAGTACAGGTATCAGTGTGGGCTCTCGATGCTGCTACGGGAATCAGAACAGGTATCAGTGTTGGCTCTCGGTGTTGCTACGGGAATCAGTACAGGTATCAGTGTCGGCTCGCGGTGTTGCTACGAGAATCATTACAGGTATCAGTGTGGGCTCTCGGTGTTGCTACGGGAATCCGTACAGGTATCAGTGTGGGCTCTCGGCGTTGCTACGGGAATGAGTACAGGTATCAGTGTGGGCTCTCGGTGTTGCTACGGGAATCAGTACAGGTATCAGTGTGGGCTCTCGGTGTTGCTACAGAAATCAGTACAGGTATCAGTGTGGACTCTCGGTGTTGCTACAGGAATCAGTACAGGTAACAGTGTGGGCTCTCGGTGTTGCTACAGGAATCAGTACAGGTATCAGCGTGGACTCTCTGTGTTGCTACGGGAATCAGTACAGGTATCAGTGTGCGTTCTCGGAGTTGCTAATGGAATCAATACAGGTATCAGTGTGGGGTCTCAGCATTGCTGTGGGAATCAGTACAGGTATCAGTGTGGGCTCTCGGTGTTGCTACGGGAATCAGTACAGGTATCAGTGTGGGCACTCGGTGTTGCTACGGGAATCAGTACAGGTATCAGTGTGGGCTCTCGGTGTTGCTACGGGAATCAGTACAGTTATCAGTGTGGGCTCTCGGTGTTGCTACGGGAATCAGTTCAGGTATCAGTGTGGGCTCTCGGTGTTGCTACGGGAATCAGTACAGGTATCAGTGTGGGCTCTCGGTGTTGCTATTGGAATCAGTACAGGTATCAGTGTGGGCTCTCGGTGTTGCTACGGGAATCAGTACAGGTATCAGTGTGGGCTCTCGATGCTGCTACGGGAATCAGTACAGGTATCAGTGTGGGCTCTTGGTGTTGCTACGGGAATCAGTACAGGTATCAGTGTGGGCTCTCGGTGTTGCTACGGGAATCAGTACAGGTATCAGTGTGGGCTCTTGGTGTAGCTACGGGAATCAGTACAGGTATCAGTGTGGGTTCTCGGTGTTGCTACGGGAATCAGTACAGGTATCAGTCTGGGCTCTCGATGCTGCTTCGGGAATCAGTACAGGTATCAGTGTGGGCTCTCGGTGTTGCTACGGGAATCAGTACAGGTATCAGTGTGGGCGCTCGGTGTTGCTACGGGAATCAGTACAGGTATCAGTGTAGGTTCTCGGTGTTTCTACGGGAATCAGTAGAGTTATCAGTGTGGGCTCTCGGTGTTGCTATGGGAATCAGTACAGGTATCTGTGGGCTCTCGGTGTTGCTACGGGAATCAGTACAGGTATCAGTGTGAGATCTCGGTGTTGCTACGGGAATCAGTACAGGTATCAGTCTGGGCTCTCGGTGTTGCTACGGGAATCAGTACAGGTATCAGTGTGGGCTCTTGGTGTTGCTACGGGAATCAGTACAGGTATCAGTGTGGGCTCTTGGTGTTGCTACGGGAATCAGTACAGGTATCAGTGTGGGCTCTTGGTGTTGCTACGGGAATCAGTACAGGTATCAGTGTGGGCTCTTGGTGTTGCTACGGGAATCTGTACAGGTATCAGTGTGGGCTCTCGATGCTGCTACGGGAATCAAAACAGGTATCAGTGTGGGCTCTCGGTGTTGCTACGGGAATCAGTACAGGTATCAGTGTGGGCTCTCGATGCTGCTACGGGAATCAGTACAGGTATCAGTGTGGGCTCTCGGTGTTGCTATGGGAATCAGTACAGGTATCAGTGTAGGTTCTCGGTGTTGCTACAGGAATCAGCACAGGTATCAGTGTGGGCTCTCGGTGTTGCTATGGGAATCAGTATAGGTATCAGTGTGGGCTCTCGGTGTTGCTATGGGAATCAGTATAGGTATCAGTGTGGGCTCTCGGTGTTGCTACGGGAATCAGTACAGGTATCAGTGTGGGTTCTCGGTGTTGCTACAGGAATCAGTACAGGTATCAGTGTGGGCTCTTGGTGTTGCTACAGGAATCAGTACAGGTATCAGTGTGGGCTCTCGGTGTTGCTATAGGAATCAGTACAGGTATCAGTGTGGGCTGTCGGTGTTGCTACGGGAATCAGTACAGGTATCAGTGTGGGCTCTTGGTGTTGCTACGGGAATCAGTACAGGTATCAGTGTGGGCTCTCGGTGTTGCTAGGGGAATCAGTACAGGTATCAGTGTGGGCTCTTGGTGTTGCTACGGGAATCAGTACAGGTATCAGGGTGGGCTCTCGGTGTTGCTATAGGAATCAGTACAGGTATCAGTGTGGGCTCTCGGTGTTGCTACGGGAATCAATACAGATATCAGTGTGGGCTCTTGGTGTTGCTACAGGAATCAGTACAGGTATCAGTGTGGGCTCTCGGTGTTGCTACGGGAATCAGTACAGGTATCAGTGTGGGCTCTCGGTGTTGCTATGGGAATCAGTACAGGTATCAGTGTGGGCTCTCGATGCTGCTACGGGAATCAGTACAGGTATCAGTGTGGGCTCTCGGTGTTGCTATGGGCATCAGTACAGGTATCAGTGTGGGCTCTCGATGCTGCTACGGGAATCAGTACAGGGATCAGTGTGGGCTCTCGGTGTTGCTATGGGCATCAGTACAGGTATCAGTGTGGGCTCTCGATGCTGCTACGGGAATCAGTACAGGTATCAGTGTGGGTTCTCGGTTTTGCTACAGGAATCAGTACAGGTATCAGTGTGGGCTCTCGGTGTTGCTACGGGAATGAGTACAGGTATCAGTGCGGGTTCTCGGCGTTGCTGTGGGAATCAGTACAGGTATCAGTGTGGGCTCTCCGTGTTGCTACGGGAATCAGTACAGGTATCAGTGTGGGTTCTCGGTGTTGCTACGGGAATCAGTACAGGTATCAGTGTGGGCACTCGGTGTTCCTACGGGAATCAGTACAGGTATCAGTGTGGGCTCTCGGTGTTGCTACGGGAATCAGTACAGGTATCAGTGTGGGCTCTCGGTGTTGCTACGGGAATCAGTACAGGTATCAGTGTGGGCTCTCGGTGTTGCTACGGGAATCAGTTCAGGTATCAGTGTGGGCTCTCGGTGTTGCTACGGGAATCAGTACAGGTATCAGTGTGGGCTCTCGGTGTTGCTATTGGAATCAGTACAGGTATCAGTGTGGACTCTCGGTGTTGCTACGGGAATCAGTACAGGTATCAGTGTGGGCTCTCGGTGTTGCTACAGGAATCAGTACAGGTATCAGTGTGGACTCTCTGTGTTGCTACGGGAATCAGTACAGGTATCAGTGTGCGTTCTCGGAGTTGCTAATGGAATCAGTACAGGTATCAGTGTGGGCTCTCGGCGTTGCTGTGGGAATCAGTACAGGTATCAGTGTGGACTCTCTGTGTTGCTACGGGAATCAGTACAGGTATCAGTGTGCGTTCTCGGTGTTGCTACGGGAATCAGTACAGGTATCAGTGTGGGCTCTCGGTGTTGCTACAGGAATCAGTACAGGTATCAGTGTGGACTCTCGGTGTTGCTACGGGAATCAGTACAGGTATCAGTGTGGGCTCTCGGTGTTGCTACAGGAATCAGTACAGGTATCAGTGTGGACTCTCTGTGTTGCTACGGGAATCAGTACAGGTATCAGTGTGCGTTCTCGGAGTTGCTAATAGAATCAGTACAGGTATCAGTGTGGGCTCTCGGCGTTGCTGTGGGAATCAGTACAGGTATCAGTGTGGACTCTCTGTGTTGCTACGGGAATCAGTACAGGTATCAGTGTGCGTTCTCGGAGTTGCTAATGGAATCAGTACAGGTATCAGTGTGGGCTCTCGGCGTTGCTGTGGGAATCAGTACAGGTATCAGTGTGGGCTCTCGGTGTTGCTACGGGAATCAGTACAGGTATCAGTGTGGGTTCTCGGTGTTGCTACGGGAATCAGTACAGGTATCAGTGTGGGCACTCAGTGTTCCTACGGGAATCAGTACAGGTATCAGTGTGGGCTCTCGGTGTTGCTACGGGAATCAGTACAGGTATCAGTGTGGGCTCTCGGTGTTGCTACGGGAATCAGTACAGGTATCAGTGTGGGCTCTCGGTGTTGCTACGGGAATCAGTTCAGGTATCAGTGTGGGCTCTCGGTGTTGCTACGGGAATCAGTACAGGTATCAGTGTGGGCTCTCGGTGTTGCTATTGGAATCAGTACAGGTATCAGTGTGGGCTCTCGGTGTTGCTACGGGAATCAGTACAGGTATCAGTGTGGGCTCTCGATGCTGCTACGGGAATCAGAACAGGTATCAGTGTTGGCTCTCGGTGTTGCTACGGGAATCAGTACAGGTATCAGTGTCGGCTCGCGGTGTTGCTACGAGAATCATTACAGGTATCAGTGTGGGCTCTCGGTGTTGCTACGGGAATCCGTACAGGTATCAGTGTGGGCTCTCGGCGTTGCTACGGGAATGAGTACAGGTATCAGTGTGGGCTCTCGGTGTTGCTACGGGAATCAGTACAGGTATCAGTGTGGGCTCTCGGTGTTGCTACAGAAATCAGTACAGGTATCAGTGTGGACTCTCGGTGTTGCTACAGGAATCAGTACAGGTAACAGTGTGGGCTCTCGGTGTTGCTACAGGAATCAGTACAGGTATCAGCGTGGACTCTCTGTGTTGCTACGGGAATCAGTACAGGTATCAGTGTGCGTTCTCGGAGTTGCTAATGGAATCAATACAGGTATCAGTGTGGGGTCTCAGCATTGCTGTGGGAATCAGTACAGGTATCAGTGTGGGCTCTCGGTGTTGCTACGGGAATCAGTACAGGTATCAGTGTGGGCACTCGGTGTTGCTACGGGAATCAGTACAGGTATCAGTGTGGGCTCTCGGTGTTGCTACGGGAATCAGTACAGTTATCAGTGTGGGCTCTCGGTGTTGCTACGGGAATCAGTTCAGGTATCAGTGTGGGCTCTCGGTGTTGCTACGGGAATCAGTACAGGTATCAGTGTGGGCTCTCGGTGTTGCTATTGGAATCAGTACAGGTATCAGTGTGGGCTCTCGGTGTTGCTACGGGAATGAGTACAGGTATCAGTGTGGGCTCTCGGTGTTGCTACGGGAATCAGTACAGGTATCAGTGTGGGCTCTCGGTGTTGCTACAGAAATCAGTACAGGTATCAGTGTGGACTCTCGGTGTTGCTACAGGAATCAGTACAGGTAACAGTGTGGGCTCTCGGTGTTGCTACAGGAATCAGTACAGGTATCAGCGTGGACTCTCTGTGTTGCTACGGGAATCAGTACAGGTATCAGTGTGCGTTCTCGGAGTTGCTAATGGAATCAATACAGGTATCAGTGTGGGGTCTCAGCATTGCTGTGGGAATCAGTACAGGTATCAGTGTGGGCTCTCGGTGTTGCTACGGGAATCAGTACAGGTATCAGTGTGGGCACTCGGTGTTGCTACGGGAATCAGTACAGGTATCAGTGTGGGCTCTCGGTGTTGCTACGGGAATCAGTACAGTTATCAGTGTGGGCTCTCGGTGTTGCTACGGGAATCAGTTCAGGTATCAGTGTGGGCTCTCGGTGTTGCTACGGGAATCAGTACAGGTATCAGTGTGGGCTCTCGGTGTTGCTATTGGAATCAGTACAGGTATCAGTGTGGGCTCTCGGTGTTGCTACGGGAATCAGTACAGGTATCAGTGTGGGCTCTCGATGCTGCTACGGGAATCAGTACAGGTATCAGTGTGGGCTCTTGGTGTTGCTACGGGAATCAGTACAGGTATCAGTGTGGGCTCTCGGTGTTGCTACGGGAATCAGTACAGGTATCAGTGTGGGCTCTTGGTGTAGCTACGGGAATCAGTACAGGTATCAGTGTGGGTTCTCGGTGTTGCTACGGGAATCAGTACAGGTATCAGTCTGGGCTCTCGATGCTGCTTCGGGAATCAGTACAGGTATCAGTGTGGGCTCTCGGTGTTGCTACGGGAATCAGTACAGGTATCAGTGTGGGCGCTCGGTGTTGCTACGGGAATCAGTACAGGTATCAGTGTAGGTTCTCGGTGTTTCTACGGGAATCAGTAGAGTTATCAGTGTGGGCTCTCGGTGTTGCTATGGGAATCAGTACAGGTATCTGTGGGCTCTCGGTGTTGCTACGGGAATCAGTACAGGTATCAGTGTGAGATCTCGGTGTTGCTACGGGAATCAGTACAGGTATCAGTCTGGGCTCTCGGTGTTGCTACGGGAATCAGTACAGGTATCAGTGTGGGCTCTTGGTGTTGCTACGGGAATCAGTACAGGTATCAGTGTGGGCTCTTGGTGTTGCTACGGGAATCAGTACAGGTATCAGTGTGGGCTCTTGGTGTTGCTACGGGAATCAGTACAGGTATCAGTGTGGGCTCTTGGTGTTGCTACGGGAATCAGTACAGGTATCAGTGTGGGCTCTCGATGCTGCTACGGGAATCAGAACAGGTATCAGTGTGGGCTCTCGGTGTTGCTACGGGAATCAGTACAGGTATCAGTGTGGGCTCTCGATGCTGCTACGGGAATCAGTACAGGTATCAGTGTGGGCTCTCGGTGTTGCTATGGGAATCAGTACAGGTATCAGTGTAGGTTCTCGGTGTTGCTACAGGAATCAGCACAGGTATCAGTGTGGGCTCTCGGTGTTGCTATGGGAATCAGTATAGGTATCAGTGTGGGCTCTCGGTGTTGCTATGGGAATCAGTATAGGTATCAGTGTGGGCTCTCGGTGTTGCTACGGGAATCAGTACAGGTATCAGTGTGGGTTCTCGGTGTTGCTACAGGAATCAGTACAGGTATCAGTGTGGGCTCTTGGTGTTGCTACAGGAATCAGTACAGGTATCAGTGTGGGCTCTCGGTGTTGCTATAGGAATCAGTACAGGTATCAGTGTGGGCTCTCGGTGTTGCTACGGGAATCAGTACAGGTATCAGTGTGGGCTCTTGGTGTTGCTACGGGAATCAGTACAGGTATCAGTGTGGGCTCTCGGTGTTGCTAGGGGAATCAGTACAGGTATCAGTGTGGGCTCTTGGTGTTGCTACGGGAATCAGTACAGGTATCAGGGTGGGCTCTCGGTGTTGCTATAGGAATCAGTACAGGTATCAGTGTGGGCTCTCGGTGTTGCTACGGGAATCAATACAGATATCAGTGTGGGCTCTTGGTGTTGCTACAGGAATCAGTACAGGTATCAGTGTGGGCTCTCGGTGTTGCTACGGGAATCAGTACAGGTATCAGTGTGGGCTCTCGGTGTTGCTATGGGAATCAGTACAGGTATCAGTGTGGGCTCTCGATGCTGCTACGGGAATCAGTACAGGTATCAGTGTGGGCTCTCGGTGTTGCTATGGGCATCAGTACAGGTATCAGTGTGGGCTCTCGATGCTGCTACGGGAATCAGTACAGGGATCAGTGTGGGCTCTCGGTGTTGCTATGGGCATCAGTACAGGTATCAGTGTGGGCTCTCGATGCTGCTACGGGAATCAGTACAGGTATCAGTGTGGGTTCTCGGTTTTGCTACAGGAATCAGTACAGGTATCAGTGTGGGCTCTCGGTGTTGCTACGGGAATGAGTACAGGTATCAGTGCGGGTTCTCGGCGTTGCTGTGGGAATCAGTACAGGTATCAGTGTGGGCTCTCCGTGTTGCTACGGGAATCAGTACAGGTATCAGTGTGGGTTCTCGGTGTTGCTACGGGAATCAGTACAGGTATCAGTGTGGGCACTCGGTGTTCCTACGGGAATCAGTACAGGTATCAGTGTGGGCTCTCGGTGTTGCTACGGGAATCAGTACAGGTATCAGTGTGGGCTCTCGGTGTTGCTACGGGAATCAGTACAGGTATCAGTGTGGGCTCTCGGTGTTGCTACGGGAATCAGTTCAGGTATCAGTGTGTTCTCTCGGTGTTGCTACGGGAATCAGTACAGGTATCAGTGTGGGCTCTCGGTGTTGCTATTGGAATCAGTACAGGTATCAGTGTGGGCTCTCGGTGTTGCTACGGGAATCAGTACAGGTATCAGTGTGGGCTCTCGATGCTGCTACGGGAATCAGAACAGGTATCAGTGTTGGCTCTCGGTGTTGCTACGGGAATCAGTACAGGTATCAGTGTCGGCTCGCGGTGTTGCTACGAGAATCATTACAGGTATCAGTGTGGGCTCTCGGTGTTGCTACGGGAATCCGTACAGGTATCAGTGTGGGCTCTCGGCGTTGCTACGGGAATGAGTACAGGTATCAGTGTGGGCTCTCGGTGTTGCTACGGGAATCAGTACAGGTATCAGTGTGGGTTCTCGGTGTTGCTACGGGAATCAGTACAGGTATCAGTGTGGGCTTTCGGTGTTGCTACAGGAATCAGTACAGGTATCAGTGTGGACTCTCGGTGTTGCTACGGGAATCAGTACAGGTATCAGTGTGGGCTCTCGGTGTTGCTACAGGAATCAGTACAGGTATCAGCGTGGACTCTCTGTGTTGCTACGGGAATCAGTACAGGTATCAGTGTGCGTTCTCGGAGTTGCTAATGGAATCAATACAGGTATCAGTGTGGGCTCTCGGCATTGCTGTGGGAATCAGTACAGGTATCAGTGTGGGCTCTCGGTGTTGCTACGGGAATCAGTACAGGTATCAGTGTGGGCACTCGGTGTTGCTACGGGAATCAGTACAGGTATCAGTGTGGGCTCTCGGTGTTGCTACGGGAATCAGTACAGGTATCAGTGTGGGCTCTCGGTGTTGCTACGGGAATCAGTTCAGGTATCAGTGTGGGCTCTCGGTGTTGCTACGGGAATCAGTACAGGTATCAGTGTGGGCTCTCGGTGTTGCTATTGGAATCAGTACAGGTATCAGTGTGGGCTCTCGGTGTTGCTACGGGAATCAGTACAGGTATCAGTGTGGGCTCTCGATGCTGCTACGGGAATCAGTACAGGTATCAGTGTGGGCTCTTGGTGTTGCTACGGGAATCAGTACAGGTATCAGTGTGGGCTCTCGGTGTTGCTACGGGAATCAGTACAGGTATCAGTGTGGGCTCTTGGTGTAGCTACGGGAATCAGTACAGGTATCAGTGTGGGTTCTCGGTGTTGCTACGGGAATCAGTACAGGTATCAGTCTGGGCTCTCGATGCTGCTACGGGAATCAGTACAGGTATCAGTGTGGGCTCTCGGTGTTGCTACGGGAATCAGTACAGGTATCAGTGTGGGCGCTCGGTGTTGCTACGGGAATCAGTACAGGTATCAGTGTAGGTTCTCGGTGTTTCTACGGGAATCAGTAGAGTTATCAGTGTGGGCTCTCGGTGTTGCTATGGGAATCAGTACAGGTATCAGTGTGGGCTCTCGGTGTTGCTACGGGAATCAGTACAGGTATCAGTGTGGGCTCTCGGTGTTGCTACGGGAATCAGTACAGGTATCAGTGTGGGCTCTTGGTGTTGCTACGGGAATCAGTACAGGTATCAGTGTGGGCTCTTGGTGTTGCTACGGGAATCAGTACAGGTATCAGTGTGGGCTCTTGGTGTTGCTACGGGAATCAGTACAGGTATCAGTGTGGGCTCTCGATGCTGCTACGGGAATCAGAACAGGTATCAGTGTGGACTCTCGGTGTTGCTACGGGAATCAGTACAGGTGTCAGTGTGGGTTCTCAGTATTGCTACAGGAATCAGTCCAGGTATCAGTGTGGGCTCTCGATGTTGCTACGGGAATCAGTACAGGTATCAGTGTGGGCTCTTCGTGTTGCTACGGGAATCAGTACAGGTATCAGTGTGGGCTCTCGATGCTGCTACGGGAATCAGTATAGGTATCAGTGTGGGCTCTCGGTGTTGCTACAGGAATCAGTACAGGTATCAGTGTGGGCTCTCGATGTTGCTATGGGAATCAGTATAGGTGTCAGTGTGGGCTCTCGGTGTTGCTATGGGAATCAGTATAGGTATCAGTGTGGGCTCACGGTGTTGCTACGGGAATCAGTACAGGTATCAGTGTGGGTTCTCGGTGTTGCTACAGGAATCAGTACAGGTATCAGTGTGGGCTCTTGGTGTTGCTACGGGAATCAGTACAGGTATCAGTGTGGGCTCTCGGTGTTGCTATAGGAATCAGTACAGGTATCAGTGTGGGCTGTTGGTGTTGCTACGGGAATCAGTACAGGTATCAGTGTGGGCTCTTGGTGTTGCTACGGGAATCAGTACAGGTATCAGTGTGGGCTCTCGGTGTTGCTACGGGTATCAGTACAGGTATCAGTGTGGGCTCTCGGTGTTGCTATGGGCATCAGTACAGGTATCAGTGTGGGCTCTCGATGCTGCTACGGGAATCAGTACAGGGATCAGTGTGGGCTCTTGGTGTTGCTACGGGAATCAGTACAGGTATCAGTGTGGGCTCTCGGTGTTGCTACGGGAATGAGTACAGGTATCAGTGCGGGTTCTCGGTGTTGCTACGGGAATCAGTGCAGGTATCAGTGTGGGTTCTCGGTTTTGCTACAGGAATCAGTACAGGTATCAGTGTGGGTTCTCAGTGTTGCTGCAGGAATCAGTACAGGTATCAGTGTAGGTTCTCGGTGTTTCTACGGGAATCAGTAGAGTTATCAGTGTGGGCTCTCGGCGTTGCTATGGGAATCAGTACAGGTATCAGTGTGGGCTCTCGGTGTTGCTACGGGAATCAGTACAGGTATCAGTGTGGGCTCTCGGTGTTGCTATGGGCATCAGTACAGGTATCAGTGTGGGCTCTCGATGCTGCTACGGGAATCAGTACAGGGATCAGTGTGGGCTCTTGGTGTTGCTACGGGAATCAGTATAGGTATCAGTGTGGGCTCTCGGTGTTGCTACGTGAATGAGTACAGGTATCAGTGCGGGTTCTCGGTGTTGCTACGGGAATCAGTGCAGGTATCAGTGTGGGTTCTCGGTTTTGCTACAGGAATCAGTACAGGTATCAGTGTGGGTTCTCAGTGTTGCTGCAGGAATCAGTACAGGTATCAGTGTAGGTTCTCGGTGTTTCTACGGGAATCAGTAGAGTTATCAGTGTGGGCTCTCGGTGTTGCTATGGGAATCAGTACAGGTATCAGTGTGGGCTCTCGGTGTTGCTACGGGAATCAGTACAGGTATCAGTGTGGGCTCTCGGTGTTGCTACGGGAATCAGTACAGGTATCAGTGTGGGCTCTTGGTGTTGCTACGGGAATCAGTACAGGTATCAGTGTGGGCTCTTGGTGTTGCTTCGGGAATCAGTACAGGTATCAGTGTGGGCTCTTGGTGTTGCTACGGGAATCAGTACAGGTATCAGTGTGGGCTCTCGATGCTGCTACGGGAATCAGAACAGGTATCAGTGTGGACTCTCGGTGTTGCTACGGGAATCAGTACAGGTGTCAGTGTGGGTTCTCAGTATTGCTACAGGAATCAGTCCAGGTATCAGTGTGGGCTCTCGGTGTTGCTACGGGAATCAGTACAGGTATCAGTGTGGGCTCTCGATGTTGCTACGGGAATCAGTACAGGTATCAGTGTGGGCTCTTGGTGTTGCTACGGGAATCAGTACAGGTATCAGTGTGGGCTCTCGATGCTGCTACGGGAATCAGTATAGGTATCAGTGTGGGCTCTCGGTGTTGCTACAGGAATCAGTACAGGTATCAGTGTGGGCTCTCGGTGTTGCTATGGGAATCAGTATAGGTGTCAGTGTGGGCTCTCGGTGTTGCTATGGGAATCAGTATAGGTATCAGTGTGGGCTCTCGGTGTTGCTACGGGAATCAGTACAGGTATCAGTGTGGGTTCTCGGTGTTGCTACAGGAATCAGTACAGGTATCAGTGTGGGCTCTTGGTGTTGCTACGGGAATCAGTACAGGTATCAGTGTGGGCTCTCGGTGTTGCTATAGGAATCAGTACAGGTATCAGTGTGGGCTCTCGGTGTTGCTACGGGAATCAGTACAGGTATCAGTGTGGGCTCTCGGTGTTGCTAGGGGAATCAGTACAGGTATCAGTGTGGGCTCTTGGTGTTGCTACGGGAATCAGTACAGGTATCAGTGTGGGCTCTCGGTGTTGCTATAGGAATCAGTACAGGTATCAGTGTGGGCTCTCGGTGTTGCTACGGGAATCAATACTGATATCAGTGTGGTCTCTTGGTGTTGCTACAGGAATCAGTACAGGTATCAGTGTGGGCTCTCGGTGTTGCTACGGGAATCAGTACAGGTATCAGTGTGGGCTCTCGGTGTTGCTATGGGAATCAGTACAGGTATCAGTGTGGGCTCTCGATGCTGCTACGGGTATCAGTACAGGTATCAGTGTGGGCTCTCGGTGTTGCTATGGGCATCAGTACAGGTATCAGTGTGGGCTCTCGATGCTGCTACGGGAATCAGTACAGGGATCAGTGTGGGCTCTTGGTGTTGCTACGGGAATCAGTACAGGTATCAGTGTGGGCTCTCGGTGTTGCTACGGGAATGAGTACAGGTATCAGTGCGGGTTCTCGGTGTTGCTACGGGAATCAGTGCAGGTATCAGAGTGTACTCTCGGTGTTGCTATGGGAATCTGTACAGGTATCACTGTGGGCTCCCAGTGTTGCTACGGGAATCAGTACAGGTATCAGTGTGGGCTCTCGGTGTTGCTACAGGAATCAGTACAGGTATCAGTGGGGGCTCTCGGTGTTGCTAAAGGAATCAGTACAGGTATCAGTTTGGGCTCTCGGTGTTGCTACGGGAATCAGTACAGGCATCAGTGTGGGCTCTCGGTGTTGCTACGGGAATCAGTACAGGTATCAGTGTGGGCTCTCGGTGTTGCTACGGGAATCAGTACAGGTATCAGTGTGGGTTCTCGGTGTTGCTACGGGAATTAGTACAGGTATCAGTGTGCGTTCTCGGAGTTGCTAATGGAATCAGTACAGGTATCAGTGTGGGCTCTCGGCGTTGCTGTGGGAATCAGTACAGGTATCAGTGTGCGCTCTCGGTGTTGCTACGGGAATCAGTACAGGTATCAGTGTGGGCACTCGGTGTTGCTACGGGAATCAGTACAGGTATCAGTGTGGGCTCTCGGTGTTGCTACGGGAATCAGTACAGGTATCAGTGTGGGCTCTCGGTGTTGCTACGGGAATCAGTACAGGTATCAGTGTGGGCTCTCGGTGTTGCTACGGGAATCAGTACAGGTATCAGTGTGGGCTCTCGGTGTTGCTATTGGAATCAGTACAGGTATCAGTGTGGGCTCTCGGTGTTGCTAGGGGAATCAGTACATGTATCAGTGTGGGCTCTCGATGCTGCTACGGGAATCAGTACAGGTATCAGTGTGGGCTCTTGGTGTTGCTACGGGAATCAGTACAGGTATCAGTGTGGGCTCTCGGTGTTGCTACGGGAATCAGTACAGGTATCAGTGTGGGTTCTCGGTGTTGCTACGGGAATCAGTACAGGTATCAGTGTGGGCTCTCGATGCTGCTACGGGAATCAGTACAGGTATCAGTGTGGGCTCTCGGTGTTGCTACGGGAATCAGTACAGGTATCAGTGTGGGCTCTTGGTGTTGCTACGGGAATCAGTACAGGTATCAGTGTGGGCTCTCGGTGTTGCTACGGGAATCAGTACAGGTATCAGTGTGGGCTCTCGGTGTTGCTACGGGAATCAGTACAGGTATCAGTGTGGGTTCTCTGTGTTGCTACGGGAATCAGTACAGGTATCAGTGTGGGCTCTCGATGCTGCTACGGGAATCAGTACAGGTATCAGTGTGGGTTCTCGGTGTTGCTACGGGAATCAGTACAGGTATCAGTGTGGGCTCTCGATGCTGCTACGGGAATCAGTACAGGTATCAGTGTGGGCTCACGGTGCTGCTACGGGAATCAGTACAGGTATCAGTGTGGGTTCTCGGTGTTGCTACGGGAATCAGTACAGGTATCAGTGTGGGCGCTCGGTTTTGCTACGGGAATCAGTACAGGTATCAGTGTGGGCTCTCGGTGTTGCTATGGGAATCAGTACAGGTATCAGTGTGGGCTCTTGGTGTTGCTACGGGAATCAGTACAGGTATCAGTGTGGGCTCTTGGTGTTGCTACGGGAATCAGTACAGGTATCAGTGTTGGCTCTTGGTGTTGCTACGGGAATCAGTACAGGTATCAGTGTGGGCTTTTGGTGTTGCTACGGGAATCCGTACAGGTATCAGTGTGGGCTCTCGGTGTTGCTATAGGAATCAGTACAAGGATCAGTGTGGGCTCTCGGTGTTGCTACGGGAATCAGTACAGGTATCAGTGTGGGCTCTTGGTGTTGCTACGGGAATCAGTACAGGTATCAGTGTCGGCTCTTGGTGTTGCTACGGGAATCAGTACAGGTATCAGTGTGGGCTCTTGGTGTTGCTACGGGAATCAGTACAGGTATCAGTGTGGGCTCTCGGTGTTGCTATAGGAATCAGTACAGGTATCAGTGTGGGCTCTCGGTGTTGCTACGGGAATCAATACAGGTATCAGTGTGGGCTCTCGGTGTTGCTACGGGAATCAGTACAGGTATCAGTGTGGGCTCTCGGTGTTGCTACGGGAATCAGTACAGGTATCAGTGTGGGCTCTCGGTGTTGCTATGGGAATCAGTACAGGTATCAGTGTGGGCTCTCGATGCTGCTACGGGAATCAGTACAGGTATCAGTGTGCGCTCTCGGTGTTGCTATGGGCATCAGTACAGGTATCAGTGTGGGCTCTCGATGCTGCTACGGGAATCAGTACAGGGATCAGTGTGGGCTCTCGGTGTTGCTATGGGAATCAGTACAGGTGTCAGTGTGGGCTCTCGGATTTGCTATGGGAATCAGTACAGGTATCAGTGTGGGCTCTCGGTGTTGCTACGGGAATCAGTACAAGTATCAGTGTGGGCTCTTGGTGTTGCTACGGGAATGAGTACAGGTATCAGTGTGGGCTCTCGGTGTTGCTACGGGAATGAGTACAGGTATCAGTGTGGGTTCTCGGTGTTGCTACGGGAATGAGTACAGGTATCAGTGTGGGCTCTCGGTGTTGCTAAGGGAATCAGTACAGGTATCAGTGTGGGTTCTCGGTGTTGCTACAGGAATCAGTACAGGTATCAGTGTGGTTTCTCAGTGTTGCTGCTGAAATCAGTACAGGTATCAGCGTAGGCTCTCGGTGTTGCTACGGGAATCAGTACAGGTATCAGTGTGGGCTCTCGGTGTTGCTACGGGAATCAGTACAGGTATCAGTGTGCGCTCTCGGTGTTGCTACGGGAATCAGTACAGGTATCAGTGTGGGCACTCGGTGTTGCTACGGGAATCAGTACAGGTATCAGTGTGGGCTCTCGGTGTTGCTACGGGAATCAGTACAGGTATCAGTGTGGGCTCTCGGTGTTGCTACGGGAATCAGTACAGGTATCAGTGTGGGCTCTCGGTGTTGCTACGGGAATCAGTACAGGTATCAGTGTGGGCTCTCGGTGTTGCTATTGGAATCAGTACAGGTATCAGTGTGGGCTCTCGGTGTTGCTAGGGGAATCAGTACATGTATCAGTGTGGGCTCTCGATGCTGCTACGGGAATCAGTACAGGTATCAGTGTGGGCTCTTGGTGTTGCTACGGGAATCAGTACAGGTATCAGTGTGGGCTCTCGGTGTTGCTACGGGAATCAGTACAGGTATCAGTGTGGGTTCTCGGTGTTGCTACGGGAATCAGTACAGGTATCAGTGTGGGCTCTCGATGCTGCTACGGGAATCAGTACAGGTATCAGTGTGGGCTCTCGGTGTTGCTACGGGAATCAGTACAGGTATCAGTGTGGGCTCTTGGTGTTGCTACGGGAATCAGTACAGGTATCAGTGTGGGCTCTCGGTGTTGCTACGGGAATCAGTACAGGTATCAGTGTGGGCTCTCGGTGTTGCTACGGGAATCAGTACAGGTATCAGTGTGGGTTCTCTGTGTTGCTACGGGAATCAGTACAGGTATCAGTGTGGGCTCTCGATGCTGCTACGGGAATCAGTACAGGTATCAGTGTGGGTTCTCGGTGTTGCTACGGGAATCAGTACAGGTATCAGTGTGGGCTCTCGATGCTGCTACGGGAATCAGTACAGGTATCAGTGTGGGCTCACGGTGCTGCTACGGGAATCAGTACAGGTATCAGTGTGGGTTCTCGGTGTTGCTACGGGAATCAGTACAGGTATCAGTGTGGGCGCTCGGTTTTGCTACGGGAATCAGTACAGGTATCAGTGTGGGCTCTCGGTGTTGCTATGGGAATCAGTACAGGTATCAGTGTGGGCTCTTGGTGTTGCTACGGGAATCAGTACAGGTATCAGTGTGGGCTCTTGGTGTTGCTACGGGAATCAGTACAGGTATCAGTGTTGGCTCTTGGTGTTGCTACGGGAATCAGTACAGGTATCAGTGTGGGCTTTTGGTGTTGCTACGGGAATCCGTACAGGTATCAGTGTGGGCTCTCGGTGTTGCTATAGGAATCAGTACAAGGATCAGTGTGGGCTCTCGGTGTTGCTACGGGAATCAGTACAGGTATCAGTGTGGGCTCTTGGTGTTGCTACGGGAATCAGTACAGGTATCAGTGTCGGCTCTTGGTGTTGCTACGGGAATCAGTACAGGTATCAGTGTGGGCTCTTGGTGTTGCTACGGGAATCAGTACAGGTATCAGTGTGGGCTCTCGGTGTTGCTATAGGAATCAGTACAGGTATCAGTGTGGGCTCTCGGTGTTGCTACGGGAATCAATACAGGTATCAGTGTGGGCTCTCGGTGTTGCTACGGGAATCAGTACAGGTATCAGTGTGGGCTCTCGGTGTTGCTACGGGAATCAGTACAGGTATCAGTGTGGGCTCTCGGTGTTGCTATGGGAATCAGTACAGGTATCAGTGTGGGCTCTCGATGCTGCTACGGGAATCAGTACAGGTATCAGTGTGCGCTCTCGGTGTTGCTATGGGCATCAGTACAGGTATCAGTGTGGGCTCTCGATGCTGCTACGGGAATCAGTACAGGGATCAGTGTGGGCTCTCGGTGTTGCTATGGGAATCAGTACAGGTGTCAGTGTGGGCTCTCGGATTTGCTATGGGAATCAGTACAGGTATCAGTGTGGGCTCTCGGTGTTGCTACGGGAATCAGTACAAGTATCAGTGTGGGCTCTTGGTGTTGCTACGGGAATGAGTACAGGTATCAGTGTGGGCTCTCGGTGTTGCTACGGGAATGAGTACAGGTATCAGTGTGGGTTCTCGGTGTTGCTACGGGAATGAGTACAGGTATCAGTGTGGGCTCTCGGTGTTGCTAAGGGAATCAGTACAGGTATCAGTGTGGGTTCTCGGTGTTGCTACAGGAATCAGTACAGGTATCAGTGTGGGTTCTCAGTGTTGCTGCTGGAATCAGTACAGGTATCAGCGTAGGCTCTCGGTGTTGCTACGGGAATCAGTACAGGTATCAGTGTGGGCTCTCGGTGTTGCTACGGGAATCAGTACAGGTATCAGTGTGGGCTCTCGGTGTTGCTACGGAAATCAGTACAGGTAACAGTGTGGGGTCTCGATGTCGCTATGAAAATCAGTACAGGTATCAATGTGGGCTCTCGGTGTTGCTACGGGAATCAGTACAGGGATCAGTGTGGGCTCTCGGTGTTGCTACAGGAATCAGTACAGGTATCAGTGGGGGCTCTCGGTGTTGCTAAAGGAATCAGTACAGGTATCAGTGTGGGCTCTCGATGATGCTACGGGAATCAGTACAGATATCAGTGTGGGCTCTCGGTGATGCTACGGGAATCAGTACAGATATCAGTGTGGGCTCTCGGTGTTGCTACGGGAATCAGTACAGGTATCAGTGTGGGCTCTCGGTGTTGCTACGGGAATCAGTACAGGTATCAGTGTGGGCTCTCGGTGTTGCTACGGGAATCAGTACCGGTATCAGTGTGGGCTCTCGGAGTTGTTATGGGAATCAGTACAGGTATCAGTGTGGGCTCTCGGTGTTGCTACGGGTATCAGTACAGGTATCAGTGTTGGCTCTCGGTGTTGCTCCGGGAATCAGAACAGGTATCAGTGTTGGCTCTCGGTGTTGCTACGGGAATCAGTACAGGTATCAGTGACGGCTCGCGGTGTTGCTACGAGAATCATTACAGGTATCAGTGTGGGCTCTCGGTGTTGCTACGGGAATCCGTACAGGTATCAGTGTGGGCTATCGGTATTGCGACGGGAATGAGTACAGGTATCAGTGTGGGCTCTCGGTGTTGCTACGGGTATCAGTACAGGTATCAGTGTGGGTTCTCGGTGTTGCTACGGGAATCAGTACAGGTATCAGTGTGCGTTCTCGGAGTTGCTAATAGAATCAGTACAGGTATCAGTGTGGGCTCTCGGCGTTGCTGTGGGAATCAGTACAGGTATCAGTGTGGGCTCTCAGTGTTGCTATGGGAATCAGTACAGGTATCAGTGTGGGCTCTCGGTGTTGCTACTGGAATCAGTACAGGTATCAGTGTGGGCTCTCGATGTTGCTATGGGAATCAGTACAGGTATCAGTGTGGGCTCTCGGTGTTGCTATGTGAATCAGTACAGGTATCAGTGTGGGCTCTTGGTGTTGCTACGGGAATCAGTACAGGTATCAGTGTGGTCTCTCGGTGTTGCTACGGGAATCAGTACAGGTATCAGTGTGGGCTCTCGGTGTTGCTACGGGAATCAGTACAGGTATCAGTGTGGGCTCTCGGTGTTGCTACGGGAATCAGTACAGGTATCAGTGTGGGCTCTCGGTGTTGCTATTGGAATCAGTACAGGTATCAGTGTGGGCTCTCGGTGTTGCTACGGGAATCAGTACAGGTATCAGTGTGGGCTCTCGATGCTGCTACGGGAATCAGTACAGGTATCAGTGTGGGCTCTTGGTGTTGTTACGGGAATCAGTACAGGTATCAGTGTGGGCTCTCGGTGTTGCTAGGGGAATCAGTACATGTATCAGTGTGGGCTCTCGATGCTGCTACGGGAATCAGTACAGGTATCAGTGTGGGCTCTTGCTGTTGCTACGGGAATCAGTACAGGTATCAGTGTGGGCTCTCGGTGTTGCTACGGGAATCCGTACAGGTATCAGTGTGGGTTCTCGGTGTTGCTACGGGAATCAGTACAGGTATCAGTGTGGGCTCTCGATGCTGCTACGGGAATCAGTACAGGTATCAGTGTGGGCTCTCGGTGTTGCTACGGGAATCAGTACAGGTATCAGTGTGGGCTCTTGGTGTTGCTACGGGAATCAGTACAGGTATCAGTGTGGGCTCTCGGTGTTGCTACGGGAATCAGTACAGGTATCAGTGTGGGCACTCGGTGTTGCTACGGGAATCAGTACAGGTATCAGTGTGGGTTCTCTGTGTTGCTACGGGAATCAGTACAGGTATCAGTGTGGGCTCTCGATGCTGCTACGGGAATCAGTACAGGTATCAGTGTGGGTTCTCGGTGTTGCTACGGGAATCAGTACAGGTATCAGTGTGGGCTCTCGATGCTGCTACGGGAATCAGTACAGGTATCAGTGTGGGCTCACGGTGTTGCTACGGGAATCAGTACAGGTATCAGTGTGGGTTCTCGGTGTTGCGACGGGAATCAGTACAGGTATCAGTTTGGCGCTCGGTTTTGCTACGGGAATCAGTACCGGTATCAGTGTGGGCTCTCGGTGTTGCTACGGGAATCAGTACAGGTATCAGTGTGGGCTCTTGGTGTTGCTACGGGAATCAGTACAGGTATCAGTGTTGGCTCTTGGTGTTGCTACGGGAATCAGTACAGGTATCAGTGTGGGCTTTTGGTGTTGCTACGGGAATCAGTACAGATATCAGTGTGGGCTCTCGGTGTTGCTATAGGAATCAGTACAGGGATCAGTGTGGGCTCTCGGTGTTGCTACGGGAATCAGTACAGGTATCAGTGTGGGCTCTCGATGCTGCTACGGGAATCAGTACAGGTATCAGTGTCGGCTCTCGGTGTTGCTACGGGAATCAGTACAGGTATCAGTGTGGGCTCTTGGTGTTGCTACGGGAATCAGTACAGGTATCAGTGTGGGCTCTCGGTGTTGCTATAGGAATCAGTACAGGTATCAGTGTGGGCTCTCGGTGTTGCTACGGGAATCAATACAGGTATCAGTGTGGGCTCTCGGTGTTGCTACGGGAATCAGTACAGGTATCAGTGTGGGCTCTCGGTGTTGCTACGGGAATCAGTACAGGTATCAGTGTGGGCTCTCAGTGTTGCTATGGGAATCAGTACAGGTATCAGTGTGGGCTCTCGATGCTGCTACGGGAATCAGTACAGGTATCAGTGTGCGCTCTCGGTGTTGCTATGGGCATCAGTACAGGTATCAGTGTGGGCTCTCGATGCTGCTACGGGAATCAGTACAGGGATCAGTGTGGGCTCTCGGTGTTGCTATGGGAATCAGTACAGGTGTCAGTGTGGGCTCTCGGATTTGCTATGGGAATCAGTACAGGTATCAGTGTGGGCTCTCGGTGTTGCTACGGGAATCAGTACAAGTATCAGTGTGGGCTCTTGGTGTTGCTACGGGAATGAGTACAGGTATCAGTGTGGGCTCTCGGTGTTGCTACGGGAATGAGTACAGGTATCAGTGTGGGTTCTCGGTGTTGCTACGGGAATGAGTACAGGTATCAGTGTGGGCTCTCGGTGTTGCTACGGGAATCAGTACAGGTATCAGTGTGGGTTCTCGGTGTTGCTACAGGAATCAGTACAGGTATCAGTGTGGGTTCTCAGTGTTGCTGCAGGAATCAGTACAGGTATCAGCGTAGGCTCTCGGTGTTGCTACGGGAATCAGTACAGGTATCAGTGTGGGCTCTCGGTGTTGCTACGGGAATCAGTACAGGTATCAGTGTGGGCTCTCGGTGTTGCTACGGAAATTAGTACAGGTAACAGTGTGGGGTCTCGATGTCGCTATGAAAATCAGTACAGGTATCAATGTGGGCTCTCGGTGTTGCTACGGGAATCAGTACAGGGATCAGTGTGGGCTCTCGGTGTTGCTACAGGAATCAGTACAGGTATCAGTGGGGGCTCTCGGTGTTGCTAAAGGAATCAGTACAGGTATCAGTGTGGGCTCTCGATGATGCTACGGGAATCAGTACAGATATCAGTGTGGGCTCTCGGTGATGCTACGGGAATCAGTACAGATATCAGTGTGGGCTCTCGGTGTTGCTACGGGAATCAGTACAGGTATCAGTGTGGGCTCTCGGTGTTGCTACGGGAATCAGTACAGGTATCAGTGTGGGCTCTCGGTGTTGCTACGGGAATCAGTACCGGTATCAGTGTGTGCTCTCGGAGTTGTTATGGGAATCAGTACAGGTATCAGTGTGGGCTCTCGGTGTTGCTACGGGTATCAGTACAGGTATCAGTGTTGGCTCTCGGTGTTGCTACGGGAATCAGTACAGGTATCAGTGACGGCTCGCGGTGTTGCTACGAGAATCATTACAGGTATCAGTGTGGGCTCTCGGTGTTGCTACAGGAATCCGTACAGGTATCAGTGTGGGCTATCGGTGTTGCTACGGGAATGAGTACAGGTATCAGTGTGGGCTCTCGGTGTTGCTACGGGAATCAGTACAGGTATCAGTGTGGGTTCTCGGTGTTGCTACGGGAATCAGTACAGGTATCAGTGTGCGTTCTCGGAGTTGCTAATAGAATCAGTACAGGTATCAGTGTGGGCTCTCGGCGTTGCTGTGGGAATCAGTACAGGTATCAGTGTGGGCTCTCGGTGTTGCTATGGGAATCAGTACAGGTATCAGTGTGGGCTCTCGGTGTTGCTACTGGAATCAGTACAGGTATCAGTGTGGGCTCTCGGTGTTGCTATGGGAATCAGTACAGGTATCAGTGTGGGCTCTCGGTGTTGCTATGTGAATCAGTACAGGTATCAGTGTGGGCTCTTGGTGTTGCTACGGGAATCAGTACAGGTATCAGTGTGGTCTCTCGGTGTTGCTACGGGAATCAGTACAGGTATCAGTGTGGGCTCTCGGTGTTGCTACGGGAATCAGTACAGGTATCAGTGTGGGCTCTCGGTGTTGCTACTGGAATCAGTACAGGTATCAGTGTGGGCTCTCGGTGTTGCTATGGGAATCAGTACAGGTATCAGTGTGGGCTCTCGGTGTTGCTATGTGAATCAGTACAGGTATCAGTGTGGGCTCTTGGTGTTGCTACGGGAATCAGTACAGGTATCAGTGTGGTCTCTCGGTGTTGCTACGGGAATCAGTGCAGGTATCAGTGTGGGCTCTCGGTGTTGCTACGGGAATCAGTACAGGTATCAGTGTGGGCTCTCGGTGTTGCTACGGGAATCAGTACAGGTATCAGTGTGGGCTCTCGGTGTTGCTATTGGAATCAGTACAGGTATCAGTGTGGGCTCTCGGTGTTGCTACGGGAATCAGTACAGGTATCAGTGTGGGCTCTCGATGCTGCTACGGGAATCAGTACAGGTATCAGTGTGGGCTCTTGGTGTTGTTACGGGAATCAGTACAGGTATCAGTGTGGGCTCTCGGTGTTGCTAGGGGAATCAGTACATGTATCAGTGTGGGCTCTCGATGCTGCTACGGGAATCAGTACAGGTATCAGTGTGGGCTCTTGGTGTTGCTACGGGAATCAGTACAGGTATCAGTGTGGGCTCTCGGTGTTGCTACGGGAATCCGTACAGGTATCAGTGTGGGTTCTCGGTGTTGCTACGGGAATCAGTACAGGTATCAGTGTGGGCTCTCGATGCTGCTACGGGAATCAGTACAGGTATCAGTGTGGGCTCTCGGTGTTGCTACGGGAATCAGTACAGGTATCAGTGTGGGCTCTTGGTGTTGCTACGGGAATCAGTACAGGTATCAGTGTGGGCTCTCGGTGTTGCTACGGGAATCAGTACAGGTATCAGTGTGGGCACTCGGTGTTGCTATGGGAATCAGTACAGGTATCAGTGTGGGTTCTCTGTGTTGCTACGGGAATCAGTACAGGTATCAGTGTGGGCTCTCGATGCTGCTACGGGAATCAGTACAGGTATCAGTGTGGGTTCTCGGTGTTGCTACGGGAATCAGTACAGGTATCAGTGTGGGCTCTCGATGCTGCTACGGGAATCAGTACAGGTATCAGTGTGGGCTCACGGTGTTGCTACGGGAATCAGTACAGGTATCAGTGTGGGTTCTCGGTGTTGCTACGGGAATCAGTACAGGTATCAGTTTGGCGCTCGGTTTTGCTACGGGAATCAGTACCGGTATCAGTGTGGGCTCTCGGTGTTGCTACGGGAATCAGTACAGGTATCAGTGTGGGCTCTTGGTGTTGCTACGGGAATCAGTACAGGTATCAGTGTTGGCTCTTGGTGTTGCTACGGGAATCAGTACAGGTATCAGTGTGGGCTTTTGGTGTTGCTACGGGAATCAGTACAGATATCAGTGTGGGCTCTCGGTGTTGCTATAGGAATCAGTACAGGGATCAGTGTGGGCTCTCGGTGTTGCTACGGGAATCAGTACAGGTATCAGTGTGGGCTCTCGATGCTGCTACGGGAATCAGTACAGGTATCAGTGTCGGCTCTCGGTGTTGCTACGGGAATCAGTACAGGTATCAGTGTGGGCTCTTGGTGTTGCTACGGGAATCAGTACAGGTATCAGTGTGGGCTCTCGGTGTTGCTATAGGAATCAGTACAGGTATCAGTGTGGGCTCTCGGTGTTGCTACGGGAATCAATACAGGTATCAGTGTGGGCTCTCGGTATTGCTACGGGAATCAGTACAGGTATCAGTGTGGGCTCTCGGTGTTGCTACGGGAATCAGTACAGGTATCAGTGTGGGCTCTCGGTGTTGCTATGGGAATCAGTACAGGTATCAGTGTGGGCTCTCGATGCTGCTACGGGAATCAGTACAGGTATCAGTGTGCGCTCTCGGTGTTGCTATGGGCATCAGTACAGGTATCAGTGTGGGCTCTCGATGCTGCTACGGGAATCAGTACAGGGATCAGTGTGGGCTCTCGGTGTTGCTATGGGAATCAGTACAGGTGTCAGTGTGGGCTCTCGGATTTGCTATGGGAATCAGTACAGGTATCAGTGTGGGCTCTCGGTGTTGCTACGGGAATCAGTACAAGTATCAGTGTGGGCTCTTGGTGTTGCTACGGGAATGAGTACAGGTATCAGTGTGGGCTCTCGGTGATGCTACGGGAATGAGTACAGGTATCAGTGTGGGTTCTCGGTGTTGCTACGGGAATGAGTACAGGTATCAGTGTGGGCTCTCGGTGTTGCTACGGGAATCAGTACAGGTATCAGTGTGGGTTCTCGGTGTTGCTACAGGAATCAGTACAGGTATCAGTGTGGGTTCTCAGTGTTGCTGCAGGAATCAGTACAGGTATCAGCGTAGGCTCTCGGTGTTGCTACGGGAATCAGTACAGGTATCAGTGTGGGCTCTCGGTGTTGCTACGGGAATCAGTACAGGTATCAGTGTGGGCTCTCGGTGTTGCTACGGAAATTAGTACAGGTAACAGTGTGGGGTCTCGATGTCGCTATGAAAATCAGTACAGGTATCAATGTGGGCTCTCGGTGTTGCTACGGGAATCAGTACAGGGATCAGTGTGGGCTCTCGGTGTTGCTACAGGAATCAGTACAGGTATCAGTGGGGGCTCTCGGTGTTGCTAAAGGAATCAGTACAGGTATCAGTGTGGGCTCTCGATGATGCTACGGGAATCAGTACAGATATCAGTGTGGGCTCTCGGTGATGCTACGGGAATCAGTACAGATATCAGTGTGGGCTCTCGGTGTTGCTACGGGAATCAGTACAGGTATCAGTGTGGGCTCTCGGAGTTGTTATGGGAATCAGTACAGGTATCAGTGTGGGCTCTCGGTGTTGCTACGGGTATCAGTACAGGTATCAGTGTTGGCTCTCGGTGTTGCTACGGGAATCAGAACAGGTATCAGTGTTGGCTCTCGGTGTTGCTACGGGAATCAGTACAGGTATCAGTGACGGCTCGCGGTGTTGCTACGAGAATCATTACAGGTATCAGTGTGGGCTCTCGGTGTTGCTACAGGAATCCGTACAGGTATCAGTGTGGGCTATCGGTGTTGCTACGGGAATGAGTACAGGTATCAGTGTGGGCTCTCGGTGTTGCTACGGGAATCAGTACAGGTATCAGTGTGGGTTCTCGGTGTTGCTACGGGAATCAGTACAGGTATCAGTGTGCGTTCTCGGAGTTGCTAATAGAATCAGTACAGGTATCAGTGTGGGGTCTCGGCGTTGCTGTGGGAATCAGTACAGGTATCAGTGTGGGCTCTCGGTGTTGCTATGGGAATCAGTACAGGTATCAGTGTGGGCTCTCGGTGTTGCTACTGGAATCAGTACAGGTATCAGTGTGGGCTCTCGGTGTTGCTATGGGAATCAGTACAGGTATCAGTGTGGGCTCTCGGTGTTGCTATGTGAATCAGTACAGGTATCAGTGTGGGCTCTTGGTGTTGCTACGGGAATCAGTACAGGTATCAGTGTGGTCTCTCGGTGTTGCTACGGGAATCAGTACAGGTATCAGTGTGGGCTCTCGGTGTTGCTACGGGAATCAGTACAGGTATCAGTGTGGGCTCTCGGTGTTGCTACGGGAATCAGTACAGGTATCAGTGTGGGCTCTCGGTGTTGCTATTGGAATCAGTACAGGTATCAGTGTGGGCTCTCGGTGTTGCTACGGGAATCAGTACAGGTATCAGTGTTGTCTCTCGATGCTGCTACGGGAATCAGTACAGGTATCAGTGTGGGCTCTTGGTGTTGTTACGGGAATCAGTACAGGTATCAGTGTGGGCTCTCGGTGTTGCTACGGGAATCAGTACAGGTATCAGTGTGGGCTCTCGATGCTGCTACGGGAATCAGTACAGGTATCAGTGTGGGCTCTTGGTGTTGCTACAGGAATCAGTACAGGTATCAGTGTGGGCTCTCGGTGTTGCTACGGGAATCAGTACAAGTATCAGTGTGGGCTCTTGGTGTTGCTACGGGAATCAGTACAGGTATCAGTGTGGGTTCTCGGTGTTTCTACGGGAATCAGTACAGGTATCAGTGTGGGCTCTCGGTGTTGCTACGGGAATCAGTACAGGTATCAGTGTGGGCTCTTGGTGTTGCTACGGGAATCAGTACAGGTATCAGTGTGGGTTCTCGGTGTTGCTACGGGAATCAGTACAGGTATCAATGTGGGCTCTCGGTGTTGCTACGGGAATCAGTACAGGTATCAATGTGGGCGCTCGGTGTTGCTACGGGAATCAGTACAGGTATCAGTGTGGGCTCTCGGTGTTGCTACGGGAATCAGTACAGGTATCAATGTGGGCTCTCGGTGTTGCTACGGGAATCAGTACAGGTATCAATGTGGGCGCTCGGTGTTGCTACGGGAATCAGTACAGGTATCAATGTGGGCGCTCGGTGTTGCTACGGGAATCAGTACAGGTATCAATGTGGGCGCTCGGTGTTGCTACGGGAATCAGTACAGGTATCAGTGTGGGCTCTCGATGCTGCTACGGGAATCAGTACAGGTATCAGTGTGGGCTCTCGATGCTGCTACGGGAATCAGTACAGGTATCAGTGTAGGTTCTCGGTGTTTCTACGGGAATCAGTAGAGTTATCAGTGTGGGCTCTCGGTGTTGCTATGGGAATCAGTACAGGTATCAGTGTGGGCTCTCGGTGTTGCTACGGGAATCAGTACAGGTATCAGTGTGGGCTCTTGGTGTTGCTACGGGAATCAGTACAGGTATCAGTGTGGGCTCTTGGTGTTGCTACCGGAATCAGTACAGGTATCAGTGTGGGCTCTCGATGCTGCTACGGGAATCAGTACAGGTATCAGTGTGGGCTCTCGGTGTTTCTACGGGAATCAGTACAGGTATCAGTGTGGGCTCTTGGTGTTGCTACGGGAATCAGTACAGGTATCAGTGTGGGCTCTTGGTGTTGCTACGGGAATCAGTACAGGTATCAGTGTGGGCTCTCGGTGTTGCTACGGGAATCAGTACAGGTATCAGTGTGGGCTCTTGGTGTTGCTACGGGAATCAGTACAGGTATCAGTGTGGGCTCTCGGTGTTGCTACGTGAATCAGTACAGGTATCAGTGTGGGCTCTCGGTGTTTCTACGGGAATCAGTACAGGTATCAGTGTGGGCTCTTGGTGTTGCTACGGGAATCAGTACAGGTATCAGTGTGGGCTCTCGGTGTTTCTACGGGAATCAGTACAGGTATCAGTGTGGGCTCTTGGTGTTGCTACGGGAATCAGTACAGGTATCAGTGTGGGCTCTCGGTGTTGCTACGGGAATCAGTACAGGTATCAGTGTGGGTTCTCGGTGTTGCTATGGGAATCAGTACAGGTATCAGTGTGGGCTCTTGCTGTTGCTACGGGAATCAGTACAGGTATCAGTGTGGGCTCTCGGTGTTGCTATGGGAATCAGTACAGTTATCAGTGTGGGCTCTTGGTGTTGCTACGGGAATCAGTACAGGTATCAGTGTGGGCTCTTGGTGTTGCTACGGGAATCAGTACAGGTATCAGTGTGGGCTCTTGGTGTTGCTACGGGAATCAGTACAGGTATCAGTGTGGGCTCTCGGTGTTGCTACGGGAATCAGTACAGGTATCAGTGTGGGCTCTTGGTGTTGCTACAGGAATCAGTACAGGTATCAGTGTGGGCTCTCGGTGTTGCTATAGGAATCAGTACAACTATCAGTGTGGGCTCCCGGTGTTTCTACGGGAATCAGTACAGGTATCAGTGTGGGCTCTTGGTGTTGCTACGGGAATCAGTACAGGTATCAGTGTGGGCTCTCGGTGTTGCTATGGGAATCAGTACAGGTATCAGTGTGGGCTCTCGATGCTGCTACGGGAATCAGTACAGGTATCAGTGTGGGCTCTCGGTGTTGCTATGGGAATCAGTACAGGTATCAGTGTGGGCTCTCAATGCTGCTACGGGAATCAGTACAGGTATCAGTGTGGGCTCTCGGTGTTGCTATGGGAATCAGTACAGGTGTCAGTGTGGGCTCTCGGATTTGCTATGGGAATCAGTACAGGTATCAGTGTTGGCTCTCGGTTTGCTACGGGAATCAGTACAGGTATCAGTGTGGGCTCTTGGTGTTGCTACGGGAATCAGTACAGGTATCCGTGTGGGCTCTCGGTGTTGCTACAGGAATCAGTACAGGTATCAGTGTGGGCTCTCGGTGATGCTACGGGAATCAGTACAGGTATCAGTGTGGGCTCTCGATGCTGCTACGGGAATCAGTACAGGTATCGGTGTGGGCTCTCGGTGTTGCTATGGGAATCAGTACAGGTATCAGTTTGGGCTCTCAGTGTTGCTACAGGAATCAGAACAGGTATCAGTGTGGGCTCTCGGTGTTGCTACGGGAATGAGTACAGGTATCAGTGGGGGTTCTCGGTGTTGCTACGGGAATGAGTACAGGTATCAGTGTGGGCTCTCGGTGTTGCTACGGGAATCAGTACAGGTATCAGTGTGGGTTCTCGGTGTTGCTACAGGAATCAGTACAGGTATCAGTGTGGGCTCTCGGTGTTGCTACAGGAATCAGTACAGGTATCAGTGTGGGTTCTCAGTGTTGCTACAGGAATCAGTACAGGTATCAGCGTGGGCTCTCGGTGTTGCTACGGGAATCAGTACAGGTATCAGTGTGGGCTCTCGGTGTTGCTACGGAAATCAGTACAGGTAACAGTGTGGGCTCTCGATGTCGCTATGAAAATCAGTACAGGTATCAGTGTGGGCTGTTGGTGTTGCGACGGGAATCAGTACAGGTATCAGTCTGGGCTCCCGGTGTTGCTACGGGAATTAGTACAGGTATCAGTGTGGGCTCTCCGTGTTGCTACGGGAATCATTACACGTATCAGTGTGGGCTCTCGGTGTTGCTACGGGAATCAGTACAGGTATCAGTGTGGGCTCTCGGTGTTGCTACAGGAATCCGTACAGGTATCAGTGTGGGCTCTCGGTGTTGCTAAAGGAATCAGTACAGGTATCAGTTTGGGCTCTCGGTGTTGCTACGGGAATCAGTACAGGTATCAGTGTGGGCTCTCGGTGTTGCTACGGGAATCAGTACAGGTATCAGTGTGGGCTCTCGGTGTTGCTAGGGGAATCAGTACAGGTATCAGTGTGGGCTCTCGGTGTTGCTACGGGAATCAGTACAGGTATCAGTGTAGGCTCTCGGTGTTGCTACGGGAATCAGTACCGGTATCAGTGTGGGCTCTCGGAGTTGTTATGGGAATCAGTACAGGTATCAGTGTGGGCTCTCGATGCTGCTACGGGAATCAGTACAGGTATCAGTGTGGGCTCTCGGTGTTGCTATGGGAATCAGTACAGGTATCAGTGTGGGCTCTCGATGCTGCTACGGGAATCAGTACAGGTATCAGTGTGGGCTCTCGGTGTTGCTACGGGAATCAGTACAGTTTTCAGTGTGGGCTCTCGGTGTTGCTACGGGAATCAGTACAGGTATCAGTGTGGGCACTCGGTGTTGCTACGGGAATCAGTACAGGTATCAGTGTGGGCTCTCGGTGTTGCTACGGGAATCAGTACAGGTATCAGTGTGGGCTCTCGATGCTGCTACGGGAATCAGTACAGGTATCAGTGTGGGCTCTCGGTGTTGCTATGGGAATCAGTACAGGTATCAGTGTGGGCTCTCGATGCTGCTACGTGAATCAGTACAGGTATCAGTGTGGGCTCACGATGTTGCTCCGGGAATCAGTACAGGTATCAGTGTGGGCTCTCGGTGTTGCTACGGGAATGAGTACAGGTATAAGTGTGGGTTCTCGGTGTTGCTACGGGAATGAATACAGGTATCAGTGTGGGCTCTCGATGCTGCTACGGGAATCAGTACAGGTATCAGTGTGGGCTCTTGGTGTTGCTACAGGAATCAGTACAGGTATCAGTGTGGGCTCCCGGTGTTGCTACGGGAATTAGTACAGGTATCAGTGTGGGCTCTCCGTGTTGCTATGGGAATCATTACACGTATCAGTGTGGGCTCTCGGTGTTGCTACAGGAATCAGTACAGGTATCAGTGTGGGCTCTCGGTGTTGCTACAGGAATCCGTACAGGTATCAGTGTGGGCTCTCGGTGTTGCGAAAGGAATCAGTACAGGTATCAGTTTGGGCTCTCGGTGTTGCTACGGGAATCAGTACAGGTATCAGTGTGGGCTCTCGGTGTTGCTGCGGGAATCAGTACAGGTATCAGTGTGGGCTCTCGGTGTTGCTACGGGAATCAGTACAGGTATCAGTGTGGGCTCTCGGTGTTGCTACGGGAATCAGTACAGGTATCAGTGTAGGCTCTCGGTGTTGCTACGGGAATCAGTACCGGTATCAGTGTGGGCTCTCGGAGTTGTTATGGGAATCAGTACAGGTATCAGTGTGGGCTCTCGATGCTGCTACGGGAATCAGTACAGGTATCAGTGTGGGCTCTCGGTGTTGCTATGGGAATCAGTACAGGTATCAGTGTGGGCTCTCGATGCTGCTACGGGAATCAGTACAGGTATCAGTGTGGGCTCTCGGTGTTGCTACGGGAATCAGTACAGTTTTCAGTGTGGGCTCTCGGTGTTGCTACGGGAATCAGTACAGGTATCAGTGTGGGCTCTTGGTGTTGCTACGGGAATCAGTACAGGTATCAGTTTGGGCTCTCGGTGTTGCTACAGGAATCAGTACAGTTATCAGTTGGGCTCTCGTTGTTGCTACGGGAATCAGTACAGGTATCAGTGTGGTGACTCGGAGTTGCTACGGGAATCAGTACCGGTATCAGTGTGGGCTCTCGGTGTTGCTACGGGAATCAGTACAGGTATCAGTGTGGGCTCCCGATGCTGCTACGGGAATCAGTACAGGTATCAGTGTGGGCTCTCGGTGTTGCTATGGGAATCAGTACAGGTATCAGTGTGGGCTCTCGATGCTGCTACGTGAATCAGTACCGGTATCAGTGTGGGCTCACGATGTTGCTCCGGGAATCTGTACAGGTATCAGTGTGGGCTCTCGGTGTTGCTACGGGAATCAGAACAGGTATCAGTGTGGGCTCTCGGTGTTGCTACGGGAATGAGTACAGGTATCAGTGTGGGTTCTCGGTGTTGCTACGGGAATGAGTACAGGTATCAGTGTGGGCTCTCGGTGTTGCTACGGGAATGATTACAGGTATCAGTGTGGGTTCTCGGTGTTGCTACAGGAATCAGTACAGGTATCAGTGTGGGCTCTCGGTGTTGCTGCGGGAATCAGTACAGGTATCAGTGTGGGTTCTCAGTGTTGCTACAGGAATCAGTACAGGTATCAGTGTGGGCTCTCGGTGATGCTACGGGAATCAGTACAGGTATCAGCGTGGGCTCTCGGTGTTGCTACGGGAATCAGTACAGGTAACAGTGTGGGCTCTCGATGTCGCTACGGAAATCAGTACAGGTAACAGTGTGGGCTCTCGATGCTGCTACGGGAATCAGTACAGGTATCAGTGTGGGCTCTTGGTGTTGCTACGGGAATCAGTACAGGTATCAGTGTGGGCTCTCGGTGTTGCTATGGGAATCAGTACAGGTATCAGTGTGGGCTCTCGATGCTGCTACGGGAATCAGTACAGGTATCAGTGTGGGCTCTCGGTGTTGCTATGGGAATCAGTACAGGTATCAGTGTGGGCTCTCGATGCTGCTGCGGGAATCAGTACAGGTATCAGTGTGGGCTCTCGATGCTGCTACGGGAATCAGTACAGGTATCAGTGTGGGCTCTCGGTGTTGCTATGGGAATCAGTACAGGTATCAGTGTGGGCTCTCGATGCTGCTGCGGGAATCAGTACAGGTATCAGTGTGGGCTCTCGGTGTTGCTATGGGAATCAGTACAGGTATCAGTGTGGGCTCTCGGTGTTGCTATGGGAATCAGTACAGGTATCAGTGTGGGCTCTTGGTGTTGCTAAAGGAATCAGTACAGGTATCCGTGTGGGCTCTCGGTGTTGCTACAGGAATCAGTACAGGTATCAGTGTGGGCTCTCCGTGTTGCTACGGGAATCAGTACAGGTATCAGTGTGGGCTCTCGATGCTGCTACGGGAATCAGTACAGGTATCAGTGTGGGCTCTCCGTGTTGCTACGGGAATCAGTACAGGTATCAGTGTGGGCTCTCGGTGTTGCTACGGGAATCAGTACAGGTATCAGTGTGGGCTCTCCGTGTTGCTACGGGAATCAGTACAGGTATCAGTGTGGGCTCTCAATGCTGCTACGGGAATCAGTACAGGTATCAGTGTGGGCTCTCGGTGTTGCTATGGGAATCAGTACAGGTGTCAGTGTGGGCTCTCGGATTTGCTATGGGAATCAGTACAGGTATCAGTGTTGGCTCTCGGTTTGCTACGGGAATCAGTACAGGTATCAGTGTGGGCTCTTGGTGTTGCTACGGGAATCAGTACAGGTATCCGTGTGGGCTCTCGGTGTTGCTACAGGAATCAGTACAGGTATCAGTGTGGGCTCTCGGTGATGCTACGGGAATCAGTACAGGTATCAGTGTGGGCTCTCGATGCTGCTACGGGAATCAGTACAGGTATCGGTGTGGGCTCTCGGTGTTGCTATGGGAATCAGTACAGGTATCAGTTTGGGCTCTCGGTGTTGCTACAGGAATCAGAACAGGTATCAGTGTGGGCTCTCGGTGTTGCTACGGGAATGAGTACAGGTATCAGTGGGGGTTCTCGGTGTTGCTACGGGAATGAGTACAGGTATCAGTGTGGGCTCTCGGTGTTGCTACGGGAATCAGTACAGGTATCAGTGTGGGTTCTCGGTGTTGCTACAGGAATCAGTACAGGTATCAGTGTGGGCTTTCGGTGTTGCTACAGGAATCAGTACAGGTATCAGTGTGGGTTCTCAGTGTTGCTACAGGAATCAGTACAGGTATCAGCGTGGGCTCTCGGTGTTGCTACGGGAATCAGTACAGGTATCAGTGTGGGCTCTCGGTGTTGCTACGGAAATCAGTACAGGTAACAGTGTGGGCTCTCGATGTCGCTATGAAAATCAGTACAGGTATCAGTGTGGGCTGTTGGTGTTGCTACGGGAATCAGTACAGGTATCAGTGTGGGCTCCCGGTGTTGCTACGGGAATTAGTACAGGTATCAGTGTGGGCTCTCCGTGTTGCTACGGGAATCATTACACGTATCAGTGTGGGCTCTCGGTGTTGCTACGGGAATCAGTACAGGTATCAGTGTGGGCTCTCGGTGTTGCTACAGGAATCCGTACAGGTATCAGTGTGGGCTCTCGGTGTTGCTAAAGGAATCAGTACAGGTATCAGTTTGGGCTCTCGGTGTTGCTACGGGAATCAGTACAGGTATCAGTGTGGGCTCTCGGTGTTGCTACGGGAATCAGTACAGGTATCAGTGTGGGCTCTCGGTGTTGCTACGGGAATCAGTACAGGTATCAGTGTGGGCTCTCGGTGTTGCTACGGGAATCAGTACAGGTATCAGTGTAGGCTCTCGGTGTTGCTACGGGAATCAGTACCGGTATCAGTGTGGGCTCTCGGAGTTGTTATGGGAATCAGTACAGGTATCAGTGTGGGCTCTCGATGCTGCTACGGGAATCAGTACAGGTATCAGTGTGGGCTCTCGGTGTTGCTATGGGAATCAGTACAGGTATCAGTGTGGGCTCTCGATGCTGCTACGGGAATCAGTACAGGTATCAGTGTGGGCTCTCGGTGTTGCTACGGGAATCAGTACAGTTTTCAGTGTGGGCTCTCGGTGTTGCTACGGGAATCAGTACAGGTATCAGTGTGGGCTCTTGGTGTTGCTACGGGAATCAGTACAGGTATCAGTGTGGGCACTCGGTGTTGCTACGGGAATCAGTACAGGTATCAGTGTGGGCTCTCGGTGTTGCTACGGGAATCAGTACAGGTATCAGTGTGGGCTCTCGATGCTGCTACGGGAATCAGTACAGGTATCAGTGTGGGCTCTCGGTGTTGCTATGGGAATCAGTACAGGTATCAGTGTGGGCTCTCGATGCTGCTACGTGAATCAGTACAGGTATCAGTGTGGGCTCACGATGTTGCTCCGGGAATCAGTACAGGTATCAGTGTGGGCTCTCGGTGTTGCTACGGGAATGAGTACAGGTATAAGTGTGGGTTCTCGGTTTTGCTACGGGAATGAATACAGGTATCAGTGTGGGCTCTCGATGCTGCTACGGGAATCAGTACAGGTATCAGTGTGGGCTCTTGGTGTTGCTACGGGAATCAGTACAGGTATCAGTGTGGGCTCCCGGTGTTGCTACGGGAATTAGTACAGGTATCAGTGTGGGCTCTCCGTGTTGCTATGGGAATCATTACACGTATCAGTGTGGGCTCTCGGTGTTGCTACAGGAATCAGTACAGGTATCAGTGTGGGCTCTCGGTGTTGCTACAGGAATCCGTACAGGTATCAGTGTGGGCTCTCGGTGTTGCGAAAGGAATCAGTACAGGTATCAGTTTGGGCTCTCGGTGTTGCTACGGGATTCAGTACAGGTATCAGTGTGGGCTCTCGGTGTTGCTACGGGAATCAGTACAGGTATCAGTGTGGGCTCTCGGTGTTGCTACGGGAATCAGTACAGGTATCAGTGTGGGCTCTCGGTGTTGCTACGGGAATCAGTACAGGTATCAGTGTAGGCTCTCGGTGTTGCTACGGGAATCAGTACCGGTATCAGTGTGGGCTCTCGGAGTTGTTATGGGAATCAGTACAGGTATCAGTGTGGGCTCTAGATGCTGCTACGGGAATCAGTACAGGTATCAGTGTGGGCTCTCGGTGTTGCTATGGGAATCAGTACAGGTATCAGTGTGGGCTCTCGATGCTGCTACGGGAATCAGTACAGGTATCAGTGTGGGCTCTCGGTGTTGCTACGGGAATCAGTACAGTTTTCAGTGTGGGCTCTCGGTGTTGCTACGGGAATCAGTACAGGTATCAGTGTGGGCTCTTGGTGTTGCTACGGGAATCAGTACAGGTATCAGTGTGGGCTCTCGGTGTTGCTACAGGAATCAGTACAGTTATCAGTTGGGCTCTCGTTGTTGCTACGGGAATCAGTACAGGTATCAGTGTGGGCACTCGGTGTTGCTACGGGAATCAGTACCGGTATCAGTGTGGGCTCTCGGTGTTGCTACGGGAATCAGTACAGGTATCAGTGTGGGCTCCCGATGCTGCTACGGGAATCAGTACAGGTATCAGTGTGGGCTCTCGGTGTTGCTATGGGAATCAGTACAGGTATCAGTGTGGGCTCTCGATGCTGCTACGTGAATCAGTACCGGTATCAGTGTGGGCTCACGATGTTGCTCCGGGAATCAGTACAGGTATCAGTGTGGGCTCTCGGTGTTGCTACGGGAATCAGAACAGGTATCAGTGTGGGCTCTCGGTGTTGCTACGGGAATGAGTACAGGTATCAGTGTGGGTTCTCGGTGTTGCTACGGGAATGAGTACAGGTATCAGTGTGGGCTCTCGGTGTTGCTACGGGAATGATTACAGGTATCAGTGTGGGTTCTCGGTGTTGCTACAGGAATCAGTACAGGTATCAGTGTGGGCTCTCGGTGTTGCTGCTGGAATCAGTACAGGTATCAGTGTGGGTTCTCAGTGTTGCTACAGGAATCAGTACAGGTATCAGTGTGGGCTCTCGGTGATGCTACGGGAATCAGTACAGGTATCAGCGTGGGCTCTCGGTGTTGCTACGGGAATCAGTACAGGTAACAGTGTGGGCTCTCGATGTCGCTACGGAAATCAGTACAGGTAACAGTGTGGGCTCTCGATGCTGCTACGGGAATCAGTACAGGTATCAGTGTGGGCTCTTGGTGTTGCTACGGGAATCAGTACAGGTATCAGTGTGGGCTCTCGGTGTTGCTATGGGAATCAGTACAGGTATCAGTGTGGGCTCTCGATGCTGCTACGGGAATCAGTACAGGTATCAGTGTGGGCTCTCGGTGTTGCTATGGGAATCAGTACAGGTATCAGTGTGGGCTCTCGATGCTGCTGCGGGAATCAGTACAGGTATCAGTGTGGGATCTTGGTGTTGCTACAGGAATCAGTACAGGTATCAGTGTGGGCTCTCCGTGTTGCTACGGGAATCAGTACAGGTGTCAGTGTGGGCTCTCGGTGTTGCTATGGGAATCAGTACAGGTATCAGTGTGGGCTCTCGGTGTTGCTATGGGAATCAGTACAGGTATCAGTGTGGGCTCTTGGTGTTGCTAAGGGAATCAGTACAGGTATCCGTGTGGGCTCTCGGTGTTGCTACAGGAATCAGTACAGGTATCAGTGTGGGCTCTCCGTGTTGCTACGGGAATCAGTACAGGTATCAGTGTGGGCTCTCGATGCTGCTACGGGAATCAGTACAGGTATCAGTGTGGGCTCTCCGTGTTGCTACGGGAATCAGTACAGGTATCAGTGTGGGCTCTCGGTGTTGCTACGGGAATCAGTACAGGTATCAGTGTGGGCTCTCCGTGTTGCTACGGGAATCAGTACAGGTATCAGTGTGGGCTGTCGATGCTGCTATGGGAATCAGTACAGGTATCAGTGTGGGCTCTCGGTGTTGCTATGGGAATCAGTACAGGTATCAGTGTGGGCTCTCGGTGATGCTACGGGAATCAGTACAGGTATCAGTGTGGGCTCTCGGTGATGCTACGGGAATCAGTACAGGTATCAGTGTGGGCTCTCGGTGTTGCTACGGGAATCAGTACAGGTATCAGTGTGGGCTCTCGGTGATGCTACGGGAATCAGTACAGGTATCAGTGTGGGCTCTCGGTGATGCTACGGGAATCAGTACAGGTATCAGTGTGGGCTGTCGATGCTGCTACGGGAATCAGTACAGGTATCAGTGTGGGCTCTCGGTGTTGCTATGGGAATCAGTACAGGTATCAGTGTGGGCTCTCGATGCTGCTACGGGAATCAGTACAGGTATCGGTGTGGGCTCTCGGTGTTGCTATGGGAATCAGTACAGGTATCAGTGTGGGCTCTCGGTGTTGCTACGGGAATCAGAACAGGTATCAGTGTGGGCTCTCGGTGTTGCTACGGGAATGAGTACAGGTATCAGTGGGGGTTCTCGGTGTTGCTACGGGAATGAGTACAGGTATCAGTGTGGGCTCTCGGTGTTGCTACGGGAATCAGTACAGGTATCAGTGTTGGTTCTCGGTGTTGCTACAGGAATCAGTACAGGTATCAGTGTGGGCTCTCGGTGTTGCTACAGGAATCAGTACAGGTATCAGTGTGGGTTCTCAGTGTTGCTACAGGAATCAGTACAGGTATCAGCGTGGGCTCTCGGTGTTGCTACGGGAATCAGTACAGGTATCAGTGTGGGCTCTCGGTATTGCTACGGAAATCAGTACAGGTAACAGTGTGGGCTCTCGATGTCGCTATGAAAATCAGTACAGGTATCAGTGTGGGCTCTTGGTGTTGCTACGGGAATCAGTACAGGTATCAGTGTGGGCTCCCGGTGTTGCTACGGGAATTAGTACAGGTATCAGTGTGGGCTCTCCGTGTTGCTACGGGAATCATTACACGTATCAGTGTGGGCTCTCGGTGTTGCTACGGGAATCAGTACAGGTATCAGTGTGGGCTCTTGTTGTTGCTACGGGAATCAGTACAGGTATCAGTGTGGGCTCTCGGTGTTGCTACAGGAATCAGTACAGGTATCAGTGTGGGCTCTCGGTGTTGCTAAAGGAATCAGTACAGGTATCAGTTTGGGCTCTCGGTGTTGCTACGGGAATCAGTACAGGTATCAGTGTGGGCTCTCGGTGTTGCTACGGGAATCAGTACAGGTATCAGTGTGGGCTCTCGGTGTTGCTACGGGAATCAGTACAGGTATCAGTGTGGGCTCTCGGTGTTGCTACGGGAATCAGTACAGGTATCAGTGTGGGCTCTCGGTGTTGCTACAGGAATCAGTACAGGTATCAGTGTGGGCTCTCGGTGTTGCTACGGGAATCAGTACAGGTATCAGTGTGGGCTCTCGGCGTTGCTACGGGAATCAGTACCGGTATCAGTGTGGGCTCTCGGTGTTGCTACGGGAATCAGTACAGGTATCAGTGTGGGCTCTCGGTGTTGCTACGGGAATCAGTACAGGTATCACTGTGGGCTCTCGGTGTTGCTACGGGAATCAGAACAGGTATCAGTGTGGGCGCTCGGTGTTGCTACGGGAATCAGTACAGGTATCAGTGTAGGTTCTCGGTGTTTCTACGGGAATCAGTACAGGTATCAGTGTGGGCTCTCGGTGTTGCTATGGGAATCAGTACAGGTATCAGTGTGGGCTCTCGGTGTTGCTACGGGTATCAGTACAGGTATCAGTGTGGGCGCTCGGTGTTGCTACGGGAATCAGTACAGGTATCAGTGTGGGATCTCGGTGTTGCTATGGGAATCAGTACAGGTATCAGTGTGGGCTCTCGGTGTTGCTACGGGTATCAGTACAGGTATCAGTGTAGGTTCTCGGTGTTTCTACGGGAATCAGTACAGGTATCAGTGTGGGCTCTCGGTGTTGCTGTGGGAATCAGTACAGGTATCAGTGTGGGCTCTCGGTGTTGCTACGGGAATCAGTACAGGTATCAGTGTGGGCTCTCGATGCTGCTACGGGAATCAGTACAGGTATCAGTGTGGGCGCTCGGTGTTGCTACGGGAATCAGTACAGGTATCAGTGTAGGTTCTCGGTGTTTCTACGGGAATCAGCACAGGTATCAGTGTGGGCTCCCGGTGTTGCTACGGGAATCAGTACCGGTATCAGTGTGGGTTCTCGGTGTTGCTACGGGAATCAGTACAGGTATCAGTGTGGGCTCTTGGTGTTGCTACGGGAATCAGTACAGGTATCAGTGTGGGCTCTTGGTGTTGCTACGGGAATCAGTACAGGTATCAGTGTGGGCTCTTGGTGTTGCTACGGGAATCAGTACAGCTATCAGTGTGGGCTCTCGATGCTGCTATGGGAATCAGTACAGGTATCAGTGTGGGCTCTCGGTGTTGCTACGGGAATCACTACAGGTATCAGTGTGGGCTCTCGATGCTGCTATGGGAATCAGTACAGGTATCAGTGTGGGCTCTCGGTGTTGCTACGGGAATCAGTACAGGTATCAGTGTGGGCTCTCGATGCTGCTATGGGAATCAGTACAGGTATCAGTGTGGGCTCTCGGTGTTGCTACGGGAATCAGTACAGCTATCAGTGTGGGCTCTCGATGCTGCTACGGGAATCAGTACAGGTATCAGTGTGGGCTCTTGGTGTTGCTACGGGAATCAGTACAGGTATCACTGTGGGCTCTCGGTGTTGCTACGGGAATCAGTACAGGTATCAGTGTGGGCTCTCGGTGTTGCGAAAGGAATCAGTACAGGTATCAGTGTGGGCTCTCGATGCTGCTACGGGAATCAGTACAGGTATCAGTGTGGGCTCTCGGTGTTGCTAAGGGAATCAGTACAGGTATCAGTGTGGGCTCTTGGTGTTGCTACGGGAATCAGTACAGGTATCAGTGTGGGCTCTCGGTGTTGCTACAGGAATCAGTACAGGTATCAGTGTGGGCTCTCGTTGTTGCTACGGGAATCAGTACAGGTATCAGTGTGGGCACTCGGTGTTGCTACGGGAATCAGTACAGGTATCAGTGTGGGCTCTCGGTGTTGCTACGGGAATCAGTACAGGTATCAGTGTGGGCTCTCGATGCTGCTACGGGAATCAGTACAGGTATCAGTGTGGGCTCTCGGTGTTGCTATGGGAATCAGTACAGGTATCAGTGTGGGCTCTCGATGCTGCTATGGGAATCAGTACAGGTATCAGTGTGGGCTCTCGATGTTGCTACGGGAATCAGTACAGGTATCAGTGTGGGCTCTCGGTGTTGCTACGGGAATCAGAACAGGTATCAGTGTGGGCTCTCGGTGTTGCTACGGGAATGAGTACAGGTATCAGTGTGGGTTCCCTGTGTTCCTACGGGAATGAGTACAGGTATCAGTGTGGGCTCTCGGTGTTGCTACGGGAATGATTACAGGTATCAGTGTGGGTTCTCGGTGTTGCTACAGGAATCAGTACAGGTATCAGTGTGGGCTCTCGGTGTTGCTGCGGGAATCAGTACAGGTATCAGTATGGGTTCTCAGTGTTGCTACAGGAATCAGTACAGGTATCAGCGTGGGCTCTCGGTGTTGCTACGGGAATCAGTACAGGTAACAGTGTGGGCTCTCGATGTCGCTACGGAAATCAGTACAGGTAACAGTGTGGGCTCTCGATGTCGCTATGAAAATCAGTACAGGTATCAGTGTGGGCTCTTGGTGTTGCTACGGGAATCAGTACAGGTATCAGTGTGGGCTCCCGGTGTTGCTACGGGAATTAGTACAGGTATCAGTGTGGGCTCTCCTTGTTGCTACGGGAATCATTACAGGTATCAGTGTGGGCTCTCGGTGTTGCTATGGGAATCAGTACAGATATCAGTGTGGGCACTCGGTGTTGCTACGGGAATCAGTACAGGTATCAGTGTGGGCTCTTGGTGTTGCTACAGGAATCAGTACAGGTATCAGTGTGGGCTCTCGGTGTTGCTAAAGGAATCAGTACAGGTATCAGTTTGGGCTCTCGGTGTTGCTACGGGAATCAGTACAGGTATCAGTGTGGGCTCTCGGTGTTGCTATGGGAATCAATACAGGTATCAGTGTGGGCTCTCGGTGTTGCTACGGGAATCAGTACAGGTATCAGTGTGGGCTCTCGGTGTTGCTACGGGAATCAGAACAGGTATCAGTGTGGGCTCTCGGTGTTGCTATGGGAATCAGTACAGGTATCAGTGTGGGCTCTCGGTGTTGCTACGGGTATCAGTACAGGTATCAGTGTGGGCTCTCGGTGTTGCTACGGGAATGAATACAGGTATCAGTGTGGGCTCTCGGTGTTGCTACGGGAATCAGTACAGGTATCACTGTGGGCTCTCGATGCTGCTGCGGGAATCAGTACAGGTATCAGTGTGGGCTCTCGGTGTTGCTACGGGAATCAGTACAGGTATCAGTGTGGGCTCTTGGTGTTGCTACGGGAATCAGTACAGGTATCAGTGTGGGTTCTCGGTGTTGCTACGGGAATCAGTACAGGTATCAGTGTGGGCTCTCGATGCTGCTACGGGAATCAATACAGGTATCAGTGTGGGCTCTCGGTGTTGCTACGGGAATCAGCACAGGTATCAGTGTAGGTTCTCGGTGTTGCTACGGGAATCAGTACAGGTATCAGTGTAGGTTCTCGGTGTTGCTACGGGAATCAGTACAGGTATCAGTGTGGGCTCTCGGTGTTACTACGGGAATCAGTACAGGTATCAGTGTGGGCTCTCGGTGTTGCTATGGGAATCAGTATAAGTATCAGTGTGGGCTCTCGGTGTTGCTACGGGAATCAGTACAGGTATCAGTGTGGGCTCTCGATGCTGCTACGGGAATTAGTACAGGTATCAGTGTGGGCTCTCGGTGTTGCTACGGGAATCAGTACAGGTATCAGTGTGGGTTCTCGGTGTTGCTACGGGAATCAGAACAGGTATCAGTGTGGGCTCTCGGTGTTGCTATGGGAATCAGTACAGGTATCAGTGTGGGTTCTCGGTGTTGCTACGGGTATCAGTACTGGTATCAGTGTGTGCTCTCGGTGTTGCTACGGGAATGAATACAGGTATCAGTGTGGGCTCTCGATGCTGCTACGGGAATCAGTACAGGTATCAGTGTGGGATCTCGGTGTTGCTACGGGAATCAGTACAGGTATCAGTGTGGGCTCTCGGTATTGCTACGGGAATCAGTACAGGTATCAGTGTGGGCTCTCGGCGTTGCTACGGGAATCAGTACAGGTATCAGTGTGGGCTCTCGATGCTGCTGCGGGAATCAGTACAGGTATCAGTGTGGGCTCTTGGTGTTGCTACGGGAATCAGTACAGGTATCAGTGTGGGCTCTCGATGCTGCTACGGGAATCAATACAGGTATCAGTGTGGGCTCTCGGTGTTGCTACGGGAATCAGTACAGGTATCAGTGTGGGCTCTCGGTGTTGCTACGGGTATCAGTACTGGTATCAGTGTGGGCTCTCGGTGTTGCTACGGGAATGAATACAGGTATCAGTGTGGGCTCTCGATGCTGCTACGGGAATCAGTACAGGTATCAGTGTGGGATCTCGGTGTTGCTACGGGAATCAGTACAGGTATCAGTGTGGGCTCTCGGTGTTGCTACGGGAATCAGTACAGGTATCAGTGTGGGCTCTCGGTGTTGCTACGGGAATCAGTACAGGTATCAGTGTGGGCTCTCGATGCTGCTGCGGGAATCAGTACAGGTATCAGTATGGGCTCTCGGTGTTGCTACGGGAATCAGTACAGGTATCAGTGTGGGCTCTTGGTGTTGCTACGGGGATCAGTACAGGTATCAGTGTGGGCTCTCGGTGTTGCTACGGGAATCAGTACAGGTATCAGTGTAGGTTCTCGGTGTTGCTACGGGAATCAGTACAGGTATCAGTGTGGGTTCTCGGTGTTGCTACGGGAATCAGTACAGGTATCAGTGTGGGCTCTCGGCGTTGCTGTGGGAATCAGTACAGGTATCAGTGTGGGCTCTCGATGCTGCTACGGGAATCAGTACAGGTATCAGTGTGGGCGCTCGGTGTTGCTACGGGAATCAGTACAGGTATCAGTGTAGGTTCTCGGTGTTGCTACGGGAATCAGTACAGGTATCAGTGTAGGTTCTCGGTGTTGCTACGGGAATCAGTACAGGTATCAGTGTAGGTTCTCGGTGTTGCTACAGGAATCAGTACAGGTATCAGTGTGGGCTCTCGGTGTTGCTATGGGAATCAGTACAGGTATCAGTGTGGGCTCTTGGTGTTGCTACGGGAATCAGTACAGATATCAGTGTGGGCTCTCGATGCTGCTACGGGAATCAGTACAGGTATCAGTGTGGGCTCTCGGTGTTGCTATGGGAATCATTACAGGTATCAGTGTGGGCTCTCGGTGTTGCTACGGGAATCAGTACAGATATCAGTGTGGGCTCTCGGTGTTGCTGTGGAAATCAGTACAGGTATCAGTGTGGGCTCTCGATGCTGCTACGGGAATCAGTACAGGTATCAGTGTGGGCTCTCGGTGTTGCTACGGAAATCAGTACAGGTATCTGTGTGGGCTCTCGGTGTTGCTACGGGAATCAGTACAGGTATCAGTGTGGGCTCTCGGTGTTGCTACGGGAATCAGTACAGGTATCAGTGTGGGCTCTCGATGCTGCTACGGGAATCAGTACAGGTATCAGTGTGGGCTCTCGGTGTTGCTATGGGAATCAGTACAGGTATCAGTGTGGGCTCTCGATGCTGCTACGGGAATCAGTACAGGTATCAGTGTGGGCTCTCGATGTTGCTACGGGAATGAATACAGGTATCAGTGTGGGCTCTCGGTGTTGCTATGGGAATCAGAACAGGTATCAGTGTGGGCTCTCGATGCTGCTACGGGAATCAGTACAGGTATCAGTGTGGGCTCTCGGTGTTGCTACGGGAATCAGAACAGGTATCAGTGTGGGCTCTCGGTGTTGCTACGGGAATGAATACAGGTATCAGTGTGGGCTCTCGATGCTGCTACGGGAATCAGTACAGGTATCAGTGTGGGATCTCGGTGTTGCTACGGGAATCAGTACAGGTATCAGTGTGGGCTCTCGGTGTTGCTACGGGAATCAGTACAGGTATCAGTGTGGGCTCTCGGTGTTGCTACGGGAATCAGTACAGGTATCAGTGTGGGCTCTCGATGCTGCTGCGGGAATCAGTACAGGTATCAGTGTGGGCTCTTGGTGTTGCTACGGGAATCAGTACAGGTATCAGTGTGGGCTCTCGATGCTGCTACGGGAATCAATACAGGTATCAGTGTGGGCTCTCGGTGTTGCTACGGGAATCAGTACAGGTATCAGTGTGGGCTCTCGGTGTTGCGACGGGTATCAGTACTGGTATCAGTGTGGGCTCTCGGTGTTGCTACGGGAATGAATACAGGTATCAGTGTGGGCTCTCGATGCTGCTACGGGAATCAGTACAGGTATCAGTGTGGGATCTCGGTGTTGCTACGGGAATCAGTACAGGTATCAGTGTGGGCTCTCGGTGTTGCTACGGGAATCAGTACAGGTATCAGTGTGGGCTCTCGGTGTTGCTACGGGAATCAGTACAGGTATCAGTGTGGGCTCTCGATGCTGCTGCGGGAATCAGTACAGGTATCAGTATGGGCTCTCGGTGTTGCTACGGGAATCAGTACAGGTATCAGTGTGGGCTCTTGGGGTTGCTACGGGAATCAGTACAGGTATCAGTGTGGGCTCTCGGTGTTGCTATGGGAATCAGTACAGGTATCAGTGTAGGTTCTCGGTGTTGCTACGGGAATCAGTACAGGTATCAGTGTGGGTTCTCGGTGTTGCTACGGGAATCAGTACAGGTATCAGTGTGGGCTCTCGGCGTTGCTGTGGGAATCAGTACAGGTATCAGTGTGGGCTCTCGATGCTGCTACGGGAATCAGTACAGGTATCAGTGTGGGCGCTCGGTGTTGCTACGGGAATCAGTACAGGTATCAGTGTAGGTTCTCGGTGTTGCTACGGGAATCAGTACAGGTATCAGTGTAGGTTCTCGGTGTTGCTACGGGAATCAGTAGAGGTTTCAGTGTAGGTTCTCGGTGTTGCTACAGGAATCAGTACAGGTATCAGTGTGGGCTCTCGGTGTTGCTATGGGAATCAGTACAGGTATCAGTGTGGGCTCTTGGTGTTGCTACGGGAATCAGTACAGATATCAGTGTGGGCTCTCGATGCTGCTACGGGAATCAGTACAGGTATCAGTGTGGGCTCTCGGTGTTGCTATGGGAATCATTACAGGTATCAGTGTGGGCTCTCGGTGTTGCTACGGGAATCAGTACAGGTATCAGTGTGGGCTCTCGGTGTTGCTACGGGAATCAGTACAGGTATCAGTGTGGGCTCTCGGTGTTGCTACGGGAATCAGTACAGGTATCAGTGTGGGCTCTCGATGCTGCTACGGGAATCAGTACAGGTATCAGTGTGGGCTCTCGGTGTTGCTACGGGAATCAGTACAGGTATCAGTGTGGGCTCTCGATGCTGCTACGGGAATCAGTACAGGTATCAGTGTGGGCTCTCGATGTTGCTACGGGAATCAGTACAGGTATCAGTGTGGGCTCTCGGTGTTGCTACGGGAATCAGAACAGGTATCAGTGTGGGCTCTCGGTGTTGCTACGGGAATGAGTACAGGTATCAGTGTGGGTTCTCGGTGTTGCTACGGGAATGAGTACAGGTATCAGTGTGGGCTCTCGGTGTTGCTACGGGAATGATTACAGGTATCAGTGTCGGTTCTCGGTGTTGCTACAGGAATCAGTACAGGTATCAGTGTGGGCTCTCGGTGTTGCTGCGGGAATCAGTACAGGTATCAGTGTGGGTTCTCAGTGTTGCTACAGGAATCAGTACAGGTATCAGCGTGGGCTCTCAGTGTTGCTACGGGAATCAGTACAGGTAACAGTGTGGGCTCTCGATGTCGCTACGGAAATCAGTACAGGTAACAGTGTGGGCTCTCGATGTCGCTATGAAAATCAGTACAGGTATCAGTGTGGGCTCTTGGTGTTGCTACGGGAATCAGTACAGGTATCAGTGTGGGCTCCCGGTGTTGCTACGGGAATTAGTACAGGTATCAGTGTGGGCTCTCCTTGTTGCTACGGGAATCATTACAGGTATCAGTGTGGGCTCTCGGTGTTGCTATGGGAATCAGTACAGGTATCAGTGTGGGCTCTTGGTGTTGCTACAGGAATCAGTACAGGTATCAGTGTGGGCTCTCGGTGTTGCTTAAGGAATCAGTACAGGTATCAGATTGGGCTCTCGGTGTTGCTACGGGAATCAGTACAGGTATCAGTGTGGGCTCTCGGTGTTGCTACGGGAATCAGTACAGGTATCAGTGTGGGCTCTCGGTGTTGCTACGGGAATCAGTACAGGTATCAGTGTGAGCTCTCGGTGTTGCTACGGGAATCAGAACAGGTATCAGTGTGGGCTCTCGGTGTTGCTATGGGAATCAGTACAGGTATCAGTGTGGGCTCTCGGTGTTGCTACGGGTATCAGTACTGGTATCAGTGTGGGCTCTCGGTGTTGCTACGGGAATGAATACAGGTATCAGTGTGGGCTCTCGATGCTGCTACGGGAATCAGTACAGGTCTCAGTGTGGGCTCTCGGTGTTGCTACGGGAATCAGTACAGGTATCAGTGTGGGCTCTCGATGCTGCTGCGGGAATCAGTACAGGTATCAGTGTGGGCTCTCGGTGTTGCTACGGGAATCAGTACAGGTATCAGTGTGGGCTCTTGGTGTTGCTACGGGAATCAGTACAGGTATCAGTGTGGGCTCTTGGTGTTGCTACGGGAATCAGTACAGGTATCAGTGTGGGCTCCCGGTGTTGCTACGGGAATTAGTACAGGTATCAGTGTGGGCTCTCCTTGTTGCTACGGGAATCATTACAGGTATCAGTGTGGGCTCTCGGTGTTGCTATGGGAATCAGTACAGGTATCAGTGTGGGCTCTTGGTGTTGCTACAGGAATCAGTACAGGTATCAGTGTGGGCTCTCGGTGTTGCTTAAGGAATCAGTACAGGTATCAGATTGGGCTCTCGGTGTTGCTACGGGAATCAGTACAGGTATCAGTGTGGGCTCTCGGTGTTGCTACGGGAATCAGTACAGGTATCAGTGTGGGCTCTCGGTGTTGCTACGGGAATCAGTACAGGTATCAGTGTGAGCTCTCGGTGTTGCTACGGGAATCAGAACAGGTATCAGTGTGGGCTCTCGGTGTTGCTATGGGAATCAGTACAGGTATCAGTGTGGGCTCTCGGTGTTGCTACGGGTATCAGTACTGGTATCAGTGTGGGCTCTCGGTGTTGCTACGGGAATGAATACAGGTATCAGTGTGGGCTCTCGATGCTGCTACGGGAATCAGTACAGGTCTCAGTGTGGGCTCTCGGTGTTGCTACGGGAATCAGTACAGGTATCAGTGTGGGCTCTCGATGCTGCTGCGGGAATCAGTACAGGTATCAGTGTGGGCTCTCGGTGTTGCTACGGGAATCAGTACAGGTATCAGTGTGGGCTCTTGGTGTTGCTACGGGAATCAGTACAGGTATCAGTGTGGGTTCTCGGTGTTGCTACGGGAATCAGTACAGGTATCAGTGTGGGCGCTCGGTGTTGCTACGGGAATCAGTACAGGTATCAGTGTGGGCTCTCGGTGTTGCTACGGGTATCAGTACTGGTATCAGTGTGTGCTCTCGGTGTTGCTACGGGAATGAATACAGGTATCAGTGTGGGCTCTCGATGCTGCTACGGGAATCAGTACAGGTATCAGTGTGGGATCTCGGTGTTGCTACGGGAATCAGTACAGGTATCAGTGTGGGCTCTCGGTATTGCTACGGGAATCAGTACAGGTATCAGTGTGGGCTCTCGGTGTTGCTACGGGAATCAGTACAGGTATCAGTGTGGGCTCTCGATGCTGCTGCGGGAATCAGTACAGGTATCAGTGTGGGCTCTTGGTGTTGCTACGGGAATCAGTACAGGTATCAGTGTGGGCTCTCGATGCTGCTACGGGAATCAATACAGGTATCAGTGTGGGCTCTCGGTGTTGCTACGGGAATCAGTACAGGTATCAGTGTGGGCTCTCGGTGTTGCTACGGGTATCAGTACTGGTATCAGTGTGGGCTCTCGGTGTTGCTACGGGAATGAATACAGGTATCAGTGTGGGCTCTCGATGCTGCTACGGGAATCAGTACAGGTATCAGTGTGGGATCTCGGTGTTGCTACGGGAATCAGTACAGGTATCAGCGTGGGCTCTCGGTGTTGCTACGGGAATCAGTACAGGTATCAGTGTGGGCTCTCGGTGTTGCTACGGGAATCAGTACAGGTATCAGTGTGGGCTCTCGATGCTGCTGCGGGAATCAGTACAGGTATCAGTATGGGCTCTCGGTGTTGCTACGGGAATCAGTACAGGTATCAGTGTGGGCTCTTGGTGTTGCTACGGGAATCAGTACAGGTATCAGTGTGGGCTCTCGGTGTTGCTACGGGAATCAGTACAGGTATCAGTGTAGGTTCTCGGTGTTGCTACGGGAATAAATACAGGTATCAGTGTGGGTTCTCGGTGTTGCTACGGGAATCAGTACAGGTATCAGTGTGGGCTCTCGGCGTTGCTGTGGGAATCAGTACAGGTATCAGTGTGGGCTCTTGATGCTGCTACGGGAATCAGTTCAGGTATCAGTGTGGGCGCTCGGTGTTGCTACGGGAATCAGTACAGGTATCAGTGTAGGTTCTCGGTGTTGCTACGGGAATCAGTACAGGTATCAGTGTAGGTTCTCGGTGTTGCTACGGGAATCAGTACAGGTATCAGTGTAGGTTCTCGGTGTTGCTACAGGAATCAGTACAGGTATCAGTGTGGGCTCTCGGTGTTGCTATGGGAATCAGTACAGGTATCAGTGTGGGCTCTTGGTGTTGCTACGGGAATCAGTACAGATATCAGTGTGGGCTCTCGATGCTGCTACGGGAATCAGTACAGGTATCAGTGTGGGCTCTCGGTGTTGCTATGGGAATCATTACAGGTATCAGTGTGGGCTCTCGGTGTTGCTACGGGAATCAGTACAGATATCAGTGTGGGCTCTCGGTGTTGCTGTGGAAATCAGTACAGGTATCAGTGTGGGCTCTCGATGCTGCTACGGGAATCAGTACAGGTATCAGTGTGGGCTCTCGGTGTTGCTACGGAAATCAGTACAGGTATCTGTGTGGGCTCTCGGTGTTGCTACGGGAATCAGTACAGGTATCAGTGTGGGCTCTCGGTGTTGCTACGGGAATCAGTACAGGTATCAGTGTGGGCTCTCGATGTTGCTACGGGAATCAGTACAGGTATCAGTGTGGGCTCTCGGTGTTGCTACGGGAATCAGAACAGGTATCAGTGTGGGCTCTCGGTGTTGCTACGGGAATGAATACAGGTATCAGTGTGGGCTCTCGATGCTGCTACGGGAATCAGTACAGGTATCAGTGTGTGATCTCGGTGTTGCTACGGGAATCAGTACAGGTATCAGTGTGGGCTCTCGGTGTTGCTACGGGAATCAGTACAGGTATCAGTGTGGGCTCTCGGTGTTGCTACGGGAATCAGTACAGGTATCAGTGTGGGCTCTCGATGCTGCTGCGGGAATCAGTACAGGTATCAGTGTGGGCTCTTGGTGCTGCTACGGGAATCAGTACAGGTATCAGTGTGGGCTCTCGATGCTGCTACGGGAATCAATACAGGTATCAGTGTGGGCTCTCGGTGTTGCTACGGGAATCAGTACAGGTATCAGTGTGGGCTCTCGGTGTTGCGACGGGTATCAGTACTGGTATCAGTGTGGGCTCTCGGTGTTCCTACGGGAATGAATACAGGTATCAGTGTGGGCTCTCGATGCTGCTACGGGAATCAGTACAGGTATCAGTGTGGGATCTCGGTGTTGCTACGGGAATCAGTACAGGTATCAGTGTGGGCTCTCGGTGTTGCTACGGGAATCAGTACAGGTATCAGTGTGGGCTCTCGGTGTTGCTACGGGAATCAGTACAGGTATCAGTGTGGGCTCTCGATGCTGCTGCGGGAATCAGTACAGGTATCAGTATGGGCTCTCGGTGTTGCTACGGGAATCAGTACAGGTATCAGTGTGGGCTCTTGGGGTTGGTACGGGAATCAGTACAGGTATCAGTGTGGGCTCTCGGTGTTGCTACGGGAATCAGTACAGGTATCAGTGTAGGTTCTCGGTGTTGCTACGGGAATCAGTACAGGTATCAGTGTGGGTTCTCGGTGTTGCTACGGGAATCAGTACAGGTATCAGTGTGGGCTCTCGGCGTTGCTGTGGGAATCAGTACAGGTATCAGTGTGGGCTCTCGATGCTGCTACGGGAATCAGTACAGGTATCAGTGTGGGCGCTCGGTGTTGCTACGGGAATCAGTACAGGTATCAGTGTAGGTTCTCGGTGTTGCTACGGGAATCAGTACAGGTATCAGTGTAGGTTCTCGGTGTTGCTACGGGAATCAGTACAGGTTTCAGTGTAGGTTCTCGGTGTTGCTACAGGAATCAGTACAGGTATCAGTGTGGGCTCTCGGTGTTGCTATGGGAATCAGTACAGGTATCAGTGTGGGCTCTTGGTGTTGCTACGGGAATCAGTACAGATATCAGTGTGGGCTCTCGATGCTGCTACGGGAATCAGTACAGGTATCAGTGTGGGCTCTCGGTGTTGCTATGGGAATCATTACAGGTATCAGTGTGGGCTCTCGGTGTTGCTACGGGAATCAGTACAGGTATCAGTGTGGGCTCTCGGTGTTGCTACGGGAATCAGTACAGGTATCAGTGTGGGCTCTCGGTGTTGCTACGGGAATCAGTACAGGTATCAGTGTGGGCTCTCGATGCTGCTACGGGAATCAGTACAGGTATCAGTGTGGGCTCCCGGTGTTGCTACGGGAATCAGTACAGGTATCAGTGTGGGCTCTCGATGCTGCTACGGGAATCAGTACAGGTATCAGTGTGGGCTCTCGATGTTGCTACGGGAATCAGTACAGGTATCAGTGTGGGCTCTCGGTGTTGCTACGGGAATCAGAACAGGTATCAGTGTGGGCTCTCGGTGTTGCTACGGGAATGAGTACAGGTATCAGTGTGGGTTCTCGGTGTTGCTACGGGAATGAGTACAGGTATCAGTGTGGGCTCTCGGTGTTGCTACGGGAATGATTACAGGTATCAGTGTCGGTTCTCGGTGTTGCTACAGGAATCAGTACAGGTATCAGTGTGGGCTCTCGGTGTTGCTGCGGGAATCAGTACAGGTATCAGTGTGGGTTCTCAGTGTTGCTACAGGAATCAGTACAGGTATCAGCGTGGGCTCTCGGTGTTGCTACGGGAATCAGTACAGGTAACAGTGTGGGCTCTCGATGTCGCTACGGAAATCAGTACAGGTAACAGTGTGGGCTCTCGATGTCGCTATGAAAATCAGTACAGGTATCAGTGTGGGCTCTTGGTGTTGCTACGGGAATCAGTACAGGTATCAGTGTGGGCTCCCGGTGTTGCTACGGGAATTAGTACAGGTATCAGTGTGGGCTCTCCTTGTTGCTACGGGAATCATTACAGGTATCAGTGTGGGCTCTCGGTGTTGCTATGGGAATCAGTACAGGTATCAGTGTGGGCTCTTGGTGTTGCTACAGGAATCAGTACAGGTATCAGTGTGGGCTCTCGGTGTTGCTTAAGGAATCAGTACAGGTATCAGATTGGGCTCTCGGTGTTGCTACGGGAATCAGTACAGGTATCAGTGTGGGCTCTCGGTGTTGCTACGGGAATCAGTACAGGTATCAGTGTGGGCTCTCGGTGTTGCTACAGGAATCAGTACAGGTATCAGTGTGAGCTCTCGGTGTTGCTACGGGAATCAGAACAGGTATCAGTGTGGGCTCTCGGTGTTGCTATGGGAATCAGTACAGGTATCAGTGTGGGCTCTCGGTGTTGCTACGGGTATCAGTACTGGTATCAGTGTGGGCTCTCGGTGTTGCTACGGGAATGAATACAGGTATCAGTGTGGGCTCTCGATGCTGCTACGGGAATCAGTACAGGTATCAGTGTGGGCTCTCGGTGTTGCTACGGGAATCAGTACAGGTATCAGTGTGGGCTCTCGATGCTGCTGCGGGAATCAGTACAGGTATCAGTGTGGGCTCTCGGTGTTGCTACGGGAATCAGTACAGGTATCAGTGTGGGCTCTTGGTGTTGCTACGGGAATCAGTACAGGTATCAGTGTGGGTTCTCGGTGTTGCTACGGGAATCAGTACAGGTATCAGTGTGGGCGCTCGGTGTTGCTACGGGAATCAGTACAGGTATCAGTGTGGGCTCTCGGTGTTGCTGCGGGAATCAGTACAGGTATCAGTGTAGGTTCTCGGTGTTTCTACGGGAATCAGTACAGGTATCAGTGTGGGCTCTCGGTGTTGCTACGGGAATCAGTACAGGTATCAGTGTGGGCTCTCGGTGTTGCTATGGGAATCAGTACAGGTATCAGTGTGGGCTCTCGATGCTGCTACGGGAATCAGTACAGGTATCAGTGTGGGCTCTCGGTGTTGCTACGGGAATCAGTACAGGTATCAGTGTGGGCTCTCGGTGTTGCTACGGGAATCAGTACAGGTATCAGTGTGGGCTCTTGGTGTTGCTACAGGAATCAGTACAGGTATCAGTGTGGGCTCTCGGTGTTCCTACGGGAATCAGTACAGGTATCAGTGTGGGCTCTCGGTGTTGCTACAGGAATCAGTACAGGTATCAGTGTGGGCTCTTGGTGTTGCTACGGGAATCAGTACAGATATCAGTGTGGGCTCTCGATGCTGCTACGGGAATCAGTACAGGTATCAGTGTGGGCTCTCGGTGTTTCTACAGGAATCAGTACAGGTATCAGTTTGGGCTCTCGGTGTTGCTACGGGAATCAGTACAGGTATCAGTGTGGGCTCTCGATGCTGCTACGGGAATCAGTACAGTTATCAGTGTGGGTTCTCGGTGTTGCTATGGGAATCAGTACAGGTATCAGTGTGGGCTCTTGGTGTTGCTACGGGAATCAGTACAGGTATCAGTGTGGGCTCTCGGTGTTGCTACGGGAATCAGTACAGGTATCAGTGTGGGCTCTCTGTGTTGCTATGGGAATCAGTACAGGTATCAGTGTGGGCTCTCGATGCTACTACGGGAATCAGTACAGGTATCAGTGTGGGCTCTCGGTGTTGCTACGGGAATCAGTACAGGTATCAGTGTGGGCTCTCGGTGTTGCTACGGGAATCAGTACAGGTATCAGTGTGGGCTCTTGGTGTTACTACGGGAATCAGTACAGGTATCAGTGTGGGCTCTCGGTGTTGCTACGGGAATCAGTACAGGTATCAGTGTGGGCTCTCGGTGTTGCTACAGGAATCAGTACAGGTATCAGTGTGGGCTCTCGGTGTTGCTACGGGAATCAGTACAGGTATCAGTGTGGGCACTCGGTGTTGCTACGGGAATAGTTACAGGTATCAGAGTGGGCTCTCGGTGTTGCTACGGGAATCAGTACAGGTATCAGTGTGGGTTCTCGGTGTTGCTACGGTAATGAGTACAGGTATCAGTGTGGGCTCTCGGTGTTGCTACGGGAATCAGTACAGGTATCAGTGTGGGTTCTCGGTGTTGCTACAGGAATCAGTACAGGTATCAGTGTGGGCTCTCGGTGTTGCTGCGGGAATCAGTACAGGTATCAGTGTGGGTTCTCAGTGTTGCTACAGGAATCAGTACAGGTATCAGCGTGGGCTCTCGGTGTTGCTACGGGAATCAGTACAGGTAACAGTGTGGGCTCTCGATGTCGCTACGGAAATCAGTACAGGTAACAGTGTTGGCTCTCGATGTCGCTATGAAAATCAGTACAGGTATCAGTGTGGGCTCTTGGTGTTGCTACGGGAATCAGTACAGGTGTCAGTGTGGGCTCCCGGTGTTGCTACAGGAATTAGTACAGGTATCAGTGTGGGCTCTCCTTGTTGCTACGGGAATCATTACAGGTATCAGTGTGGGCTCTCGGTGTTGCTACGGGAATCAGTACAGGTATCAGTGTGGGCTCTTGGTGTTGCTACAGGAATCAGTACAGGTATCAGTGTGGGCTCTCGGTGTTGCTAAAGGAATCAGTACAGGTATCAGTGTGGGCTCTTGGTGTTGCTACAGGAATCAGTACAGGTATCTGTGTGGGCTCTCGGTGTTGCTAAAGGAATCAGTACAGGTATCAGTGTGGGCTCTTGGTGTTGCTACAGGAATCAGTACAGGTATCAGAGTGGGCTCTCGGTGTTGCTACGGGAATCAGTACAGGTATCAGTGTGGGTTCTCGGTGTTGCTACGGGAATGAGTACAGGTATCAGTGTGGGCTCTCGGTGTTGCTACGGGAATCAGTACAGGTATCAGTGTGGGTTCTCGGTGTTGCTACAGGAATCAGTACAGGTATCAGTGTGGGCTCTCGGTGTTGCTGCGGGAATCAGTACAGGTATCAGTGTGGGTTCTCAGTGTTGCTACAGGAATCAGTACAGGTATCAGCGTGGGCTCTCGGTGTTGCTACGGGAATCAGTACAGGTAACAGTGCGGGCTCTCGATGTCGCTACGGAAATCAGTACAGGTAACAGTGTTGGCTCTCGATGTCGCTATGAAAATCAGTACAGGTATCAGTGTGGGCTCTTGGTGTTGCTACGGGTATCAGTACAGGTATCAGTGTGGGCTCTTGGTGTTGCTACGGGTATCAGTACAGGTATCAGTGTGGGTTCTCGGTGTTGCTACGGGAATCAGTACAGGTATCAGTGTGGGCTCTCCTTGTTGCTACGGGAATCATTACAGGTATCAGTGTTGTCTCTCGGTGTTGCTACGGGAATCAGTACAGGTATCAGTGTGGGCTCTTGGTGTTGCTACAGGAATCAGTACAGGTATCAGTGTGGGCTCTCGGTGTTGCTAAAGGAATCAGTCCAGGTATCAGTTTGGGCTCTCGGTGTTGCTACGGGAATCAGTACAGGTATCAGTGTGGGCTCTCGGTGTTGCTACGGGAATCAGTACAGGTATCAGTGTGGGCTCTCGGTGTTGCTACGGGAATCAGTACAGGTATCAGTGTGGGCTCTCAGTGTTGCTACGGGAATCAGTACAGGTATCAGTGTGGGCTCTCGGTGTTGCTACGGGAATCAGTACAGGTATCAGTGTGGGCTCTCGGTGTTGCTACGGGAATCAGAACAGGTATCAGTGTGGGCTCTCGGTGTTGCTACGGGTATCAGTACAGGTATGAGTGTGGGCTCTCGGTGTTGCTACGGGAATCAGTACAGGTATCAGTGTGGGCTCTTGGTGTTGCTACGGGAATCAGTACAGGTATCAGTGTGGGCTCTCGATGCTGCTACGGGAATCAGTACAGGTATCAGTGTGGGCTCTAGGTGTTGCTACGGGAATCAGTACAGGTATCAGTGTGGGCTCTTGGTGTTGCTATGGGAATCAGTACAGGTATCAGTGTGGGCTCTCGATGCTGCTACGGGAGTCAGTACAGGTATCAGTGTGGGCTCTCGGTGTTGCTCCGGGAATCAGTACAGGTATCAGTGTGGGCTCTTGGTGTTGCTACGGGAATCAGTACAGGTATCAGTGTGGGCACTCGGTGTTGCTACGGGAATCAGTACAGGTATCAGTGTAGGTTCTCGGTGTTTCTACGGGAATCAGTACAGGTATCAGTGTGGGCTCTCGGTGTTGCTATGGGAATCAGTACAGGTATCAGTGTGGGCTCTCGGTGTTGCTACGGGAATCAGTACAGGTATCAGTGTGGGCTCTCGGTGTTGCTACGGGAATCAGTACAGGTATCAGTGTGGGCTCTCGGTGTTGCTACGGGAATCAGTACAGGTATCAGTGTGTGCTCTCGGTGTTGCTATGGGAATCAGTACAGGTATCAGTGTGGGCTCTCGATGCTGCTACGGGAATCATTACAGGTATCAGTGTGGGCTCTCGGTGTTGCTACGGGTATCAGTACAGGTATCAGTGTGGGCTCTCGGTGTTGCTACGGGAATCAGTACAGGTATCAGTGTGGGCTCTTGGTGTTGCTACAGGAATCAGTACAGGTATCAGTGTGGGCTCTCGGTGTTGCTACGGGAATCAGTACAGGTATCAGTGTGGGCTCTCGGTGTTGCTGTGGGAATCAGTACAGGTATCAGTGTGGGCTCTCGGTGTTGCTACGGGAATCAGTACAGGTATCAGTGTGGGCTCTTGGTGTTGCTACGGGAATCAGTACAGGTATCAGTGTGGGCTCTCGATGCTGCTACGGGAATCAGTACAGGTATCAGTGTGGGCTCTCGGTGTTGCTACGGGAATCAGTACAGGTATCAGTGTGGGCTCTCGGTGTTGCTACGGGAATCAGTACAGGTATCAGTGTGGGCTCTTGGTGTTGCTACAGGAATCAGTACAGGTATCAGTGTGGGCTCTCGGTGTTCCTACGGGAATCAGTACAGGTATCAGTGTGGGCTCTCGGTGTTGCTACAGGAATCAGTACAGGTATCAGTGTGGGCTCTTGGTGTTGCTACGGGAATCAGTACAGATATCAGTGTGGGCTCTCGATGCTGCTACGGGAATCAGTACAGGTATCAGTGTGGGCTCTCGGTGTTTCTACAGGAATCAGTACAGGTATCAGTTTGGGCTCTCGGTGTTGCTACGGGAATCAGTACAGGTATCAGTGTGGGCTCTCGATGCTGCTACGGGAATCAGTACAGTTATCAGTGTGGGTTCTCGGTGTTGCTATGGGAATCAGTACAGGTATCAGTGTGGGCTCTTGGTGTTGCTACGGGAATCAGTACAGGTATCAGTGTGGGCTCTCGGTGTTGCTACGGGAATCAGTACAGGTATCAGTGTGGGCTCTCTGTGTTGCTATGGGAATCAGTACAGGTATCAGTGTGGGCTCTCGATGCTACTACGGGAATCAGTACAGGTATCAGTGTGGGCTCTCGGTGTTGCTACGGGAATCAGTACAGGTATCAGTGTGGGCTCTCGGTGTTGCTACGGGAATCAGTACAGGTATCAGTGTGGGCTCTTGGTGTTACTACGGGAATCAGTACAGGTATCAGTGTGGGCTCTCGGTGTTGCTACGGGAATCAGTACAGGTATCAGTGTGGGCTCTCGGTGTTGCTACAGGAATCAGTACAGGTATCAGTGTGGGCTCTCGGTGTTGCTACGGGAATCAGTACAGGTATCAGTGTGGGCACTCGGTGTTGCTACGGGAATAGTTACAGGTATCAGAGTGGGCTCTCGGTGTTGCTACGGGAATCAGTACAGGTATCAGTGTGGGTTCTCGGTGTTGCTACGGTAATGAGTACAGGTATCAGTGTGGGCTCTCGGTGTTGCTACGGGAATCAGTACAGGTATCAGTGTGGGTTCTCGGTGTTGCTACAGGAATCAGTACAGGTATCAGTGTGGGCTCTCGGTGTTGCTGCGGGAATCAGTACAGGTATCAGTGTGGGTTCTCAGTGTTGCTACAGGAATCAGTACAGGTATCAGCGTGGGCTCTCGGTGTTGCTACGGGAATCAGTACAGGTAACAGTGTGGGCTCTCGATGTCGCTACGGAAATCAGTACAGGTAACAGTGTTGGCTCTCGATGTCGCTATGAAAATCAGTACAGGTATCAGTGTGGGCTCTTGGTGTTGCTACGGGAATCAGTACAGGTGTCAGTGTGGGCTCCCGGTGTTGCTACAGGAATTAGTACAGGTATCAGTGTGGGCTCTCCTTGTTGCTACGGGAATCATTACAGGTATCAGTGTGGGCTCTCGGTGTTGCTACGGGAATCAGTACAGGTATCAGTGTGGGCTCTTGGTGTTGCTACAGGAATCAGTACAGGTATCAGTGTGGGCTCTCGGTGTTGCTAAAGGAATCAGTACAGGTATCAGTGTGGGCTCTTGGTGTTGCTACAGGAATCAGTACAGGTATCTGTGTGGGCTCTCGGTGTTGCTAAAGGAATCAGTACAGGTATCAGTGTGGGCTCTTGGTGTTGCTACAGGAATCAGTACAGGTATCAGAGTGGGCTCTCGGTGTTGCTACGGGAATCAGTACAGGTATCAGTGTGGGTTCTCGGTGTTGCTACGGGAATGAGTACAGGTATCAGTGTGGGCTCTCGGTGTTGCTACGGGAATCAGTACAGGTATCAGTGTGGGTTCTCGGTGTTGCTACAGGAATCAGTACAGGTATCAGTGTGGGCTCTCGGTGTTGCTGCGGGAATCAGTACAGGTATCAGTGTGGGTTCTCAGTGTTGCTACAGGAATCAGTACAGGTATCAGCGTGGGCTCTCGGTGTTGCTACGGGAATCAGTACAGGTAACAGTGCGGGCTCTCGATGTCGCTACGGAAATCAGTACAGGTAACAGTGTTGGCTCTCGATGTCGCTATGAAAATCAGTACAGGTATCAGTGTGGGCTCTTGGTGTTGCTACGGGTATCAGTACAGGTATCAGTGTGGGCTCTTGGTGTTGCTACGGGTATCAGTACAGGTATCAGTGTGGGTTCTCGGTGTTGCTACGGGAATCAGTACAGGTATCAGTGTGGGCTCTCCTTGTTGCTACGGGAATCATTACAGGTATCAGTGTTGTCTCTCGGTGTTGCTACGGGAATCAGTACAGGTATCAGTGTGGGCTCTTGGTGTTGCTACAGGAATCAGTACAGGTATCAGTGTGGGCTCTCGGTGTTGCTAAAGGAATCAGTCCAGGTATCAGTTTGGGCTCTCGGTGTTGCTACGGGAATCAGTACAGGTATCAGTGTGGGCTCTCGGTGTTGCTACGGGAATCAGTACAGGTATCAGTGTGGGCTCTCGGTGTTGCTACGGGAATCAGTACAGGTATCAGTGTGGGCTCTCAGTGTTGCTACGGGAATCAGTACAGGTATCAGTGTGGGCTCTCGGTGTTGCTACGGGAATCAGTACAGGTATCAGTGTGGGCTCTCGGTGTTGCTACGGGAATCAGAACAGGTATCAGTGTGGGCTCTCGGTGTTGCTACGGGTATCAGTACAGGTATGAGTGTGGGCTCTCGGTGTTGCTACGGGAATCAGTACAGGTATCAGTGTGGGCTCTTGGTGTTGCTACGGGAATCAGTACAGGTATCAGTGTGGGCTCTCGATGCTGCTACGGGAATCAGTACAGGTATCAGTGTGGGCTCTAGGTGTTGCTACGGGAATCAGTACAGGTATCAGTGTGGGCTCTTGGTGTTGCTATGGGAATCAGTACAGGTATCAGTGTGGGCTCTCGATGCTGCTACGGGAGTCAGTACAGGTATCAGTGTGGGCTCTCGGTGTTGCTCCGGGAATCAGTACAGGTATCAGTGTGGGCTCTTGGTGTTGCTACGGGAATCAGTACAGGTATCAGTGTGGGCACTCGGTGTTGCTACGGGAATCAGTACAGGTATCAGTGTAGGTTCTCGGTGTTTCTACGGGAATCAGTACAGGTATCAGTGTGTGCTCTCGGTGTTGCTATGGGAATCAGTACAGGTATCAGTGTGGGCTCTCGGTGTTGCTACGGGAATCAGTACAGGTATCAGTGTGGGCTCTCGGTGTTGCTACGGGAATCAGTACAGGTATCAGTGTGGGCTCTCGGTGTTGCTACGGGAATCAGTACAGGTATCAGTGTGTGCTCTCGGTGTTGCTATGGGAATCAGTACAGGTATCAGTGTGGGCTCTCGATGCTGCTACGGGAATCATTACAGGTATCAGTGTGGGCTCTCGGTGTTGCTACGGGTATCAGTACAGGTATCAGTGTGGGCTCTCGGTGTTGCTACGGGAATCAGTACAGGTATCAGTGTGGGCTCTTGGTGTTGCTACAGGAATCAGTACAGGTATCAGTGTGGGCTCTCGGTGTTGCTACGGGAATCAGTACAGGTATCAGTGTGGGCTCTCGGTGTTGCTGTGGGAATCAGTACAGGTATCAGTGTGGGCTCTCGGTGTTGCTACGGGAATCAGTACAGGTATCAGTGTGGGCTCTTGGTGTTGCTACGGGAATCAGTACAGGTATCAGTGTGGGCTCTCGGTGTTGCTACGGGAATCAGTACAGGTATCAGTGTGGGCTCTCGGTGTTGCTATGGGAATCAGTACAGGTATCAGTGTGGGCTCTCGGTGTTGCTACAGGAATCAGTACAGGTATCAGTGTGGGCTCTCGGTGTTGCTACGGGTATCAGTACAGGTATCAGTGTCGGCTCTCGGTGTTGCTACGGGAATCAGTACAGGTATCAGTGTGGGCTCTTGGTGTTGCTACGGGAATCAGTACAGTTATCAGTGTGGCCTCTCGGTGTTGCTACGGGAATCAGTACAGGTATCAGTGTGGGCTCTCGGTGTTGCTACAGGAATCAGTACAGGTATCAGTGTGGGCTCTCCGTGTTGCTACGGGAATTAGTACAGGTATCAGTGTGGGCTCTCCGTGTTGCTACGGGAATCATTACAGGTATCAGTGTGGGCTCTCGGTGTTGCTACGGGAATCAGTACAGGTATCAGTGTGGGCTCTTGGTGTTGCTATGGGAATCAGTACAGGTATCAGTGTGGGCTCCCGTTGTTGCTCCGGGAATTAGTCCAGGTATCAGTGTGGGCTCTTCGTGTTGCTACGGGAATCATTACAGGTATCAGTGTGGGCTCTCGGTGTTGCTACAGGAATCAGTACAGGTATCGGTGTGGGCTCTCGGTGTTGCTACAGGAATCAGTACAGGTATCAGTGTGGGCTCTCGGTGTTGCTACAGGAATCAGTACAGGTATCAGTTTGGGCTCTCGGTGTTGCTACGGGAATCAGTACAGGTATCAGTGTGGGCTCTCGGTGTTGCTACGGGAATCAGTACAATTATCAGTGTGGGCTCTTGGTGTTGCTACGGGAATCAGTACAGGTATCAGTGTGGGCTCTCGGTGTTGCTACGGGAATCAGTACAGGTATCAGTGTGGGCTCTCGGTGTTGCTACGGGAATCAGTACCGGTATCAGTGTGGGCTCTCGGTGTTGCTACGGGAATCAGAACAGGTATCAGTGTGGGCTCTTGGTGTTGCTACGGGTATCAGTACAGGTATCAGTGTCGGCTCTCGGTGTTGCTACGAGAATCAGTACAGGTATCAGTGTGGGCTCTCGGTGTTTCTACGGGAATCAGTACAGGTATCAGTGTGGGCTCTCGGTGTTGCTACGGGAATCAGGACAGGTATCAGTGTGGGCTCTCGGTGTTGTTACGGGAATCAGTACAGGTATCAGTGTCGGCTCGCGGTGTTGCTATGGGAATCCGTACCGGTATCAGTGTGGGCTCTCGGTGTTGCTACGGGAATGAGTACAGGTATCAGTGTGGGCTCTCGGTGTTGCTACGAGAATCATTACAGGTATCAGTGTGGGCTCTCGGTGTTGCTATGGGAATCCGTACCGGTATCAGTGTGGGCTCTCGGTGTTGCTACGGGAATGAGTACAGGTATCAGTGTGGGCTCTCGGTGTTGCTACGGGAATCAGTACAGGTATCAGTGTGGGTTCTCGGTGTTGCTACAGGAATCAGTACAGGTATCAGTGTGGACTCTCGGTGTTGCTACGCGAATCAGTACAGGTATCAGTGTGGGCTCTCGGTGTTGCTACAGGAATCAGTACAGGTATCAGTGTGGACTCTCTGTGTTGCTACGGGAATCAGTACAGGTATCAGTGTGGGTTCTCGGAGTTGCTAATGGAATCAGTACAGGTATCAGTGTGGGCTCTCGGCGTTGCTATGGGAATCAGTACAGGTATCAGTGTGGGCTCTCGGTGTTGCTGTGGGAATCAGTACAGGTATCAGTGTGGGCTCTCGGTGTTGCTGTGGGAATCAGTACAGGTATCAGTGTGGGCTCTCGGTGTTGCTACGGGAATCAGTACAGGTATCAGTGTGGGCTCTCGGTGTTGCTACGGGAATCAGTACAGGTATCAGTGTGGGCTCTCGGTGTTGCTACGGGAATCAGTACAGGTATCAGTGTGGGCTCTCGGTGTTGCTATTGGAATCAGTACAGGTATCAGTGTGGGCTCTCGCTGTTGCTAAGGGAATCAGTACAGGTTCGAGCTATGCTGGCTGTTTTTTTGTGGGCGTATGGAACATTCTTGTTATACTCAGCTCCCCTCCTTCCCCCTCAGTTTCTGCCACATTGAACACTGAATCAGTCACATTTCCTGCTCCCTCCTTTCCTTTCTCTTCTCTTGCTCCATCTCTAATTCTCCCCCAGCTTTTCTCTCCTTCTGTCTTTTCATTTCTGGACTTGGCTTGTTCACCTTGTCGACTATAATCCACTGTGACCACCTCATATCCTGCTTTTTGTGTTATTTTCTATTATTATAGAATCTCCCCCAGTACAGAAGGAGGCCATTCAGCCCATTGAGCCTGCACTGACCACAATCCCATCCAGACCCTATTATTGCAACCCCACACATTCACTGTGCCCAATCCCCTGACACTAGGGTCAATCTTGCACGGCCAATGAACCCAACCCATGCATCTTTGGACTGTGGGTGGAAACCGGAGCACCCGAAGGAAACTCATGCAGAAATGAGGAGAATGTGCAGACTCCATTTATTTTAGCAAGGCGTTTGATAAGGTTCACCATGGTAGGCTTCTGCAGAAAATGCAGATGTATGGGATTGTGGGTAATCTAGGAAATTGGATCAGGAATTGGCTAGCAGATAGGAGACAGAGAGTGGTGGTTGATGGGAAATATTCGTCATGGAGTTCGGTTACAAGTGGTGTGCCTCAGGGATCTGTTTTGGGGCCACTGCTGTTTGTAATTTTTATTAATGATCTGGATGAGGGTATAGTTGGGTGGATTAGTAAGTTTGCTGATGACACCAAAGTCGGAGGTGTGGTAGATTGTGAGGAAGGGTGTCATAGTTTGCAGGATGACTTAGATAGGTTGCAGAGCTGGGCTGAGAGGTGGCGAATGGAGTTTAATGTGGAGAAGTGTGAGGTAATTCATTTCGGTAGGAATAACAGATGTGTTGAGTATAGGGCTAACGGGAGGACTTTGAATAGTGTGGAGGAGCAGAGGGATCTAGGTGTATGTGTACATAGATCCCTGAAAGTTGGGAATCAAGTAGATAAAGTTGTTAAGAAGGCATACGGAGTTTTGGCGTTTATTGGTAGGGGGATTGAATTTAGGAGTCGCAGCGTCATGATGCAACTGTACACATCTCTGGTGCGGCCGCACTTGGAGTACTGTGTGCAGTTCTGGTCCCCACATTACAAGAAGGATGTAGAGGCTTTGGAGAGGGTGCAGAGGAGGTTTACCAGGATGTTGCCTGGTATGGAGGGGAGATCCTATGAGGAGAGATTGAGAGATTTGGGGTTGTTTTCGCTGGAAAGAAGGCAGCTAAGATGGGATCTCATTGAAACATATAAGATGATTAGAGGTTTAGACAGGGTAGATAGTGATAGCCTTTTTCCTAGGATGGAGAAAGCTAACACGAGGGGGCACGATTTTAAATTAAGGGGGGGTAGTTATAGGACAGATGTCAGGGGTAGGTTCTTTACCCAGAGGGTGGTGAGGGGCTGGAATGCCCTGCCAGCTGCAGTTGTAAATGCACCTAGTTTGGGGGCGTTTAAAAGATCTGTGGATAGGTTTATGGATGAAAAGGGATTGGTTTAGGCTAGTGGGTCATTGTTTTGTAACTGGTCGGCGCAACATCGTGGGCCGAAGGGCCTGTTCTGCGCTGTAATGTTCTATGTTCTATGTTCCATAGGGACAGTGACCGGAGCCAGGAATCGAACCAGGGTCCCTGGCGCTGTGAGGCAGCAGTGCTCACCACTGTTCCCCGATCTGACAATAACAACATAAGAAATAGGTGCAGGAGTAGGCCATCTGGCCCTTCGAGCCTGCCCCGCCATTCAATAAGATCATGGCTGATCTGTCGTGGCTCAGTTCCACCTTCCCGCCCTCTCCCCACAACCCTTAATCCCCTCTCTTATCAAAAACCCATCAACCCGCGTCTTAAAAATATTTAGCGAGGCAGCCTCCACCACTTCAACGGGCAGAGAATTCCAGAGATTCACCACCCTTTGATTGAAGAAGTTCCTCCTCAACTCCGTTCTAAACCGCCCCCCCCTTTATCTTGAGGCTGTGCCCCCTAGTCCTACTGTCTTTTTTGAGCGGGAAGAGTCTCTCCACCTCTATCCTCTCCATCCCATTCATCATCTTATACGTCTCAATGAGATCTCCCCTCATTCTTCTAAACTCTAATGAGTACAAGCCTAGTTTATTCAGCCTCTCCTCATAGCTCAATCCCCTCAACTCCGGTATCAGCCGAGTAAACCTCCTCTGCACTCCCTCCAAGGCCAAAATATCCTTGCGCAGGTGCGGCGCCCAAAACTGCACACAGTACTCCAGCTGCGGCCTCACCAATGCCCTATACAGCTGCAGCAAGACCTCCCTACTTTTATATTCAATCCCCCTCGCTATGAAGGCCAGCATCCCATTCACCTTCCTGACCAATGCAATCTTTCAGTGCATTTCAGCCTGAAGTATCTCATTTTTCTTCAATCAATAAACTCCATCTGTCATCTCTCTGCCCAAGTCTCCAACCAATCAGTATCCTGCTGTATTCTCTGATGGTCCTCATCACTATCCACAAATTCACCAACCTTTGTGTCGTCTGCAAACTTACTAATCAATCCAGTTACATTTTCCTCCAAATCATTTATATATATTACAAACAGCAAAGGTCCCAGCACTGATCCCGGAGGAACACCATTTGTCACAGCCCTCCATTCAGAAACACACCCTTCCACTGTTACCCTTTGTCTTCTTTGTCCTAGTAAGAAATCTCACAACACCAGGTTAAAATCCAACAGGTTTATTTGGTAGCAAAAGCCACTAGCTTTCAGAGCGCTGCCCCCTCGTCAGGTGAGTGGGGTTTCTGTTCACAAACAGGGCATATAAAGACACAAACTCAATTTGTGGAATAATGGTTGGAATGTGAGTCTTTACAGGTAATCAAGTCTTAATGATACAGACAATGTGAGTGGAGAGAGGGTTAAGCACAGGTTAAAGAGATGTGTATTGTCTCCAGACAGGACAGCTAGTGAGATTTTACAAGTCCAGACAAGTCACGGAGGTTACAGATAGTGTGACATGAACCCAAGATCCCTGTTGAGACCGTCCTCATGTGTGCGGAACTTGGCTATCAGTCTCTGTTCAGCGACTCTGCGCTGTCGTGTGTCATGAAGGCCGCCTTGGAGAATGCTTCCCCGAAGGTCAGAGGCTGAATGCCCGTGACCACTGAAGTGTTCGCCAACAGGAAGGGAACAGTCTTGCCTGGTGATTGTCGAGCGATGTTCATTCATCCGTTGTCGTAGCGTCTGCATGGTCTCCCCAATGCACCATGCTTCGGGACATCCTTTCTTGCAACGTATCAGGTAGACAACGTTGGCCGAGTTGCAAGAGTTTTATGTCCCGTATACTATGTACCATGTACCGTGTTCCTCGATCACTTCTTTGACTGAGCCAGTTTTGTGTCCACCTCTGATCCCAATCGAGTTCACCTTCTGCACCAGCCTGACATGAGGGACCTTGTCAAAGAGCTTACTGAAGTCCATGTGGACAACATCCACTGCCCTACCCTCATCAATCATCTTCTTAATAAGACTATTAGCTAAGTACGCACTTGGTCTTCCCAGAGAGTGATGAGGGAGAATCCCTTTCTGCTCTGGGCAATCTCCCGGAGATTAGGGTCTGTGAGAACGATTCCAATTTCCCACTGATAGCTTCACCCGATGATGTGCCTGTTTTATCTTTCTAGAAGAATCAGGTGTGTGTTTAGTGGATGAGTAACATTTGGATTCCAGTTCCACTGAATCTATCGGTATTTTGCTGACTTTATTTCCTGCTGTTGATGAAGATATTTGCACAGAGGATGTTTCTTCAGGGTCCAGGTTGGAATCCAGAGAGGATTACACCGTGACAGAGCCGGTATCTTCCCAGGTCAAGAGTCTCTCGCACTGTAGACCCAGCTGAAAGTCCCCTTTCCTGCAGAACTGGAGATCAGCACAGAACCTGCAGCAGAATCTGTAGCATTTCCCAAGCTGCAGAAACCCGGACAGCAATTTGTCCCCAATTGGATTGTCCGCAGGAATTCCTGTCATTACTGAGGATGGGGCTGACTCGTCTCCGTATCCTCAGCAATGAGTGGAGCAACCTCGGACAGAGGCTCTCTCACTGTAGCCTATAGAAAGCCCTCAGAAGTAGTATTGGGAAATCACCTCTTCCTCTCTCCCTGACACTTTTACAGGAATATGGAAAGATTTCCTCACTGTCTCAGATCTGGAATCTCCAAATGTGTTCAGTGTCAAATTTTAGTTGGAATCATTTTATAGAGGGTCATAGAGTCATAGAGGTTTACAGCATGGAAACAGGCCCTTCGGCCTAACCAGTCCATGCTGCCCTTTTCTTAAACTTCTAAACTAATCCCAATTGCTCACATTTGGCCCATATCCCTCTATACCCATCTTACCCATGTAACTGTCTAAATGCTTTTTAAAGATAAAATTGTCCCCGTCTCTACTACTACCTCTGGCAGCTCGTTCCAGACACTCACCACCCTCTGCGTGGAAAAATTGCCCCTCTGGACACTTTTGTATCTCTCCCCTCTCACCTTAAACCTATACCCTCTAGTTTTAGACTCCCCGACCTTTGGGAAAAGATATTGACTATCTGGCTGATCTGTGTCCCTCATTATTTTATAGACCTCTATAAGATCACCCCTCAGCCTCCTACACTCCAGAGGGAAAGTTCCCCGGTGTGAAGCATGATTGAGTGTGAATGGATCGTGACGTATGTGAGGCATTTCATCCTCTGCTCTCTCAAAATGAAAAAGCAAGGCTTGCAATTCCCCAGAAACCTCAGGAGGTCACAAAGTGTTTCACAGACAGTGGATATTCTGAAGTGTGGTCTCGAAACCACAAACAACAATGTGATGAATGAGCAGATCATCTGTTTTTCATGGTGATTGCTGAAGAGTAAAGTTGACTTCAGAACACGAGAAAGAACTCGCCTGCTGTTCTTTAAAATAATAACTACCTGATCTATTACCTCCCTGCAACAGTGCAGCACTCCCTCAGCACTGACCCTCTGACAGGAATGGTAGGAAGGACTATTACTTAAGTGGCGAAAAACGGTGGCGACGGTGCAGAGGGACCTCGGGGTCCTTGTGCATGAGTCGCAAAAACCCAGCTTGCAGGTGCAGCAGGTGGTCAGGAAGGCGAATGGGATGCTGGCCTTCATAGCGAAGGGGATTGAATATAAAAGTAGGGAGGTCTTGCTGCAGCTGTATAGGGCATTGGTGAGGCCGCAGCTGGAGTACTGTGTGCAGTTTTGGGCGCCGCACCTGCGCAAAGATATTTTGGCCTTGGAGGGAGTGCAGAGGAGGTTTACTCGGCTGATACTGGAGTTGAGGGGATTGAGCTATGAGGAGAGGCTGAATAAACTAGGCTTGTACTCGTTAGAGTTTAGAAGAATGAGGGGAGATCTCATTGAGACGTATAAGATGATGAATGGGATGGATAGGATAGAGGTGGAGAGACTGTTCCCGCTCAAAAAAGACAGTAGGACTAGGGGGCACAGCCTCAAGATAAAGGGGGGGCGGTTTAGAACAGAGTTGAGGAGGAACTTCTTCACTCAAAGGGTGGTGAATCTCTGGAATTCTCTGCCCGTTGAAGTGGTGGAGGCTACCTCGCTAAATATTTTTAAGAAGCAGGTTGATGGGTTTTTGATAAGAGAAGGGATTAAGGGTTATGGGGAGAGGGCGGGAAGGTGGAACTGAGCCACGACAGATCAGCCATGATCTTATTGAATGGCGGGGCAGGCTCAAAGGGCCAGATGGCCTACGCCTGCTCCTATTTCTTATGTTCTTATGTTCTTTTGACAGTGCGGCACTCCCTCAGTACTGACCCTCTGACAGTGCGGTGCTCCCTCAGCACTGACCCTCTAACAGTGCGGCACTCCCTCAGCACTGACCCTCTGACAGTGCAGCACTCCCTCAGTACTGACCCTCTGAAAGTGTGGCGCTCCCTCAGCACTGACCCTCTGACAGTGCAGCACTCCCTCAGTACTGACCCTCTGACATTGCGGCACTCCCTTAGTACTGACCCTCTGACAGTGCAGCACTCCCTCAGTACTGACCCTCTGACAGTGCGGCGCTCCCTCAGCACTGACCCTCTGACATTGCGGCACTCTCTCAGTACTGACCCTCTGACAGTGCGGCACTCCCTCAGCACTGTCCCACTGACAGTGCGGCACTCCCTCAGCACTGACCCTCTGACATTGCGGCAATCCCTCAGAACTGACCCTCTGACATTGCGGCACTCCCTCAGCACTGACCCTCTGACAGTGCGGCACTCCCTCAGCACTGACCCACTGACAGTGCGGCACTCCCTCAGCACTGACCCTCTGACTGTGAGGCACTCCCTCAGCACTGACCCTCTGACAGTGCGGCACTCCCTCAGCACTGACCCTCTGACAGTGCGACACTCCCTCAGTATGACCCTCTGACAGTGCGGCGCTCCCTCAGCACTGACCCTCTGACAGTGCGGCGCTCCCTCAGCACTGACCTTCTGACAGGGCGGCACTCCCTCAGCACTGACCCACTGACAGTGCAGCACTCCCTCAGCACTGACCCTCTGACAGTGCGGCACTCCCTCAGCACTGACCTTCTGACAGTGCGGCACTCCCTCAGCACTGACCCACTGACAGTGCGGCACTTCCTCAGCACTGACCCTCTGACAGTGCGGCACTCCCTGAGGACTGACCCTCTGATAGTGCGGCACTCCCTCAGCAATGACCCTCTGACAGTGCGGCACTCCCTCAGTACTGACCCTCTGACAGTGCGACACTCCCTCAGCACTGACCCTCTGACAGTGAGGCACTCCCTCAACACTGACCCTTTGACAGTGCGGCACTCCCTCAGTACTGACCCTCTGACAGTGCGGCACTTCCTCAGCACTGACCCTCTGACAGTGCGGCACTCCCTGAGGACTGACCCTCTGACAGTGCGGCACTCCCTCAGCAATGACCCTCTGACAGTGCGGCACTCCCTCAGCACTGACCCTCTGGCAGTGCGGCACTCCCTCAGCACTGACGCTCTGACAGTGCGGCACTCCCTCAGTACTGACCCTCTGACAGTGCGGCACTCCCTCAGCACTGACCCTCTGACAGTGCGGCACTCCCTCAGTACTGACCCTCTGACAGTGCGGCACTCCCTCAGCACTGACCCTCTGACAGTGCGGCACTCCCTCAGCACTGACCCTCTGACAGTGCAGCACTCCCTCAGCACTGACCCCCTGACAGTGCGGCACACCCTCAGCACTGACCCTCTGACAGTGCGGCACTCCCTCAGCACTGACCCTCTGACAGTGCGGCACTCCCTCAGCACTGACCCTCTGACAGTGCGGCATTCCCTCAGCACTGACCCTCTGACAGTGCGGCACTTCCTCAGCACTGACCCTCTGACAGTGCGGCACTCCCTCAGCACTGACCCTCTGACAGTGTGGCACTCCCTCCGTACTGAGCCTCTGACAGTGCGGAACTCCCTCAGTACTGACCCTCTGACAGTGCGGCACTCCCTCAACACTGACCCTCGGACAGTGCAGCACTCCCTCAGTACTGACCCTCTGACAGTGTTGCACTCTCTCAGCACTGACCCTCTGACAGTGCGGCACTCCCTCAGCACTGATCCTCTGACAGTGCGGCACTCCCTCAGTACTGACCCTCTGACAGTGCGGCGCTCCCTCAGCACTGACCCTCTGACAGTGCGGCACTCACTCAGCACTGACCCTCTGACAGTGTGGCACTCTCTCAGCACTGACCCTCTGACAGTGCGGCACTCCCTCAGCACTGACCCTCTGACAGTGCGGCACTCCCTCAGCACTGACCCTCTGACAGTGCGGCACTCCCTCAGTACTGACCCTCTGACAGTGCGGCGCTCCCTCAGCACTGACCCTCTGACAGTGCGGCACTCCCTCAGCACTGACCCTCTGACAGTGCGGCACTCCCTCAGTACTGACCCTCTGACAGTGCGGCGCTCCCTCAGCACTGACCCTCTGACAGTGCGGCACTCCCTCAGCACTGACCCTCTGACAGTGCGGCACTCTCTCAGTATTGACCCTCTGACAGTGCGGCACTCCCTCAGCACTGACCCTCTGACAGTGCGGCACTCCCTCAGTACTGACCCTCTGACAGTGCGGCACTCCCTCAGTACTGACCCTCTGACAGTGCGGCACTCCCTCAGCACTGACCCTCTGACAGTGCGGCACTCTCTCAGTATTGACCCTCTGACAGTGCGGCACTCCCTCAGCACTGACCCTCTGACAGTGCAGCACTCCCTCAGTACTGACCCTCTGACAGTGCGGCACTCCCTCAGTACTGACCCTCTGACAGTGCGGCATTCCCTCAGTACTGACCCTCTGACAGTGCGGCACTCTCTCAGTATTGACCCTCTGACAGTGCGGCACTCCCTCAGCACTGACCCTCTGACAGTGCGGCACTCCCTCAGCACTGACCCTCTGACAGTGCGGCACTCCCTCAGCACTGACCCTCTAACAGTGCGGCACTCCCTCAGTACTGACCCTCTGACAGTGCTTCACTCCCTCAGCACTGACCCTCTGACAGTGCGGCGCTCCCTCAACACTGACCCTCTGACAGTGCGGCACTCCCTCAGCAATGACCCTCTGACAGTGCGGCACTCCCTCAGCACTGACCCTCTGACAGTGCGGCACTCCCTCAGCACTGACCCTCTGACAGTGCGGCACTCCCTCAGCACTGACCCTCTGACAATGCGGCACTCCCTCAGTACTGACCCTCTGACAGTGCGGCACTCCCTCAGCACTGACCCTCTGACAGTGCGGCACTCCCTCAGTACTGACCCTCTGACAATGCTGCACTCCCTCAGCACTGACCCTCTGACAGTGCGGCACTCCCTCAGCACTGACCCTCTGACAGTGCGGCACTCCCTCAGCACTGACCCTCTGACAGTGCGGCACTCCCTCAGCACTGACCCTCTGACAGTGCGGCACTCCCTCAGCACTGACCCTCTGACAGTGCGGCACTCCCTCAGCACTGACCCTCTGACAGTGCGGCACTCCCTCAGTACTGACCCTCTGACAGTGCGGCACTCCCTCAGCACTGACCCTCTGACTGTGCGGCACTCTCTCAGCACTGACCCTCTGACAGTGCGGCACTCCCTCAGCACTGACCCTCTGACAGTGCGGCACTCCCTCAGTACTGACCCTCTGACAGTGCGGCACTCCCTCAGCACTGACCCTCTGACAGTGCGGCACTCCCTCAGTACTGACCCTCTGACAGTGCGGCACTCCCTCAGCACTGACCCTCTGACAGTGCGGCACTCCCTCAGTACTGACCCTCTGACAGTGCGGCACTCCCTCAGCACTGACCCTCTGACAGTGCGACACTCCCTCAGTATGACCCTCTGACAGTGCGGCGCTCCCTCAGCACTGACCCTCTGACAGTGCGGCGCTCCCTCAGCACTGACCTTCTGACAGGGCGGCACTCCCTCAGCACTGACCCACTGACAGTGCAGCACTCCCTCAGCACTGACCCTCTGACAGTGCGGCACTCCCTCAGCACTGACCTTCTGACAGTGCGGCACTCCCTCAGCACTGACCCACTGACAGTGCAGCACTCCCTCAGCACTGACCCTCTGACAGTGCGGCACTCCCTCAGTACTGACCCTCTGACAGTGAGGCACTCCCTCAGCACTGACCCTCTGACAGTGCGGCACTCCCTCAGCACTGACCCTCTGACAGTGCGGCACTCCCTCAGTACTGACCCTCTGACAGTGCGGCACTTCCTCAGCACTGACCCTCTGACAGTGCGGCACTCCCTGAGGACTGACCCTCTGATAGTGCGGCACTCCCTCAGCAATGACCCTCTGACAGTGCGGCACTCCCTCAGTACTGACCCTCTGACAGTGCAACACTCCCTCAGCACTGACCCTCTGACAGTGAGGCACTCCCTCAACACTGACCCTTTGACAGTGCGGCACTCCCTCAGTACTGACCCTCTGACAGTGCGGCACTTCCTCAGCACTGACCCTCTGATAGTGCGGCACTCCCTGAGGACTGACCCTCTGACAGTGCGGCACTCCCTCAGCAATGACCCTCTGACAGTGCGGCACTCCCTCAGCACTGACCCTCTGGCAGTGCGGCACTCCCTCAGCACTGACGCTCTGACAGTGCGGCACTCCCTCAGTACTGACCCTCTGACAGTGCGGCACTTCCTCAGCACTGACCCTCTGACAGTGCGGCACTCCCTCAGCACTGACCCTCTGACAGTGTGGCACTCCCTCCGTACTGAGCCTCTGACAGTGCGGAACTCCCTCAGTACTGACCCTCTGACAGTGCGGCACTCCCTCAACACTGACCCTCGGACAGTGCAGCACTCCCTCAGTACTGACCCTCTGACAGTGTGGCACTCTCTCAGCACTGACCCTCTGACAGTGCGGCACTCCCTCAGCACTGACCCTCTGACAGTGCGGCACTCCCTCAGTACTGACCCTCTGACAGTGCGGCGCTCCCTCAGCACTGACCCTCTGACAGTGCGGCACTCACTCAGCACTGACCCTCTGACAGTGTGGCACTCTCTCAGCACTGACCCTCTGACAGTGCGGCACTCCCTCAGCACTGACCCTCTGACAGTGCGGCACTCCCTCAGCACTGACCCTCTGACAGTGCGGCACTCCCTCAGTACTGACCCTCTGACAGTGCGGCGCTCCCTCAGCACTGACCCTCTGACAGTGCGGCACTCCCTCAGTACTGACCCTCTGACAGTGCGGCACTCCCTCAGCACTGACCCTCTGACAGTGCGGCACTCCCTCAGTACTGACCCTCTGACAGTGCGGCGCTCCCTCAGCACTGACCCTCTGACAGTGCGGCACTCCCTCAGCACTGACCCTCTGACAGTGCGGCACTCTCTCAGTATTGACCCTCTGACAGTGCGGCACTCCCTCAGCACTGACCCTCTGACAGTGCGGCACTCCCTCAGTACTGACCCTCTGACAGTGCGGCACTCCCTCAGTACTGACCCTCTGACAGTGCGGCACTCCCTCAGTACTGACCCTCTGACAGTGCGGCACTGTCTCAGTATTGACCCTCTGACAGTGCGGCATCCCTCAGCACTGACCCTCTGACAGTGCGGCACTCCCTCAGCACTGACCATCTGACAGTGCGGCACTCCCTCAGCACTGACCCTCTAACAGTGCGGCACTCCCTCAGTACTGACCCTCTGACAGTGCGGCACTCCCTCAGCACTGACCCTCTGACAGTGCGGCGCTCCCTCAACACTGACCCTCTGACAGTGCGGCACTCCCTCAGCACTGACCCTCTGACAGTGCGGCACTCCCTCAGCACTGACCCTCTGACAGTGCGGCACTCCCTCAGCACTGACCCTCTGACAGTGCGGCACTCCCTCAGCACTGACCCTCTGACAATGCGGCACTCCCTCAGTACTGACCCTCTGACAGTGCGGCACTCCCTCAGCACTGACCCTCTGACAGTGCGGCACTCCCTCAGTACTGACCCTCTGACAATGCTGCACTCCCTCAGCACTGACCCTCTGACAGTGCGGCACTCCCTCAGCACTGACCCTCTGACAGTGCGGCACTCCCTCAGCACTGACCCTCTGACAGTGCGGCACTCCCTCAGCACTGACCCTCTGACAGTGCGGCACTCCCTCAGCACTGACCCTCTGACAGTGCGGCACTCCCTCAGCACTGACCCTCTGACAGTGCGGCACTCCCTCAGTACTGACCCTCTGACAGTGCGGCACTCCCTCAGCACTGACCCTCTGACTGTGCGGCACTCCCTCAGCACTGACCCTCTGACAGTGCGGCACTCCCTCAGCACTGACCCTCTGACAGTGCGGCACTCCCTCAGTACTGACCCTCTGACAGTGCGGCACTCCCTCAGCACTGACCCTCTGACAGTGCGGCACTCCCTCAGTACTGACCCTCTGACAGTGCGGCACTCCCTCAGCACTGACCCTCTGACAGTGCGGCACTCCCTCAGTACTGACCCTCTGACAGTGTGCGCTCCAGTGGCCCAATGGGCTGACAAATGGCAGATGGAGTTTAATTTAGATAAATGCGAGGTGATGCATTTTGGTAGATTGAACCAGGGCAGGACTTACTCAATTAATGGTAGGGCGTTGGGGAGAGTTACAGAACAAAGAGATCTAGGGGTACATGTTCATAGCTCCTTGAAAGTGGAGTCACAGGTGGACAGAGCGGTGAAGAAGGCATTCGGCATGCTTGGTTTCATCGGTCAGAACATTGAATACAGGAGTTGGGACGTCTTGTTGAAGTTGTACAAGACATTGATAAGGCCACACTTGGAATACTGTGTACAGTTCTGGTCACCCTATTATAGAAAGGATATTATTAAACTAGAAAGAGTGCAGAAAAGATTTACTAGGATGCTACTGGGACTTGATGGATTGAGTTATAAGGAGAGGCTGGGTAGACTGGGACTTTTTCTCTGGAGCGTAGGAGGCTGATGGGTGACCTTATAGAGGTCTATAAAATAATGAGGGGCACAGATCAGCTAGATAGTCAATGTATTTTCTCAAAGGTCGGGGAGTCTAAAACTAGAGGGCATCGGTTTAAGGTGAGAGGGGAGATACACAAAAGTGTCCAGATGGGCAATGTTTTCACACAGAGGGTGGTGAGTGTCTGGAACAAGCTGCCAGAGGCAGTAGTAGAGGTGGGTACAATTTTATCTTTTAAAAAGCATTTAGACAGTTACATGGGTACGATGGATATAGAGGGATATGGGGCAAATCCGGGCAATTGGGATTAGTTTAGGGGATTTTAAAACAAGGGCGGCATGGAGAAGTTGGGCCAAAGGGCCTCTTTCCATGCTGTAAACCTCTGTGACTCTATGACAGTGCAGCACTCCCTCAGTCAATTTGAAATATTGATAGCATTCTCACTCTGAACAGTTGAGAATTCTCATGAAATGTAGCTGTGAATTTTGGTGCGCAAGGATCCTTTTTGCAACCTGGATTACTGATCGAGTCCGGGATTTAATTAAGTGTTGTTGATATGATTGTATTTGGAAGCACACTGCTCTTGGTGTCCAATGTCACCAGTGCCCTTACACTGAGGGAGAGAGAGGTCCACATGTTTCCAACATGAATAAATATTGTTCCTCCCATCTGTTTGAGAAATGTCAGTTGGAAAGGTTACACGAGTGAGTCACTGGGAACATCCCATTTACATCAACAACTTTGCTGAATTGTTTGATATTACATTGTCTAAGAAAACACCAGAAGTGAAATCAGTTGCTATCTTTTCCGTTTGGGAATGGTCAGGGTCACAGTATCTGTCACTTGTTCTGGATGATTCATAGATATCAACGGATTACTGCTGGGAATAACTGACTTCAATCAGAGCCTTTGTGAAACTCTGGAATCTTATTGGAGTTCCAATGATTTATGCAGCTCCTGTTAAACTTTCTGGGATGTGCTGGGTTAACAGAAAAGCAGAGGGCAATAAATCCTGAACTGGTGTTGCCTTTTACTGCTTAGCACTGGCTCAGGGCCAGCGCTAAACATCTTCATCCAGTACTCGCTCGTTGTGGAGAATCAGCAGCACATTGTCACCACTCAGGAGAACGTTCCTCACTGATGCTGGGGCTGAATCCCATTGAGTTTCTGATCTTCTGCACAGAGGGGGAAGACACTGAGGAAGGGCATGATGGGCTGTGCTAGCTGGAGACTTGGCAGGAGGCTGAGGGGAGACGGAAAAAAGAATATTGCTCTCACAAGTTCACTGGAGTAAATCTTTGGGTTGATCCTTCGAGAGCGAGGAACATTGACCCAAGGCAGGATTTTCCAGCCGCGCTTGCCTCAAGACTGGAAAGTCCTGCCCAAGCTCAACGGACATTTGCATGGTCCCTTCCAGCCCACTCTGATTCCCGTGGTGAGTACGATGGGAACGTTCTGTCCCGGTCTCTTAGCCACAGGCTGGCACTGGGTGAAGATTTCCTTCTAACCGTCTCCCAGCTCCTGAATGGGCAGAGGCAGTGACATCCTTAATCTGCTGATTGGGTGAAAGGGGAAGGTAATCCTTGCACCTTGACCTTCTGAAGTCTCATTTACACCAGGGTCAGAGGGCTTTCCCCTTGTGATGGTCAGTCCAGAGTGAAATGTGTCTGACACTTTTTATTCTTTGATGAGTGGTGGGTATCACTTGCTGGTCCCATCTTCAACTGCCCTTGAAATGAGTGTCTCGCTTGGCTGTTTCAGAGAAGCAGCCACATTGCTGTGGGTCTGGGGGCCACGGGTAAGAACGGCCCCTGAACGGGCATTAGAGAACCAGATAGAACTTTGCAACAGTGGATGATGGTTTCTTGGTCACCAGTACACAGGCCCATTGAATCTACACCAACTACTAACCCAGGCCTTAGGCCCATAACCCTCACACATTCATCCTGTTAATCCCCTGACACCAGGGTCCACTTCACCAGGCCAATCAACCTAACCCACACATCTTTGGACTGTGGGAGGAAACTGGAGCACCCGGAGGAAACCCACGCAGACACGGGGAGAACGTGCAAACTCCACACAGGCAGTGACCCGAGCCGGGAACTGAACCATGGTGAGATTTGAAGCAATGTCCTCAGCGTATTGGCTTGGGCTTCTGGATTACTGATCCAGTAAGCTGATTACTGGTTCTCCTGTCTAACTGTATTTCCAAAATTAACTCTGTCTTTCCATCACCGCCCGGTCACCTACACAAACACTCATCAAAAACGAAACAGGACTTTGCATCCTGAGTGTTTTTCGGGACCCGAGGCACATCCCAGGCCTCGCTGCGTTTGAAATACTGCAGCAGATTCAACACAGGAAAATCTCACAATCGGGTTTGTTCTGGGGAATCAGGACTTCATTAAACTGGAGGATATTAACAAACTGGCAGAGCGAGCTGGAATAGAGTTCTCTGGATAAGAATGTGGACATCTGCTCTGTGGGAAAAAAAAGTGTTTAACTCGGGAAGAGGGACAGAGGGAACAACGAACAAAGAAAATTACAGCACAGGAACAGGTCCTTCTGCTCTCCAAGCCTGCACCGATACAATTAAAACCCCCTACCCTTCCGGGGACCATATCCCTCTTTTCCCATCCTATTCATATATTTATCAAGAAGCCCCTCAAAACTCACTCCCGTATCCACTTCCACTCCCTCCCCCCGGTAACAGGTCCCAGGCACCCACCCCCCTCTGTGTAAAAAATCTCCCTCGTACATCTCCTTTAAACCTTGTCCCTCGCACCTTAAACCTGTGCCCCCGAGTAATTGACTCTTCCACCCTGGGAAAAAGCTGCTGACTATCCACTCTGTCCGTGCCTCTCATAATCTTGTAGACTTGTAGAGAGTGGCTTTATAAATACACATATCACCCATTAATAAAACTATTAAAAGTCAGATAAAGAACTGGGGTTCATATCCCCAGGGAACAACATTTAAAAGCAGAGAAGCCATGTTTAGTTTGTATAGATTCTGAGGGGTGATGTAATAGATGATTTTAAACTCAGGAATGTGTTTGATGGGTAGAAATTATTCCCACTTGTGGGCAGCACCAGGACCAGAGGCCCTCAATATAAGCAAGAAACTGGTGAACTCAGTGAGGAGAAGCTTTATCCAGATACCAGTGAGAAGGTGTAACTCACTCCCAAAGGGAGTGATTGAGATGGAAAGGATGGATAAATCTCAGGTGAAGCTGGATAAATGGACGAGGGAAATATGAATGGGTGAGCAGTGACTTGGGTGGATCTGAAACACTGGCAGCTTCGGTGAATAGACCATTTCCGTGTTTTAAATTTAATCTAATTCAATATAGGAAGGATCCATGATTGTGATGTTAGAGATCATAGAACTCGACAGTGCAGAAAGAGGCCCTTCAGCCCATTGACTCTGCGCCAAACACAGTCCCACCCAGGTCCTACCCCCATATCCCTACATGTTTTACCCACTAATCCCTCCAACCTATGCATCCCTGGACACTAAGGGGCAATTTTAGCACAGCCAATCAACCTAACCTGCACATCTTTGGGAGGAAACCGGAGCACCCGGAGGAAACCCACGCAGACACGAGGAGAATGTGCAAACTCCACACAGGCAGTGACCCGAGCCGGGAATCGAACCCAGGACCCTGGAGCTGTGAAGCAGCAGTGCTAACCCACTGTGCTACCGTGCCGCCCCAGATAAATGTTAGCCAGAATACAGGGACAGAGGAAGGCCATTCAACCTCTTAAACCTGTTATATCAGGAACAGGAAGGAATCATTCAGTCTCTCAAACCTGTTACATTAACCATGTTCAGTCCCTCGAGCCATCTCATTCCAGTAGAGGGTGGTGGGTTTGTAAGTGCTCCTTTAAGGAGTGTAGCAGCTCACCACAATGATGTGAGATTGAGGAAAGATATTTAAGTGCTATTTTCTGAAATAAACAAATTCACCCTCAGGCGAAGGATTTGTGAGTGTTATAAACCACCAACAAACTTGAACCAATGATGAGACCTCGCCGTATCCTCGTCCCCACCCACAGAAAAGCCTTCACCACAAAACCAACCCCCAAACCTCAGATCAAACCCCTCAGTTGTTCCCAAGTCAGGGTTCGGAATATTTGATGGGATTTGTTCTGGTGGCTTGGAGCAGTAGGATACAGGGGGATACGATTAGCTCCTACATCCATGGAAATGTTTGTTTGCTGCTTTTTTCTCTGGAACAGTTTCCAGTCAGAATGGGGATTTGCAGCATCTCCCAGAATGGGCCAACGTACGTAACTGAAACTGTCACTGAAAGGGTTGTTCATCCGGGCCACTATCTTCAATCACAAGTTCAAACCCCAGTAGTGATCCACATAGATACATAGGAAATAGGAGCAGGAATAGGCCCTTTGAGCCTGCTCCACCATTGTGGCTGATCATCCAACTCAATAGCCTGAACCCCCCTACCCCCATAGCCTCTGATCCCCTTCGCCCCCAGTGCTAAATCTAACTGCCTCTTGAATACACTCAATGTTTTGGCCTCAACTACTTCCTGTGAGAATGAATTCCACAGGCTCACCGCTCTCTGGGTGAAGAAATGTCTCCTCACCTCTGTTCTAAATGGTCTACCCTGAATCTTCTGACTGTGACCCCTGGTCCTGGACTCACCCACCATAAGAAACATCCTCCCTGCATCTCCCCTGTCTAAATCCTGTTCGAATTTTATATGGTTCTATGAGATTCTGTTTTATTTTATTTTATTTATTTATTATTGTCACATGTATTAACACGCAGTGAAAAGTATTGTTTCTTGCGCGCTATACAGGCAAAGCATACCATTCATAGAGAAGGAAAGGAGAGAGTGCAGACTGTAGTGTTACAGTCATAGCTAGGGTGTAGAGAAAGATCAACTTAGTGTGAACTAGGTCCATTCAAGAATCTGCTGACAACAGGGAAGAAGCTTTCTTGAGTTCGTGGTAGGTGACCTCAGACTTTTGTCTCTTTTTCCCTATTTCCCGTGTGTTCTTGATTATGCCGGCTGCTTTTCCGATGCAACCGGACAGAGTCAATGGATGGGAGGCTGGTTTGCCTGATGGATTGGTCTTGGGTAGAGCAGGAGTCCAGACCGAGCTGTGATACAACCAGAAAGAATGCTTTCTATGGGGCATCTGTAAAGGTTGGTGAGAGTCATAGCAGACATGCCAAATTTCCTTAGTCTTCTGAGAAAGTAGAGGCGTTGGTGGGCTTTCTTAATTATAGTGTCGGCATGGGGGGGACCAGGACAGGGTGTTGGTGATCTGGACACCTAGAAAAGTGAAGTTCTCGACCCTTTCTACTTCATCCCCTTGACGCACACAGGGGTATGTTCTCCAGTACGCTTCTTGAAGCCGATGACAATCTCTTTTGTTTTGTTGACATTGAGGCAGAAATTATTGTTGCCGCCCCAGACTCTCTATCTCATTCCTGTACTCTGTCTCATCATTGTTTGAGATCCGACCCACTAGAAAATCGAATTGGAGGGGAATTTAGCCGCACAGTCAGAGGTTTATAAGGAGTGTAGTGAGGGGACTGAGAACACAGCCTTGTGGGGCACCGGTGTTGAGGATGTTCGTGGAGGAGGTGTTGTTGCTGATCCTTACTGACTGTGGTCTGTGGGTTCGGAAGTTCAGGATCCAGTCACAGAGGGAGGAGCTGAGGCCCAGACCACGGAGTTTGGAGATGAGTCTCAAAGGAATAATGGTGTTCGTGGTGTTCTGAGGCAGCACTGCCAAATCTCCAAAAGTTTCAGGGCGAACAAGAGGAAGTTTTGAAAATTATATGTGTGCTGAGGATGTGGGTGTTGTTTGCAATCCACATGGGTTGCCCATCCCTGCCTGCCCCGCTTTATCCTGAGAGCTTTCTGAGGAAGTCGCACTGTGGTTCACACAGGGTGGGATTCACAATTCCAAAGGGAACCAGAGTGATGTCAGCCCAAAAAAGAAAGACAATCTGTGAATTACTTTCATATTTCATTTCCTGTTTGCGTGGAGATAATAAAGAGACCATTTTATGGACACAATAACCCCGGAACATCAATGTGTTCCTGACCAGACAGTCTGATTGTTGTAGGTGGATTGAGGGAACAAACATCGACCTCACAAAACCAAGGGCAACCGCAGTTCCATTCTCCAAAATAGTACCAATTATCCTTTACACCCACAAAACAGGCAGCGAGAATGATATTTTAACATCTCAGAGGAAGATAGCACCACCAACAGCTCAGCCCTTCCATGGAAATTCTCCTGACAGTGCGGCACTCCCTCAGTACTGACCCTCTGACAGTGCGGCACTCCCTCAGCACTGACCCTCTGACAGTGCGGCACTCCCTCAGCACTGACCCTCTGACAGTGCGGCACTCCCTCAGCACTGACCCTTTGACCGTGCGGCACTCCCTCAGCACTGACCCTCTGACAGTGTGGCACTCCCTCAGCACTGACCCTCTGCCAGTGCGGCACTCCCTCAGCACTGACCCTCTGACAGTGCGGCGCTCCCTCAGCACTGACCCTCTGACAGTGTGGCACTCCCTCAGCACTGACCCTCTGACAGTGCGGCACTCCCTCAGCACTGACCCTCTGACAGTGCAGCACTCCCTCAGCACTGACCCTCTGATAGTGCGGCACTCCCTCAACACTGACCCTCTGACAGTGCAGCACTCCCTCAGCACTGACCCTCTGACAGTGCGGCACTCCCTCAGTACTGACCCTCTGACAGTGCGGCACTCCCTTAGCACTGACCCTCTGACAGTGCGGCACTCCCTCAGTACTGACCCTCTGACAGTGCGGCACTCCCTTAGCACTGACCCTCTGACAGTGCGGCACTCCCTCAGTACTGACCCTCTGACAGTGCGGCATTCCCTCAGCACTGACCCTCTGACAGTGCGGCACTCCCTTAGCACTGACCCTCTGACAGTGCGGCACTCCCTCAGTACTGACCCTCTGACAGTGCGGCACTCCCTTAGCACTGACCCTCTGACAGTGCGGCACTCCCTCAGCACTGACCCTCTGACAGTGCGGCACTCCCTCAGTACTGACCCTCTGACAGTGCGGCACTCCCTCAACACTGACCCTCTGACAGTGCAGCACTCCCTCAGCACTGACCCTCTGACAGTGCGGCACTCCCTCAGCACTGACCCTCTGACAGTGCGGCACTCCCTCAGTACTGACCTTCTGACAGTGCGGCACTCCCTCAGCACTGACCCTCTGACAGTGCGGCACTCCCTCAGCACTGACCCTCTGACAGTGCGGCACTCCCTCAGTACTGACCTTCTGACAGTGCGGCACTCCCTCAGCACTGACCCTCTGACAGTGCGGCACTCCCTCGGCACTGACCCTGGGAGGAACAGCCAGGATTTTGGGCTGAAACCTTTCGAATGGTTTTAGTCTGGCAGCTTTCTTGACTTTTTTTCAGTGTTAACATTTTCTGTAACACAATCTGAGAGGCAAGATTTGATTGACAAAGTCTGATTGCTTGTCCAATGCAGGAAGCAGCGTTCATGCATCAGGGTTTAGCCGTAGCAGGGGTATTAAAGATGCTGAATGAGTTGTGTTCCACAAACATGTTGGAGGTGGGAAATAGAAGTTGTGTTAATTCCACGGAATGGGAGTCTAATAACTGAGACAGGGTTGGGAGGCACATGGGGGGGATAAGTATTGATTGAGCAATCGGTAAATGGTATCTCGACTCACATCAGTCAAGAACCTCACTCAGGCAGAGGAACATAATGTGAAGAATTAATTACAATGAATAACATGGAACCAGGGTCTATTTGAGGCACCTACTTGGTAAATATCACCAATACTTTCACTGCAGTGCTTCTAGAACTCTCCGTTTTGATGATAACCGCTTACATTCCTGGCACACGTACCAAGGAGAAAATGAAAACATGTCTGGTGCCAGAGAGACAGAGAATATGGTGAAGGAACGGCGATGTATTTCCAAGTCAGGATGGTGAGTGACCCGGAGGGGTGGTGTTCCCAGGTATCTGCTGCTCTTGTCTTCTCGGTGGCAGTGGATGAGGTTTGGAAGGTGCTGCTGGAGGAACTTTGGTAAGTTTCTGCTGTGAGTTTTGTAGATGGTACATGTGGCTGTCACTGTGTGTGTTGAGAGTTATTGCTCGTGGAAGGGATAGCGATCAAGTGGACTGCTTTGTCCTGGATGGTGATGAGTTTCTTTAATGTTGTTGGAGCTTCACCCATCCAGGCAAGTGGGGAGAATTCCATCACGCTCCTGACATGCACCTTGTAGATGGTGGACAGGCTTTGGGGAGCCAGGAGGTGAGTTACTGGCTGCAGGATTCCTAACCTCTGACCTGCCCTTGTAGCCACAGTATTAATTTGGCTGGTCCAGTTGAATTTCTGATCAATGGTAACCGCCATGATGTTGATAGTGAGGGATTCAGTGATGGTAACACCATTGAATGTCAAGGGGCAGTGGTTAAATTCTCTCTTGTTGGAGATGGTCATTACCTGGCATTTGAGTGGCATGAATGTTACTTGCCACTTGTCTGCCCAAGTTTGGATATTGTCCAGATCTTGTTGCATTTGAACATGGTCTCCTCCAGTATCTGAGGAGTCGTGAATGATGCTGAATGTTGTGCAATCATCGGTCAACATCCCCAATTCTGACCTTATGACGGAGGGAAGGTCATTGATGAAGCAGCTGAGGATGGCTGGGCCTCGGACTCTCCCCTGAGGGACTCCTGCAGAGATGTCCTGGAACCTGCTTGACCTCATCTTCACCAACTTTCCTGTCACTAAAGTGCATTTGTGAAAGAAAGTATTGGATAGGATTGTCCACTGCAGATCCTTCATCATGTGTGTGACACAATCCAAGATTCCAAGATTTGAGGACTCGGGTTCCACCATGGCAGGTGTCGAAATTTGAATTGAATAAAAAAATCTGGAATTAAAATCTACTGATGACCATGAAACTCTTGTCGATTGTTGTAAAAAATTATCTGGGTCACTAATGCCCTTTAGAGAAGGAAATCTACTGTTCTTACCTGGTCTGGCCTACATATGACATGGGATTGATACTCAACTGTCCTCTGAAGCTTCATTCAATGAAACTGGATAGATTCAGAGCCAACCTCATAATCCAAACTGGGCATTCATTGACTATCAGCAACAGAATTCTATTCAACCACATTCTCAGGTCCCAGAATAAGCCTCACTTTATCATTACAGTGAAGCGAGGGAGTCAGTCCTGGTTCAGCGAGGTTTGGCAGAGAGTGTGTCAGGAGCAGCATCAGAAATCGCTAAAACTGAGGTGTCAATGGCTGAATAATTAAAACTGGGAATGCAGGACAGTCTGAAATCAGAGCAGGGCAAAGATCTCAGCAGCTTGTAACTGGATGAAGTTACAGAGTTAGAGAAGGGCAAGGCCATGGATTCATGTTTTAAAACTCATTCACAGAGTGTGAGCGTTGCTGGCTGGGACAGCACTTACTGCTCAACCCTGACTGCTCTCCATTTCAGAGGGCAGTTGAGAGTCAAACACATGTCCAAAGATGTGCGGGTTAGGTTGATTCGACATGCTAAAATTGCCCCTTAGTGTCCTGAGATTTGGAAGTTAGAGGGATTGGTAGGTAAAATTTATCAGGATATGGGGATAGGACCTGGGTGGGATTGTGATTGGTGTAGACTCGATGGGCCGAATGGCCTCTTTCTGCACTGTAAAGTTTCTATGATTCTAATTCAATGACATGTCAAATGTAGGTCACACCGGTTAATGACAGTAGATTTCTTTCCCTAAAGGACATTCATGAACCAGATGGGTTTTTACAACAATCAACAAGGGTTTCTTGGTCATCAGTAGATTCTTAATTCAAGATTTTTTTATTCAATTCAGGTTTCAACACTGGCCGTGATGGAATTCGAACCCAGTTCCTCAAACCTTGGGATCTTGGGAATACTAGTCCTTTGAAAATAAGGGTGAGAATTTGAAAAGCAAGACAAGAAAACATCCTTGTAACAGGCACTGGGGGGGCAGTTACAATCAAATAGAGAATCCGAGTCGTGAACCCAGTACGGAGCGTTCACTGAACATTGTCCCATTGTTTTTGAGAATCTTTGATCTCTGTTCTCCACATTGCATTTGACAGACACTGAAATCAGCTTCAGGTCCTGGGCAAAGGGAGCTTGGAACACAAGAAGCACCAACTCTGGCTTTTTGGATTGTTTTATGTCATGGAAAATCTCTTGTTTTTAATATGTTGGTAGATCTTCCTCAAGACAAAGTTCTTCAATAAATGCTGCAGCCAAGCACATCAGGAGCAGAAACCATCACAAAGCTCCTGTCGGAGGACAAGAAACCATTCTTTCTGAACATATCCCCAAACTAGTGCATCTTTCTGTTTGGTGTTATCGTACACATGTTTCACCCTCTTTGCGGTACTCTGTTAGACACAGATTAAAGCTCCCTCTAAACTGTCCCCATCAAACACTCCCAGGACAGGTACAGCACGGGGTTAGATACAGAGTAAAGCTCCCTCTACACTGTCCCCATCAAACACTCCCAGGACAGGTACAGCATGGGGTTAGATACAGAGTAAAGCTCCATCTACACTGTCCCCATCAAACATTCCCAGGACAGGTACAGCACGGGGTTAGATACAGAGTAAAGCTCCCTCTACACTGTCCCCATCAAACATTCCCAGGACAGGTACAGCACGGGGTCAGATACAGAGTAAAGCTCCCTCTACACTGTCCCCATCAAACACTCCCAGGACAGGTACAGCATGGGGTTAGATACAGAGTAAAGCTCCCTCTACACTGTCCCCCCCATCAAACACTCCCAGGACAGGTACAGCACGGCGTTAGATACAGAGTAAAGCTCCCTCTACACTGTCCCCATCAAACACTCCCAGGACAGGTACAGCATGGGGTTAGATACAGAGTAAAGCTCACTCTACACTGTCCCCCCCATCAAACACTCCCAGGACAGGTACAGCATGGGGTTAGATACAGAGTAAAGCTCCCTCTACGCTGTCCCCATCAAACACTCCCAGGACAGGTCCAGCATGGGGTTAGATACAGAGTAAAGCTCCCTCTACACTGTCCCCCCCATCAAACACTCCCAGGACAGGTACAGCATGGGGTTAAGATACAGAGTAAAGCTCCCTCTACACTGTCCCCATCAAACACTCCCAGGACAGGTACAGCACGGGGTTAGATACAGAGTAAAGCTCCCTCTACACTGTCCCCATCAAACACTCCCAGGACAGGGTACAGCACATGGTTAGATACAGAGTAAAGCTCCCTCTACACTGTCCCCCCATCAAACACTCCCAGGACAGGTACAGCACGGGGTTAGATACAGAGTGAAGATCCCTCTACACTGTCCCCATCAAACACTCCCAGGACAGGTACAGCATGGGGTTAGATACAGAGTAAAGCTCCCTCTACACTGTCCCCCCCATCAAACACTCCCAGGACAGGTACAGCATGGGGTTAGATACAGAGTAAAGCTCCCTCTACGCTGTCCCCATCAAACACTCCCAGGACAGGTCCAGCATGGGGTTAGATACAGAGTAAAGCTCCCTCTACACTGTCCCCATCAAACACTCCCAGGACAGGTACAGCATGGGGTTAGATACAGAGAAAAGCTCCCTCTACACTGTCCCCCCCATCAAACACTCCCAGGACAGGTACAGCATGGGGTTAGATACAGAGTAAAGCTCCCTCTACGCTGTCCCCATCAAACACTCCCAGGACAGGTCCAGCATGGGGTTAGATACAGAGTAAAGCTCCCTCTACACTGTCCCCCCATCAAACACTCCCAGGACAGGTACAGCACGGGGTTAGATACAGAGTAAAGCTCCCTCTACACTGTCCCCCCATCAAACACTCCCAGGACAGGTACAGCACGGGGTTAGATACAGAGTGAAGCTCCCTCTACACTGTCCCCATCAAACACTCCCAGGACAGGTACAGCATGGGGTTAGATACAGAGTAAAGCTCCCTCTACACTGTCCCCCCCATCAAACACTCCCAGGACAGGTACAGCATGGGGTTAGATACAGAGTAAAGCTCCCTCTACGCTGTCCCCATCAAACACTCACAGGACAGGTCCAGCATGGGGTTAGATACAGAGTAAAGCTCCCTCTACACTGTCCCCCCCATCAAACACTCCCAGGACAGGTACAGCATGGGGTTAGATACAGAGTAAAGCTCCCTCTACACTGTCCCCCCATCAAACACTCCCAAGACAGGTACAGCACGGGGTTAGATACAGAGTAAAGCTCCCTCTACACTGTCCCCATCAAACACTCCCAGGACAGGTACAGCATGGGGTTAGATACAGAGTAAAGCTCCCTCTACACTGTCCCCATCAAACACTCCCAGGACAGGTACAGCATGGGGTTAGATACAGAGTAAAGCTCCCTCTACACTGTCATAAGAACATAAGAAATAGGAGCAGGAGTAGGCCATCTGGCCCTTCGAGCCTGCCCCGCCATTCAATAAGATCATGGCTGATCTGTCGTGACTCAGCTCCACCTTCCTGCCCTCTCCCCATAACCCTTAATCCCTTCTCTTATCAAAAACCCATCAACCCGTTTCTTAAAAATATTTAGCGAGGCAGCCTCCACCACTTCAACGGGCAGAGAATTCCAGAGATTCACCACCCTTTGAGTGAAGAAGTTCCTCCTCAACTCTGTTCTAAACCGCCCCCCCTTTATCTTGAGGCTGTGCCCCCTAGTCCTACTGTCTTTTTTGAGCGGGAAGAGTCTCTCCACCTCTATCCTATGCATCCCATTCATCATCTTATACGTCTCAATGAGATCTCCCCTCATTCTTCTAAACTCTAACGAGTACAAGCCTAGTTTATTCAGCCTCTCCTCATAGCTCAATCCCCTCAACTCCGGCATCAGCCGAGTAAACCTCCTCTGCACTCCCTCCAGGGCCAAAATATCCTTGCGCAGGTGCGGCGCCCAAAACTGCACACAGTACTCCAGCTGCGGCCTCACCAATGCCCTATACAGCTGTAGCAAGACCTCCCTACTTTTATATTCAATCCCCCTCGCTATGAAGGCCAGCATCCCAGTCGCCTTCCTGACCACCTGCTGCACCTGCAAACTGGGTTTTTGCGACTCATGCACAAGGACCCCGAGGTCCCTCTGCACCGTCGCCTGCTGCAGTTTTTCGCCCCGTAAGTAATAGTCCTTCCTACCATTTCTCCTACCAAAGTGGACCACCTCACACTTGCCAACATTAAATTCCATTTGCCATTTCCTGGCCCATTCGCCCAGCCTATCTAGATCCTTCTGCAGACTCTCCACACCCTCCGCACAATTTGCCTTTCCCCCAATCTTGGTGTCATCAGCAAATTTCGACACCCTGCACTCGGTTCCCTCCTCCAGATCATCTATATAAATGGTAAATAGCTGAGGCCCCAGCACCGATCCCTGGGGCACCCCACTAGTCACCAACCGCCAATCCGAATAGCACCTGTTGACCCCCACTCTCTGCCTCCTATTTGACAACCAATCCTCTATCCACGCTAACACCCTACCCCCAACTCCATGTCCCCTGACCTTCTGCAATAACCTCTTGTGAGGTACCTTGTCAAACGCCTTCTGAAAATCCAGAAAGACCACATCCACCGGCTCTCCTCTATCCACTGCCCTAGACACATCCTCATAGAGGATGGGGTTAGATACAGAGTAAAGCATCAGACCCCATCAAACATTGTCCCCATCTGTCCCCATCAAACACTCCCAGGACAGGTACAGCACGGGGTTAGATACAGAGTAAAGCTCATTCGACACTGTCCCCCTATCAAACACTCCCAGGACAGGTACAGCACGGGGTTAGATACAGAGTAAAGCTCGCTCTACACTGTCCCCCATCAAACACTCCCAGGACAGGTACAGCACGGGGTTAGATACAGAGTAAAGCTCCCTCTACTCTGTCCCCATCAAACACTCCCAGGACAGGTACAGCACGGGGTTAGATAGAGAGTAAAAGCTAACGTGTTGCATGTAACCTAATGTTTATTGTGTGGATGCAAATAAACAGAACTGGAAGATTGAAAAGTGAAAGGTTAGTGTCTCGATTGAATGAGAAAGAGGTAATATTACCTTGACAGTGGGGGAGGTTTAGCCTGGCTCTGATCAGAATAGTTTGGCATGCATTCTGTTGATTTGGCTGTTCTACTTGTTCAGTGCTTGTTGGCTAGCTGCTACAGAATGAGCTTATGTATCAGAGTGCACCAAACACGCAGGTCACTATCAGCTGTGCTCCCTGGTCTCGGCATCATTCAGAGAGCAACAAGCTGAGAGCTGGCCAGAGATTGAAATGTCCCAGGCAGGGTCAGTTTCCCTCAGTCTGCCAGTTCAGCTGGGCTTGTTCCTGAGGCCCTGTTTCCCAGCCCTGGGAGTTACAGTTTATTTGCTGCATTGTTTTTGAGGTTGAAGTATTTCAGCTCGAAGTAATTTTGGTGCAAATTCACCAAGAGCCCTGATACAAAGATAGGTGGGGAAGTAAATTGTGATGAGGATATAAGAAGAATGGAAAGTGAGTGAGCAAAACTTTGGCAGGTGGCGTATCATGTGGGAAAGTGTGAACTTGTCCACTTTCAGTGGAAGAATATAAAAATAGCAAATTATTGAAATGGAGAGAGCTTACAGAACTCTGAGACACAGAGGGATCTGGGTGTCCTGGTACATCATCTCAAAAGATTTGTATAAAAGGTACAAAAAGTGATTGGGATATAGAAGATGTCTTAATCTATCTAATTATTAATCTATCTAATCTATCAATGTCATTTTGGACACTCCTTGGGTGGAATTTTCCAAAAAATGACAAAATATCATTTTCAGCAAGAAAATCGGTGTGATTCCTATTGGCCCGATGATCTGGGATCTGGATAGGCTGAGCGAGTGGGCGAGGACCTGGCAGATGGAGTACAATGTTAGTAAGTGTGAGGTTATCCACTTTGGCAGGAATAATAGTAGGAGGGATTATTATTTAAAGGGCGAAAAGCTGCAGCATGCTACGGTGCAGAGGGACCTGGGGGTCCTTGTGCATGAATCGCAAAAACCCAGTCTGCAGGTGCAGCAGGTGGTCAGGAAGGCGAATGGGATGCTGGCCTTCATAGCGAGGGGAATTGAATATAAAAGTAGGGAGGTCTTGCTGCAGCTGTATAGGGCATTGGTGAGGCCGCAGCTGGAGTACTGTGTGCAGTTTTGGGCGCCGCACCTGCGCAAAGATATTTTGGTCTTGGAGGGAGTGCAGAGGAGGTTTACTAGGCTGATACCGGAGTTGAGGGGGTTGGACTATGAAGAGAGGCTGAATAGACTGGGTCTGTACTCGTTGGAGTTTAGAAGGATGAGGGGGGACCTTATAGAGACTTATAAGATAATGAAGGGGATGGATAGGGTAGAGGTAGAGAGATTCTTCCCGCTCAGAAAGGACAGCAGGACTAGAGGGCACAGCCTCAAGATAAGGGGGGGGCGGTTTAGAACAGAGTTGAGGAGGAACTTCTTCACTCAAAGGGTGGTGAATCTCTGGAATTCTCTGCCCGTTGAAGTGGTGGAGGCTGCCTCGCTAAATATTTTTAAGTCACGGGTAGATAGGTTTTTGATAAACAAGGGAATTAAGGGTTATGGGGAGAAAGCGGGAAAGTGGAACTGATCCACGACAGATCAGCCATGACCTTATTAAATGGCGGGGCAGGCTCGAAGGGCCAGATGGCCTACTCCTGCTCCTATTTCTTATGTTCTTATGTGATCAGGACTACAAGCCGGGAAGATTGCAATGAGGAGACAAACTCCTCGATATAAGGAAGGGGTTCTCTCCCGTGTGCTGGATGCAGTGGAGGACTCCCGGGCAGTAATCTACCCTCAAGATGGCGGGGGACCCCCCATCAGGTGTGGAACGCTGCCCGTGAGGTGCTGGCAGCACTGGTCAGTGCCAGACTTTTGACCAATGGATGGGTGCAAAATGACCTGCTCCGTTCTGCCAGGGTAAGTGCTGCCGGTCTCCTCCCTGCGACCTTGCAAAAGAAGCTTACCTACAACTGCAGTGAGTGAGGGAAGAGGAGTGGAGGGACGTCTGAGCTGAGGATCCTGACTCTGTGTGAGGAGAGAGCCCTGAGGCTCCTCGGAGAGGAACAGGAGGGGGTCCATGCTGGGAGAGAGGAGTGGGCCAGCGAGAGAAAAGTGAGGATCCATTGCACCTCCATCCTGGTGACTGTCCTCTGGTGAGTTCTGTGCAGTCTGAATCCATGCCCAGACCATGTACTAAAACCACATCCCCTGCCTTGCAGGAACATCACACAAAGAGTTTGACCTGTCCACCAGCGATGTCTCACTGCCCACCACTCGACACTACTTTGGTGGAGGTTTCAGAGGGAGACATTGATCGGGCGTCATAGCTGTCACCATCCACCTACCCCAGAGTCACGCACCTTGATGGAAAGGTTCCTGGGTCATTCTATCTGACGAATGCCACACTGCTGCTGAGGTACATCAGGGGGAGACAGGAACACCCCAGGGGTCGGGCAGTCTGAGGTCAGCTGGATCCCAGGAGTCAGCTGTGCCCCAGCCGGGTGCCTGTGGACAGGTTTGTACCACAGCTGCTGGACAGGCAGAGCGGGGAACCCCAGGAGACGGTGTCAAAGAACAAAGAACAACCCAGCATGGGAAACCCTTCAGCCCAACGAGCCCGCGCCGCCACACCACCCTACACCTATTCTACCCTGCATATCTATGAATGGAACCCTACTCAGTCAGATTCAGGGAAGAAATAGTGTCAATTTGGTAAAAACCGATTAGCCTGAGAGCACATCTTTGGGGTGTGGGAGGAAACCGGAGCGCCCGGAGGAAACCCACGCAACCACGGGGAGAATGCGCAAACTCCCACAGACACAGGCCCAAATCCATGTGTCTGCACAGCCAGCAGTGCTAGTCACTGAGCTGTTGCGGCGCCCATCTACCGGTCCAGGATCAAGCACACACACCGACATGAAGTACTAGGCCACTCCTGGAACTTCCAAGAGCAGCCCAGGCACGACCCACCGTGTGAATGCCCCTCGTTTGACACGAGGTGGACCTCCACCTGTGGAATAAAGTCAAAAATATTAGTGTCAGTGACACTCCTGCAACTGCAACTGAATGGAGGAGTCCCAAAGTCTTCTGTCACAGAGGATGGTGACAGAAACGTGTGGCATCCGGGCCAACGCTGCAAGGGTGGCATCTGCAGTGGGAAACATGGGGCAAGAGGTCAACTCCATGGGCTGGAGAACTCTAAAGCATAGCTCAGTCCCTGAGGACCATGCCTGAGGGTCTGACTGCATGGTGCAGGCGAAGGACTATCTCCAGGGCTGGCACTGCTAGTTGATGTGGAGGGTTCTGAAACTGCCCCTCCATCCCGTGGGGTAACCCCAGGGCCCACAAGCACCTGGAGGGAGGGGAACCCACTGGATCACAACTGGGATCTTCCACTCAGGCAGAGTAAGCTCCATTCACAGCAGCAGGACTGGAGAATCCCAGACATTGCCATTCCTTTGGAAAGTCCTGCCCCAAATCTTCACCTTCTGTATCAAGTGGACAGGGGCGAATTGACCTGGCCGTCTCCTCTCCCTCGCGCTGGCTGCGGACAAGCTTCTCCCACAGGAACCGAGCTGGAGCTGGCAGCCTGGCAGGCGTGGGCATTACCTGTAAACAGTGAGGGGTCTTGATGAGCAGTGCCAGGGGTTGTGAGGAAGCTGGTGGGAGGTCGGGCACTGGAGCTGTGTGAGGTGGTGGCAAGAGGGAGGGGGTGAGGTGACATTCCGAGGCGTGACAGCAAAGTGGGGAGCAAGGAGGAGGCAGGGGTGACACCTCCCCGGCAGAGTGGAGCGGAACATTCACCTTCTTGTGGCATTTTATCTCTGTCCGCTTGGTCAGACTACAGGCACTGACCTCTTCTGCCACCATCTCCCAAGCTTGCTGGAAGCTCTCCTGCCAGTCCGAAGGTACATTACTGACCGGTCAGTCGAGGTCAGTGGCCATGGCCTTGTTGAGTGGCAGAGCTGGTTTTGACGGGTCTTATGGCAGGATCCAGCTCCCATTTCTTTTGATTTGTATTGATACTGGAGCCATATTCCCGATTCAGGAATAATAAAACCCGGGATCACAATGTGCTCAAATTGTACTTGTTCCCCAATTCAATTTTGTCCACATTCTGCTGGAAATCATTTGTATTTAACCAGGTACAAAATCTCCTTTGAACCAACGATTTAGAACATAGAACATTCCAGCGCAGTCCAGGCCCTTCGGCCCTCAATGTTGCACCGACCAGTGGAACCAATCTAATGACCCTCTAACCTAAACTATTCCAATGTTATCCATATGCCTATCCACTGACCATTTGAACGCCCTTAAAGTTGGCGAGTCCACAACTGCTGCAGGCAGGGCATTCCATGACCTTACTACCCTCTGAGTAAAGAACCTACCTCTGACATCCGTCCTATAATTACCACGCCTTAATTTAAAGCTGTGTCCCTATGATTTGGAAAGTAATTCCTTGCATTAGGTGTATCTCACATTTTTAAGACTTATTTAAGGAAATGTTGAAGTTGTTAAAGGCTTAACATTAACACTGCAATGAAGTTACTGTGAAAATCCCCCCTAGTCGCCACATTCCGGTGCCTGTTCAGGTACACTGAGGTACATTCAGCACGGCCAATGTACCCCTAACCAGCACATCTTTCGGACTGCGGGAGGAAACTTGACCACCCGGAGGAAACCCACGCAGACACGGGAAGAATGTGCAAGCTCCACACAGACAGTGACCCCCGAGCCAGGAACTGAACCTGGGTGCCTGGCGCTGTGAAGCAGCAGCGCTAACCCACCGTGCCACCAGGGCAATTTGACAAATAAAACTAAAATGTGTTAATGATAAAAAACAAGTATTTATGATCACAGAAAGTGGACCCCATGGTCTTCCCCGGGGTGGGGGGGGGGGTGGGGTTCTTCCTGTTATTCTCACATTTGTTTTGTTCTCCTTTTGAAGAGGACCTGTTTCATTTGAGTTTCTGTTTGCTCCCGCTCCCCCGATTGTTTTCTGGGTTTTGACCCAGTCGGTTATTTTTCTCGTGGTGATGGGCCCTGATCTCACTTTCTAGCTCAGAATTCCCCATCGCTTAGCAACAGGTTCTATTTACCAAAGAGTTTTTCTGTTTGAGTTAAGCAAAGTCCATTTTTAGGTTCCTGAAATTTTGCAATCTTTTTCTGCTTAACTACCTTGTGTGAATAGCAGTAAATAGTTTGAGAAACCAGTCTTGATCACGCTACAGAAACTGGGCCCATCTTATCACGCACTGGCTTGGAACACATTCACCTTGGGAATTAGTGCAACTGTCTCCGAGGATTGTTAACGCACACGCTCTAATCTGTCTGCTAATTTTATTTCAATTTCTTTTGTTTGCTGATTTATCAGATGTTTTAAATGTGTGCTTTTGGAGTGATGTTGCAGGACCTGTATCTGTTGCCCATCCCTGTTGCCTGCAGGGCTATGAGAGCCAAACATGAACAGAAACAACATGAAGGAACAGGAATTTTGATTGCACCTTGCACAGCCTCAGGACACATCTCAAAGCACTTGACAACTCCTGGAATACTTGCAAAGTGTAGTCACTGCTGTAATCACGGAGTCACGATGATATAGAGGGTGGCCATTCAGGCGAGGCAATTGCGTAGTGGTATTGTCACAGGATGAGTAATCCAGAGAGTCAGGGTAAAGCTCTGAGAACCCGAGTTAGAATCTCACCCCGCCAAAAGGTGAAATAGAATTCAATAAATGTCCGGAATTAAAAGTCTAACAATGACTATGAAACCATTGTCGATTGTCAGAAAATCCCACCTGGTTCACTGCTGTCCTTGAGGGAGGGAAATCTGCTGTTCTTACCTGGTCTGGCTTACCTGTGACTCCAGAGCCAAGGAGATGTCCTCGGGGATGGACAATAAATGCCGGTGACAGCCACAGCCCATGAATGAAGAAGAAAAACAATCTGGCTCGCCATTGGGCAGACTGATCAGTCTAATCAGACTGTCCAATGGAGAGCCAAATTGTGGGTTTACATTTTATGGACCCGAAACCAGCGACAAAATAGAAACATGGACAATTTCTATGTTTTGGAAAAGTTGAATTCAAAGAAATTCTGAGGACAGTGGAATCATTGGTGGAAGGAAAATATCAGTTCAAGAGGAGAAGTTGAGAGGTTTTGGTGTGGCTGTGTGGAAACAGCCTCTTGAAAACAGTTCTTGGCTGAGAGAGGTGATGTCAGAATCAATCGTTCAGTCAATCCAGAAAAACCTTGAGCTGCAAAAATCAGTCTTATAGAGAGTCACCGAGGTTTACAACATGGAGACAGGCCCTTCAGCCCAACTTGTCCAAACTGCCCCCTTTTTTAACCCCTAAGCTAGTACCAATTGCCCACATTTGGCCCATATCCCTCTATAGCCACCTTTCCCATGGAACTGTCTAAATGCTTTTTGGATGATAAAATTGTACCCGCCTCTACTACTACCTCTGGCAGCTTGTTCCAAACACTCTCCACCCTCTGTGTGAAAAAATTGCCCCTCTGGACACCTTTGTATCTCTCCCCTCTCACCTTAAACCTATGCCCTCTAGTTTTAGACTCCCCTACCTTTGGGAAAAGATATTGACTATCTAGCTCATCTGTGCCCCTCATTATTTTATAGACCTCTATATGATCACCCCTCAGCCTCCTATACTCCAGAGAAAAAGGTTCCAGTCTAATCAATCTCTCCTTATAACTCAATCTATCAAGTCCCAGTAACATCCTAGTAAATCTTTTCTGCACTCTTTCTAGTTTAATAATATCCTTTCTATAATAGGGTGACCAGAACTGTACACAGTATTCCAAGTGTGGCCTTACCAATGTCTTGTACAACTTCAACAAGACGTCCCAACTCCTGTATTCAATGTCCTGACTAATGAAACCAAGCATGCCGAATGCCTTCTTCACCACTCTGTCCACCTGTGACTCCACTTTCAAAGAGTTATGAACCTGTACCCCCAGATCTCTTTGTTCTGCAATTCTCCCCAGCGCCCTACCATTAACTGAGTAAGTCCTGCCCTGGTTCAATCGACCAAAATGCATCACCTCACATTTATTTAAATTAAACTCCATCTGCCATTCGTCAGCCCACTGGCCCAATTGATCAAGATCCCGTTACAATTGGAGATAACTTTCTTCACTGTCCACTATGCCACCAATCTTGGTGTCATCTGTAAACTTACTAACCATGCCTCCTATATTCTCATCCAAATCATTAATATAAATGACAAATAACAGTGGACCCAGCACTGATCCCTGAGGCACACCACTGGTCACAGGCCTCCAGTTTCAAAAATGACCCTCTACAATCTTCTTGTGTCAAGAAGCCAATTTTGTATCCATTTAGATCCCTCATCCTGGATCCCGTGAGATTTAACCTTATGCAACAACCTACCTTGTCAAAGGCCTTGCTAAAGTCCATGTAGACAACATCAACTGCACTGCCCTCATCTACCTTCTTGGTTACCCCTTCAAAAAATTCAATCAAATTTGTGAGACATGATTTTCCACTCACAAATTCATGCTGACTGTCCCTAATCAGTCCTTGTGTCTCTAAATGCCTGTAGATCCTGTCTCTCAAAATACCTTCCAACAATTTACCCTCCACAGATGTGAGACTCACTGGCCTGTAGTTCCCAGGCTTTACCCTTTTTAAACAAAGGCACATTTTCCACTCTCCAATCTTCAGGCACCTCACCCGTAACTATTGATGATTCAAATATCTCGGCTAGGGGACCTACAATTTCCTCCCTAGCCCCCACAATGTCCTGGGATACACTTCATCAGTCCTGGGGATTTATCTACCTTGATGCGCTTTAAGACTTCCAGCACCTCCTTCTCTGTAATATGTACACTCCTCAGGACATCACTATTTATTTCCCCAAGTTCCTAACATTCATGTTTTTCTCAACAGTAAATACTGATGAGAAATATTCATTTAGGATCTCACCCATCTCTTGTGGATTCACCCATAGATGACTTTGTTGATCCTTAAGGGCCGTACTCTCTCCCTTGTTACTCTTTTGCCCTTTATGTATTTGTAGAAGTTCTTTGGATTTCCTTTGCCTTATCTACCAAAACAATCTTGTGTCCCCTTTTTTGCCCTCCTGATTTCTCTCTTAACTCTACTCCTACACCCTCTATATTCTTAAAATGACCCACTTGATCCCAGCTGCCAATGCCTATCAAATGTCTCCTTCTTCTTCTTGACCAAGGCCTCAATATTCTGAATCATCCAGGGTTTCCTACTCCTACCAGCCTTGCCCTTCACTCTAAGAGTGTTTACCCTGAACCCTGGTTAACACATTTTTGAAAACCTCCCACTTACCAGATGCCCCTTTGCCTTCCCACAGACTCCCCCTATTAACTGTTGAAAGTTCCTGCCTGATACCATCATAATTGGCCTTGCCCCAGTTTAGAATTTTAACTTTTGGACCAGACCTATCATTCTCCATGGCTATCTTAAAACCAATAGAATTATGGTCACTGGTCCCAAAGTGATCCCTCACTAACACCTCTGTCACCTGCCCTTCCTTATTTCCCAATAGGAGGTCAAGTTTTGCTCCCTCTCTGATTGAGCCATCCACATCCTGAATGAGAAATTCCACCTGAATACACTCAACAAATTTCTCTCCATCCAACCCTCTGTGACTGTCGCAGTCAATGTTGAGAAAGTTAAAGCCCTCCTTTTACACCCTATTTTTCTTGGAGCTATCTGTAATCTCCCTACATACTTGCTCCTCAATTTCCCACCGATCATTTGGGGGCCTATACTCCAAACCTCTCAAAGTGATGTCCCCCTTCTTATTTGTCAGTTCAACCCATATAGACTCAGGGGAAGTATCCTTAGATATATCTCCCCTCAGTATGGTGTGATGTTTTCCCTCATCAGAAGTGTGACTCCCCCTCCTCTCTTAACTCCTGTTTTTTCCTTTCCTATAGCATCTGCATCCTGGAACATTAAGCTGCCAGTGTCTTAAAAATATTTAGCGAGGCAGCCTCCACCACTTCAACAGGCAGAGAATTCCAGAGACTCACCACCCTTTGAGTGAAGAAGTTCTTCCTCAACTCCATTCTAAACCACCCCCCCTTTATCTTGAGGCTGTGCCCCCTAGTCCTACTGTCCTTTCTGAGCAGGAAGAGTCTCTCCACCTCTATCCTATCCATCCCATTCATCATCTTATACGTCTCTATAAGATCCCCCCTCATTCTTCTAAACTCTAACGAGTACAAGCCTAGTTTATTCAGCCTCTCCTCATAGCTCAACCCCCTCAACTCTGGTATCAGCCTAGTAAACCTCCTCTGCACTCCCTCCAAGGCCAAAATATCCTTGCGTAAGTACGGCACCCAAAACTGCGCACAGTACTCCAGCTGCAGCCTCACCAATGCCCTATACAGCCGCAGCAAGACCTCCTCCGTGAAGACAGAAACAAAAAAGTTATTCAAGACCTTAGCCATATCCCCATCCCCTACCACTAGCTCCCCTTTCTCATCCTCTAAAGGACCAACGTTCACCCTAGCCAGCCTCTTCCTTTTTATATATTTATAAAAACTCTTGCTATCCTTTTTTATATTAAGTCCTAGCCCAGCCTCATAGCTTCTCCTACCCTCCTTTATCAACTTCTTTGTCAATCTTTGTTGACATTTAAACCTTTCCCAATCCTCTTTTCGCCCACTACTCTTAGCCACTCTAAACGCCTCCGCTTTTAATTTAACATTTTCCTTCACCTCCTTCGTTATTCACGACTTATTACCTCTCCTCCTACTGTCCTTTTTAACCATCGGAATAAATTTCCGCTGAGCACCAAGAAAGATCTCTTTAAAGATCCTCCACTGCTCCTCAGCAGACCTACCTTCCAACGCACTCCCCCAGTCCACATTCGCCAATTCTTCTCTGATCCTACCGTACTCCCCTCTATTCAAACAAAGGATGCGTGTCCGGGAACCCACTTTCTCCTCCTTTGATAAGAGAGGGGATTAAGGGTTATGGGGAGAGGGCGGGAAGGTGGAACTGAGCCACGACAGATCAGCCATGATCTTATTGAATGGCGGGGCAGGCTCGAAGGGCCAGATGGCCTACTCCTGCTCCTATTTCTTATGTCCTGTCCTTCCCATAGCCATGTTTCAGTAAAAGCTATCATTTCCCAGTCCCACGTGCCCATCCATGCTCTGAGTTCATCTGCCTTTCCCATCAGGCTTCTTGCATTGAAATAAATGCAGTTTAATCTGGACTTCCCTTGTTCTCTGCGCTACTTTTACCTGATCTGTCTGGTACTAGTCCTGTGTCTGAAGGTTTCTTGGATTTCAGCAGAGCAGAGTGGAAGTGAGTTTGAGAGGTCATGCAGTGGCCTTTATTAAAACAACGGCAGCTTTGCTGGGGTAATGTTACTGGATTTTCATGGTTGAACATTTATTTGGACATGTCACCTGGAAAACATTTACTTTTGGGTCTGACCAACTTGGGAACGTTTTGTAAGACTAATTTTAACTGTGTAATTGTAAACTTGTATGCTTAAGTTTTCTTTTCTTCTTGTTAACAAACCAGGTGGCAATGTGGTTAGCGCTGCTGCCTCACAGTGCCAGAGACCCGGGTTCAATTCCCGGCTTGGGTCACTGTCTGTGTGGGAGTTTGCACATTTGCTCCATGTCTGTGTGGGTTTCCTCCGGGTGCTCTGGTTTCCTCCCACACTCCAAAAGATACATTAGGTGCATTGACTGTGCTAAATTCTCCCTCAGTGTACCCAAACAGGTGCCGCAGTATGGGCGACCAGGGGATTTTCACAGTAACTTCATTGCAGTGTTAATGTAATCCTCCTTGTGGCAGCAATAAATAAACTTTTCATTTTAATTTTTAGAATCCCCAATAACTGGTACTCTTGCTGCTGAGATCAGTATTTACTTTCAGAATGCTAAGAAGAGAATCGCAGTGCAAAAGTGAAGTTTCCTCCTGAGATTTGGTTTACTGTGGAATTGAAATCTGCTGTGACCATCACACTCAGGCACTGTCCCCACCCTCCCCAGAGACAGAACTGCAGGACTGGTCTCCTATTGATGACTTTTACAATATCGCATCAGTAACTCAGGTCTTGCCCATGGCTTATCTCCTCCTCACTGTGAGTTCGACCTCCAGTTCTTCCCTCACAGAGAGGCTTTTCGTGGTGTCCCAGGCTTCTGTGGTGACAGTGTTCTCGTGATGTGGGTATGCCGGCGTTGGACTGGCGTAAACACAGTAAAAAGTCTGACAACACCAGGTTTTAGTCCAACCGATTTATTTGATAATATTCTCACAAGCTTTCGGGGTTAGCCCCTTCGTCAGGTGGATGTCAGTGTTCTCTGCAGAGTATAACACAAGGTCATGTCCCACTGATCTCCCCAGCCACAGTTGGCAATAACCATTTTGTGCTTCTCTTCAATGTAAGCGTAACCAAGCATGTACAGGATTGGTGAAACAATAATGTGGGTTCTTTATCAGAAGATAAGTTTATGTACAGCTAGGGTTAACTGCAAGACAGCTCAGTCCATTACCCCTGCTGCTGGTGTCATGGGATTTATACATCACAAACTTTCATGTTGGTAGTGATTGTCCAGCAGTTTAACATGTGTTCTCTTAAAGGCACATACACATTGTACTATTTTTTCCAAACGAAAGGTTTGCCTTTAAAGAATCCAACAATCTATTTTTGGTAACCATGGTGTCTAAAGATGCTTCAGCACAGAGTAATAAATTTACAAATCAATTCAACATGTTGGAATCATGGTCATTCTGGGTCAGCATGGTGGTTAGCACTGCTATCTCATAGCACCAGGGACCTGGGTTCGATTCCCAGCTTGAATGGCTGCGTGGAGTTTGTATGTTCCCCCCGTGTCTGCCCGGGTTTCCTCCGGGTGCTCCGGTTTCCTCCCACAGTCCAAAAATGTGCGAGTTAGGTGGATTGGCCATCATAAACTGTCCCTTGGGGGACTAGCTGGGGTAAATGCATGGGGTTATGGGGATAGGGTCTGGGTGGGATTGTGATCGGTGCAGACACTCTGGGCTGAATGGCCTCCTTCTGCACTCTAGGACTGTATGATTCGACGGTGCTGGAATGAGTTTCCCCTGCCAGTGTTCACAATGGAGCTGTCTTCTTCACTGATGGACCTGCTGTCTTGTTGCCCCTTCAGGCATCCTCCCACCATTCCCTGTGGATGGTCTGACTGGGAGCACCAGCCTGCTGAACTTTGAGAAGCTCTGAGGGCATTCACAGTCTTTCCTTATCAATAGAAAGTGGACCGTTTGGCTTCAAATGACAGGTTCCCTCACGGTGATGTTGGTCTCAAATCAAACAGCGTCTTCCCACTCTGGCTCCCTTAAAGTTATCAATGGAGTGTTGTAGATGGTGTCTTGAAGAATGTTTCAAGAATGTGGGAATTTGGAGAGGAAACTATTCCATCGAGTCGAGGAATTAATGTTTTTTTCCTTTGGGAGAAGGTATTGCTGATTGATACGTGGATAGCCTTCCTGCTTTGAATAAAGAGGTTGAACCCTAACCCTGGTGCACACGGGGGAATGGTCAGTATCACAGGCCACACTGTGCTGTCTACATTGAGAACTCAGACATTGAGACAATCACATCTGATGATGCTCTGACACAGCTGGCATCCTGATCTTTGATATCTCCAGGACACTTTCTGGTGTAGCTTCTTCTGAAAGGTATTAATTATCCAAAACACGTGATGGAGGCAGAGCTGCGGTGATCTCTGACCTCCCTCATTTATCTTTCCTCTATTATTGATGTTCCAAGGCGGAATAGCCAAGACTCCTGGTCCTCCCTCACTCCTGCAGTGCAACCCTTTAGTAGATAAAGATGTTGTCAGCCGTTGAAAGCCGTGTCAAACTCTTCGTGGAGTTCCTCGTTTGCCATTGTGATGGAGGACAGCATTGGATCAGAGGTGCTGATGAGGTTAAATGGCTCTGCTGGAGATGAGGTGGATGGAAAGAGTCCACCCTGAACCATTGATGAGGGTTCGATAGTTGGCTCCTCACAGCGAAGGCAACATCTTCCTCAAGCAATTCCTCTTCCTCAGCCAGATTAATGTATAATGTTTCCTGTTCAATGATCCCCCGTTGGAGGGATACCATGTCACTGTTCAGCCTATCAGTCATGGGGGGTCTTACATAAGGTATTATGTAAGTACAAGTGGGGGTCAATGGGTGCTATTTGGATTGGCGGATGGTGACTAGTGGAGTGCCCCAGGGGTCGGTGCTGGGGCCTCAGCTATTTACCATTTATATAGATGATCTGGAGGAGGGAACCGAGTGTATGGTGTCGAAATTTGCTGATGACACCAAGATTGGGGGAACGGAAAATTGTGCGGAGGGTGTGGAGAGTCTGCAGAAGGATCTAGATAGGCTGGGCGAATGGGCCAGGAAATGGCAAATGGAATTTAATGTTGGCAAGTGTGAGGTGGTCCACTTTGGAAGGAAGAATGGTAGGAAGGACTATTACTTACGTGGCGAAAAACTGCAGCAGGCGACGGTGCAGAGGGACCTCGGGGTCCTTGTGCATGAGTCGCAAAAACCCAGTCTGCAGGTGCAGCAGGTGGTCAGGAAGGCGAATGGGATGCTGGCCTTCATAGCAAGGGGGATTGAATATAAAAGTAGGGAGGTCTTGCTGCAGCTGTATAGGGCATTGGTGAGGCCGCAGCTGGAGTACTGTGTGCAGCTTTGGGCGCCGTACTTACACAAGGATATTTTAGCCTTGGAGGGAGTGCAGAGGAGGTTTACTAGGCTGATACCGGAGTTGAGGGGGTTGAACTATGAGGAGAGGCTGAATAGATTAGGCTTGTACTCGTTAGAGTTTAGAAGAATGAGGGGAGATCTCATTGAGACGTATAAGATGATGAATGGGATGGATAGGATAGAGGTGGAGAGACTCTTCCCGCTCAAAAAAGACAGTAGGACTAGGGGGCACAGCCTCAAGATAAAGGGGGGGGGGCGGTTTAGAACAGAGTTGAGGAGGAACTTCTTCACTCAAAGGATGGTGAATCTCTGGAATTCTCTGCCCGTTGAAGTGGTGGAGGCTGCCTCGCTAAATATTTTTAAGACGCGGGTTGATGGGTTTTTGATAAGAGAAGGGATTAAGGGTTATGGGAGAGGGCGGGAAGGTGGAACTGAGCCACGACAGATCAGCCATGATCTTATTGAATGGCGGGGCAGGCTCGAAGGGCCAGATGGCCTACTCCTGCTCCTATTTCTTATGTTCTTATGTACCAGGAATAGTCACTATGGTCTAGCTAGCCAATCAAAGGGATGGGTCAGGACATCTGAAAGACCTCTTCTCCACTTACAATTCTATGAATCTTCTTCCTGTTTGTTTGTTCTATTGGTTTGTGATGAACTCTGTTTACTTGTTGAACAGAAGTTCCCAGCCGCACACCCACAGAGAGGCAGACGGACCCTGGTGGGTCAGCACCTCACTAGTTGAGATCTGTGCAATTTGAGGTGGACAATGACATTGCCCAGTGAGACATTGATGGCCCACCCCAGACACAGTGGGCACGTCTGTTCTCTACGGTTGAGTTGGGTTTTGCATCAGGGTAGATAGTGATAGCCTTTTTCCTTAGGGTAGATAGTGATAGCCTTTTTCCTAGGATGGAGAAAGCTAGCACGAGGGGGCACGACTTTAAATAAAGGGGGCTAGTTATAGGACAGATGTCAGGGGTAGGTTCTTTACCCAGAGGGTGGTGAGGGACTGGAATGCCCTGCCAGCTGCAGTTGTAAATGCTCCTAGTTTGGGGGCGTTTAAGAGATCTGTGGATAGGTTTATGGATGAAAAGGGATTGGTTTAGGCTATTGGGTCATTGTTTTGTAACTGGTCGGCGCAACATCGTGGGCCGAAGGGCCTGTTCTGCGCTGTAATGTTCTATGTTCTATGTTCAGGAATCTCTGCCTCCTGTGTGTGTTAGCATTCTGTCTACAAATTAGCTGCGATGTGTATGACATTAGAACAGTGATGACACCTTGACCAAAGTGCTTCATTGCTATAAAGCACTTTGCGATGTCCTGACACCGTCAAAGACACTATCAACATCAGAATATTTGTTACATACACAGAAAGAGAGTGGAACTGCCACTGATATTGAGACAGAGACGGGCAGTATATCTGGACGGTACAGAAAGAATTTCTCACACTTCTCTCTACGTTACAGGTTGTACGTGGGACGAGGTGTAACACAGCATCTGTCTGCTAAATGTCACACCGGAGACAGGATTGGCTGTGGGTCGAGGGAGGACCGAACCGGACAGGAACTCCAGGAGAATACCAGCCTCTTTTTTACCAGGAATGGAAAGGAGGTAGGACCAGAAATGTCAGCTACAGATTGTGGACATGCAGCTAAGCAAGGTACCCCAGTGAGAGTCAGTGTGTGTGGAACTGTATCCCAGTGAGAGTCAGTGTGTGTGGAACTGTGTCCCAGTGAGAGTCAGTGTGTGTGTGGAACTGTATCCCAGTGAGAGTCAGTGTGTGTGGAACTGTATCCCAGTGAGAGTCAGTGTGTGTGTGGAACTGTATCCCAGTGAGAGTCAGTGTGTGTGTGGAACTGTGTCCCAGTGAGAGTCAGTGTGTGTGGAACTGTGTCCCAGTGAGAGTCAGTGTGTGTGGAACTGTATCCCAGTGAGAGTCAGTGTGTGTGTGGAACTGTACCCCAGTGAGTGTCAGTGTGTGTGGAACTGTATCCCAGTGAGAGTCAGTGTGTGTGTGGAACTGTACCCCAGTGAGTGTCAGTGTGTGTGGAACTGTATCCCAGTGAGAGTCAGTGTGTGTGTGGAACTGTATCCCAGTGAGAGTCAGTGTGTGTGGAACTGTATCCCAGTGAGAGTCAGTGTGTGTGGAACTGTATCCTAGTGAGAGTCAGTGTGTGTGGAACAGTATCCCAGTGAGAGTCAGTGTGTGTGGAACTGTATCCCAGTGAGAGTCAGTGTGTGAGGAACTGTACCCCAGTGAGAGTCAGTGTGTGGGACTGTATCCCAGTGAGAGTCAGTGTGTGAGGAACTGTATCCCAGTGAGAGTCAGTGTGTGTGGAACTGTATCCCAGTGAGAGTCAGTGTGTGTGGAACTGTATCCCAGTGAGAGTCAGTGTGTGTGGGACTGTATCCCAGTGAGAGTCAGTGTGTGTGGAACTGTATCCCAGTGAGAGTCAGTGTGTGTGGAACTGTATCCCAGTGAGAGTCAGTGTGTGTGGAACTGTATCCCAGTGAGAGTCAGTGTGTGTGGAACTGTATCCCAGTGAGAGTCAGTGTGTGTGGAACTGTATCCCAGTGAGAGTCAGTGTGTGTGGAACTGTATCCCAGTGAGAGTCAGTGTGTGTGGAACTGTATCCCAGTGAGAGTCAGTGTGTGTGGAACTGTATCCCAGTGAGAGTCAGTGTGTGTGGCACTGTATCCCAGTGAGAGTCAGTGTGTGTGGAACTGTATCCCAGTGAGAGTCAGTGTGTGTGGAACTGTATCCCAGTGAGAGTCAGTGTGTGTGGAACTGTATCCCAGTGAGAGTCAGTGTGTGTGGAACTGTATCCCAGTGAGAGTCAGTGTGTGTGCTAATATCTTTTTATGTGATTGAGTGCTGGATTGTTTTCAGTGATGCTGTTGTTGGTGTATTGGAACATTTCACTGCACCAGTTTGTATGATTTATGTGATTTTTTTGATTTGAGCATCAGTGTATTGTCGAAGCTTGTGGGTATTGTAGCTGCCATTATGACAGTTTAATGGATTTGGTTGTATAACAATGTGTGTGTGCGTGTGTGTATCTGTGAGTATGAGTGAATATGTGAATTTGTGTGTGATTGTGAGTGTGAGTGCGTGTGTGTTTGGTGAATTTATTTCGTGTCTGACAAATTTATTGGAATTCTATGAGGATGTGACTAGTGCGGTAGACAGAGGGGAACCAGTGGATGTAGTGTTTCTCGATTTTCAAAAGACGTTTGATAAGGTGCCGCACAAAAGGTTGCTTCAGAAGGTTAGGGGACATGGAGTTGGGGATAAGGTGTTAGCGTGGATAGAGGATTGGTTGTCTAATAGGAGGCAGAGAGTTGGTATCAACGGGTGCTATTCTGATTGGCGGTTGGTGACTAGTGGAGTGCCCCAGGGATCGGTGCTGGGGCCTCAGCTATTTACCATTTATATAGATGATCTGGAGGAGGGGGCTGAGTGTAAGGTGACACAAAGATAAGTGGGAAGTCTGCAGAGGGATCTGGATAGGCTGAGCGAGTGGGCGAGGACCTGGCAGATGGAGTACAATGTTAGTAAGTGTGAGGTTATCCATCTCGGCAGGAATAATAGTAGGAGGGATTACTATTTAAAGGGCAAAAAGATGCAGCATGCTACAGTGCAGAGGGACCTGGGGTCGCAAAAACCCAGCCTGCAGGTGCAGCAGGTGGTCAGGAAGGCGAATGGGATGCTGGCCTTCATAGTGAGGGGGATAGAATATAAAAGTAGGGAGGTCTTGCTGCAACTGTATAGGGCATTGGTGAGGCCGCAGCTGGAGTACTGTGTGCAGTTTTGGGCGCCGCATTTGCGCAAGGATATTTTGGCCTTGGAGGGAGTGCAGAGGAGGTTCACTAGGCTGATACCGGAGATGAGGGGGTTGGACTATGAAGAGAGACTAAATAGACTGAGCTTGTACTTGTTAGAGTTTAGAAGGATGAGGGGGGATCTTATAGAGACGTATAAGATAATGAAGGGGATGGATAGGGTAGAGGTAGAGAGATTCTTCCCGCTCAGAAAGGACAGTAGGACTAGGGGGCACAGCCTCAAGATAAGGGGGGGACGGTTTAGAATGGAGTTGAGGAGGAACTTCTTTACTCAAAGGGTGGTGAATCTCTGAAATTCTCTGCCCGTTGAAGTGGTGGAGGCTGCCTTGCTAAATATATTTAAGTCACGGGTAGATAGGTTTTTGATAGACAAGGGAATTAAGGGTTATGGGGAGAAAGCGGGAAAGTGGAACTGATCCACGACAGATCAGCCATGATCTTATTGAATGGCGGGGCAGGTTCGAAGGGCCAGATGGCCTACTCCTGCTCCTATTTCTTATGTTCTTAATGTGTGTGTATGTGTGAATGTGTTTGAGTATGTGTATGAGTGTGTCTGTGTGAGTGTATGTGTGAGAGCATATGAGTGTGTGTGAGTATGTGTGTGTGAATGAGTGTGTGTGTGTGTGAGCGTGAGCTTATGTGTGTGAGCGCGTGTGTGTCAGTGTGTGTGAGTGCATGTGACTGAGTGTGTGTGTATGTGTGTCCGAGTGTGTGTGAGTTTGTGTGTATGTGTGACTGTGTGTGAGTGTGTGTGTGTGAGCGTGAGTGTGTGTATATGTGTGTCCGTGCGAGTGTGTCTATGTGTGTGTGTGAGATGCGTGTGGGTGGGTGTGAGTGTGTATGTGTGTGTGTAACTATGTCTGTGTGTGTGCAAGTGTGTGGGTGTGCATGTATGTGTGTGTGGGTGTGAGGGTGTATGTTTGTGTGTTTTGGGAGGGTGATGGGGGGAGGTGGGGTTTGAGTTCGCAGTCCAGTGATAATTTCACCCTGACACTGGCCATTCAGACTTGTTGAGAATTATGTGATGAGGACATCCTGTGGATCGGACAGACTGAGACAGAACAGTCCGATCTCAGTGAAACCAGTTCCTGCTGGAGGTGTGACCATGTTTACTAACAACTGTCGATTTGTTGAGCAGATTTGTTGATTTCCCTGATGTTGAGAAATGTCCTGATAAGTGGAAAATCTTTCTTTCAGGAATACTAACAACGCGTTGCAATCAAGAGTCTTCAGGCTGTTTGCTTTCATTGTTGTGGTGTTGAACTGGGTGTGTATTGAGTGACATTCCTGTGGAGTGGTAGCTGAATGCAGTGACTCACCATTGTGACGCGCGCTGTCTTCAGCTCCCTGTCACTGTGATAAACGCTGGACCTCAGGAAGGCTTCATGGGCCTTGGAGGGAGAGAGGGAGAGGGTGGGGGGGAAACACAGGTTCACCAGAATGATCTCGGGGTAAAAGGGTTAAATTCTGAGGCCAGGTTCCACCCGAGATCCACATTTTCCAGAAACTGGTCACCCAATCAGTCAGCGACTCTACTCACAATAATTCTTTATTATTCAGTGTTGAGTGTTGATGGGTGCACAGATCATTGTGTTTAGATTGTTCACAAGAGGTGCCCATCACTGGCTGGCCCAATATTTATTGGTCATTTCTAATTTCCTTCAGAAGGTGGGGTGATGTGCCTTCTTGAACCTTTTATACTCCAGCTCCTTGAAGTGAAAGCCATTTGTCTTTCCTGTTATCTCCTACACCTGGCTAGGTTTCAGGAACAAGGACCCTCTCAAGTCCCCCTGCGTTCCAGCTCATTCACCGCCACCTCATTCCTTCTTCCAAAACGAACAATCTCACATTGAATTCCATTTGCCAGTTTCCTGCCCGCTCACTAACCTGTCAATATCTCTCTGTAAACTATTTCCACCTCCTCCCACCGTTATATCATCCACAAGTGTAACCACACTACACCCTGTTCCTTCCTCCAAATCATTCATATATATTGTGAGAGGCTGGGGTCCCTGCTCCCTGCAACGCTCCATTGGTCACTGCCCCCCAGCCTGAGAAAGACCCCCTTGTCATTACTGGCTGCTTCCTGTTCATTAGCCTCTATCCATGCCAGAATATTATCTCTAACACCATGAGCTCCTGTCTTATGTAGAAGCCTTTTGTGCGGCAGCTTATCAAATGCCTTTTGAAAAGCCAAACATCCAACATCGACTGGTTCTCCTTTATCTACTCTGGCTGGTAACTCCTCAACGAACTGGAGTAAATTTGTCAGAGATGATTTCCTCTTTGTGAAGCCGTGTGGTCTCTGCTTGATCAGATTATGATTTTCCAAACGCACTGCTATTCTCTCCTAAATAACCCATTCTAATGTTTCAGAATTTGATAATTAGTTGATCTTTCTCTACACCCTGGCTGTGACTGTAACATTACATTCTGCACTCTCTCCTTTCCTTCTCTGTGAACGGTATGCTTTGACTGTATAGCACGCAGGAAACAATACTTTTCACTGTAAACATGTGACAATAATAAATCAAATCAAATCTAAATCTAATATTTTCCCAATAGCTGAAGTTAGACTAACTGGCCTGTCGTTTCCTGCATTTTGCCCCTTTCCCTTTTGGAACAAGGATACCAGATTGGCAGCTTTCCAATCCTGTGGCGCAGTTCCAGGATCCAAGGAATTTTGGAAATTTACTGCCAATGCATCCACAATCTCTGGAGCTCCTCCTTCGAGACCCTGCAAACCATCAGACCCAGCGGATTATCGGCCTTTAACCCCATTAGTTTGGCTCGATTCCCGGGTGATGGTGACTGTATTTAATTCCTCCTCAGTATTTTTTACTCTTTCGGGGATGTTTGTAGTATTCGCTACAGGAAAAAACGATTCAAAAGATCGATTTAACTCCTCTAACATTCCCTTGTTCCCCACAAAAACTCCTCCAGTTTCATTCTCTGAGGGGCAATACTTTCTTTTGCTTCTCTCTTCAGTTTAATGCACTTTAAAAGAAAGTTCTGACTGCTTTTATGTTCCCTCTTAGCTTGCCCTGATAGTTTATTTGCTCCTTTCTGAATATTTTTGTGATAATCCCCACGAGATCCATGGGAAACACTGATCGATCTCCCTGTGGAGCTCGTGGAGCATGAGTTCCCCTGGCAACAGATAATGGTCTGCCTGGCTGGAACTTATTTTATAAGGTAGGCCCAGGACTGGGCCTGCTGAATTGTTGTCCCAGGCAGGGACTCGTATGTGTGTACCAAGGTAATGGTTTTACTTTGCATTCTGTAATAAACTGTGTTCCTTTCCAGTCACACTTCCTGAGACAGTACAATTTCTTTAGTCCATTTTTGCTGCATTTTTAATCTATCCCACTCTCCTGGTCTACAACTGTCCTCTGCCAGTTTATATGTTTCCACTTTCAACTTAACACCATCCTCATCTTCCTTGGTTACCCATGGCAGGTTCTTCTTCCCCTCAGAATCGTTACTCCTCATTAGGATGTGCTGGGAGTTATGAATTTCCTCAATGTCTGTCACTGCTCAACTATTGTCTTACCGATTAATGTGTATGGCAAATCCACTTTGGCTAATTCCATTCTTATTCCTTCTTCAGTTTAACACTGAGATTTCAGTCCCAGTTTTCTCACACTTAAGCTGAATGCTAAGTTCTATCATGGTGCCATTATTACTTTTCACTCATTGAACCTATTCCACATTGTCAGATCCAAAATAGCCCAATCCCTATTCGATTCTACAATACATTACTCCAAGACTGCGTCCCAAATGTGCTTCATGAATTCATTCTCTTGGCTGTCATTTCCAATTTGATTGGCCCAATCTATATCAAAGTTGACCATGATTAACACACTTTTCTTTTTATATGATTTAAACTCTTTCCTACAGTGTGGCTACTTTTCAGAATATTGTATAGAATACAATATTCCTACCATTCTCTTCCTTTAGTATTTGTCACTTCCACCCACATCAACTTCATATCCTGAGCCTAGATTGTTCCTCAAAATGGTACTTATTTCCTCTCTTATTAGCAGAGCCATCCCACCACCGCAAACTTACAGATCACTCACATTTTCCTCCAGATCATTTATATATACTACAATCAAAAAATGCCAACACTGATCTCAGCGGAACACCTCTCGCTACAGATCCCCCTTCTGAAAAATACCCTTCCTCCCTATCTTCTATAACCAAGCTAGTTTTATATCCATCTAGCCCGCCGACTCAAATCCCATGTGATTTTAGTTTTTGTACTAGTTTGCAATGTAGGACCTTGTCAAGAGTCCTGCTACATTCCATATCAACAACATCCACAGCCCTTCCCTCATCAAATTTCTTTGTCACCTCTTCAAAAAACTCAATCAAGTTGGTGAGACACGACCTTCCCTGTACAAAACCAGGCTGCCTGTCACTAACTGATCCATTTTCTTCCAAATGTGCACATATTCTGACACTCAGTATCTTCTCCAAAAGGTTCTCCACCATCGACATCAGTCTCACCAGCATATAACTTGCTGGATTATCCCTGCTTGCTTTCTTAAACAAGGGACCGACATTGGCTATTCTCTAGACCTCTAGAACCTTGCCTGTGGTCAAAGAGGATGTGAAGATATTCGTTAAAGCCCCAGCTATTTCTTCCCTTACCTCCCGGTGTAACCTGGGATAGATCTCATCTGGCCCTGGGGACTTGACTATCTTAATGCATTTTAGGATACTCAACACTTCCTCCTTCGATATATTGACATCCTGTAGAGCATTCACACACCCCATCCCTGACCCCGTCATGAGGATGAGAAAGGAGACCTAGTGGTAGGGGATGGGGATATGGCTCAGGTATTGAATAACTTTTTTGTTTCCGTCTTCACGGAGGAGGACATGAATAATTTGCCGGGTGTTAGCTATGGAAAGGTGGTAGGACTGGAGGGTCTTAATGACATTACTGTTAGTAGAGAGGCGGTGCTCGACAGACTGGAGGGGCTGATTGTGGACAAGTCCCCAGGACCGGATGGAATGCATCCGAGGGTTCTGAAAGAAATGGCGGAGGTTATAGTGGATGCCTTGGTGGTTATTTTCCAGACGTCACTGGATTCCGGGGAAGTGCCGGAAGATTGGAAAATGGCTAATGTTACGCCGTTGTTTAAGAAGGGTGCCAGGCAAAAGGCGGGGAATTATAGGCCGGTTAGTTTAACGTCTGTGGTAGGAAAAATGTTAGAATCCGTCATTAAAGAGGAAATTGCGAGGCATCTTGAAGGGAATTGCTTGATAGAGCAGACGCAGCACGGTTTCGTTAAAGGGAAGTCGTGTCTGACAAATTTACTGGAGTTCTATGAGGATGTATCTAGGGCGGTGGATAGAGGAGAGCCGGTGGATGTGGTCTTTCTGGATTTTCAGAAGGCGTTTGACAAAGTACCTCATAAGAGGTTATTGCAGAAGGTCAGGGGACTTGGAGTTGGGGGTAGGGTGTTAGCATGGATAGAGGATTGGTTGTCAAATAGGAGGCAGAGAGTGGGGGTCAACGGGTGCTATTCGGATTGGCGGATGGTGACGAGTGGAGTGCCCCAGGGGTCGGTGCTGGGGCCTCAGCTATTTACCATTTATATAGATGATCTGGAGGAGGGAACCGAGTGTAGGGTGTCGAAATTTGCGGATGACACCAAGATTGGGGGAACGGCAAATTGTGCGGAGGGTGTGGAGAGTCTGCAGAAGGATCTAGATAGGCTGGGCGAATGGGCCAGGAAATGGCAAATGGAATTTAATGTTGGCAAGTGTGAGGTGGTCCACTTTGGAAGGAAGAATGGTAGGAAGGACTATGACTTACGTGGCGAAAAACTGCAGCAGGCGACGGTGCAGAGGGACCTCGGGGTCCTTGTGCATGAGTCGCAAAAACCCAGCTTGCAGGTGCAGCAGGTGGTCAGGAAGGCGAATGGGATGCTGGCCTTCATAGCGAGGGGGATTGAATATAAAAGTAGGGAGGTCTTGCTGCGGCTGTATAGGGCATTGGTGAGGCCGCAGCTGGAGTACTGTGTGCAGTTTTGGGCGCCGCACCTGCACAAAGATATTTTGGCCCTGGAGGGAGTGCAGAGAAGGTTTACTAGGCTGATACCAGAGTTGAGGGGGTTGAGCTATGAGGAGAGGGTGAATGAACTAGGCTTGTACTCGTTGGAGTTTAGAAGAATGAGGGGAGATCTCATTGAGACGTATAAGATGATGAATGGGATGGATAGGATAGAGGTGGAGAGACTCTTCCCGCTCAAAAAAGACAGTAGGACTAGGGGGCACAGCCTCAAGATAAAGGGGGGGCGGTTTAGAACGGAGTTGAGGAGGAACTTCTTCACTCAAAGGGTGGTGAATCTCTGGAATTCTCTGCCTGTTGAAGTGGTGGAGGCTGCCTCGCTAAATATTTTCAAGAAGCGGGTTGATGGGTTTTTGATAAGAGAAGGAATTAAGGGTTATGGGGAGAGGGCGGGAAGGTGGAACTGAGCAACGACAGATCAGCCATGATCTTATTGAATGGCGGGGCAGGCTCAAAGGGCTAGTTGGCCTACTCCTGCTCCTATTTCTTATGTTCTTATGTTCTCCTTGGTGAGTACTGATACAAAATGCTCATTAAGAATCTCACCCACATCCTGCGGTTCCATGCATAACTTCTCTCCATTGTCTTTGAGTGGGCCTGTTATTTCTCTTGCTGCCATCTTGCTCCCAATAAATGCATAAAAAGCTTGATTCTGCTTGACCCTGTTTGCTAAAGACATTTCAAGGCCCTTTTTAGCCTTCCTAATTCCACATTTAAGTTCTTTCCTAATTTCACTGGATTCCTCAAAGGTTTCATCGAGAAGGTGGAAGAGAGCATGTCTGGGATGCATGGGGTACCTTTATTATGCTGGCTGCTTTTCCAAGGCAGGGGAAATGTAGATGGAGTCAATGGATGGGAGGCTGGTTTGTGGAATGGACTGGGTTACATTCACGACCCTTTGTAGTCTTGGTAAGAGCAGGAGTCATGCCAAGCAGTGATACATCCAGAAAAGATATTTTCAATAGTGCGTTTGTAAACGTTGGTGAGAATTGCAGCTGACGTGCTAAATTTCCTTAACTTCTTGAGAAAGTAGAGATGCTGGTGGGCTTTCTTAACCATAGTGTTGGCGTAGAGGGACCAAACAGGTATGGTGATCTGGACACATAGAACCTTGAGGCTCTTGATGATTTCCACTTTGTCCCATTGATGCGGACAGGGGCATGCTCTCTACTACACTTCCTGAAGTCAATGACCATCTCCTTCATTTTGTTGACATTGTCACTTCACCAGTTCACCAGATTCTCTATCGCATTCCTGTGCTCCGTCTCATCAATGTTTGAGATCCAAACCAGTATGGTGGTGTCGTCAGCAAATTTGAAAATTGAGTTGGAGGGGAATTTGGCCGCACAGTCACAGGTGTATAAGGGGTACAGTAAGGGGTTGAGAACATAGTCTTGTGGGGCACCGGTGTTGGGGATGATCGTGGAGGAGGTGTTGTTGACTATCGTTAATGATTGTGGACTGTAAGTCTAGTAAGAGGCTAGTGATAGGCATGTTACCAAGATAATCCATGTACTCAAATATCCGTACCTATCTCAAATTGGGTCAGAGTTTAGAATCGTCCCTTTTCGATTCCCTTTCACTCCGACAGTTATAGTCAATGTTTTATTTCAACGCAGCAAATATTCCTGATTTCTGGTTGGAATTCCAGCCTCCCGGGTTGTCAGACTGGAAATGCTGAGCGATGTACTTGCTTTGACAATGGATTCTTTCCAAAGTTTATCTGGGAACTGGCTACCCCAGCGTGCCCAGTTGGAAACTGCCAGTAATGTCCCACCAGCGCTTACCCTTGTTCCAGCGATGTACATTCCCCAGTTCCCATCATCCCAACCCAGTAAAACCTCGGTTAAATTCGGAACATTTTTCGTGGGTCATGAGAACGAAAGGTTAGGTTTCATTTAATAAAAATCTCTTGACCTTTTAACTTGCCCAGCTCTGCACTGGCGTGTTATGTGGATTATGACAGATATGTCTGCCTGAAGATTGGCACGGATAAATATCATCCATTCCTGCTACCAGTTTAAAATTCATGTTCACACTCTTCACTTCCCTCAGCACTGACTCTCTGACAGTGCGGCACTCCCTCAGTACGGACCCTCTGAGTGTGGCACACCCTCAGCACTGACCCTCTAACAGTGCAGCACTCCCTCAGCACTGACCATCTGACAGTGCAGCACTCCCACAGTATTGACCCTCTGACAGTGCGGCACTACCTCAGTACTGACCCTCTGACAGTGCGGCACTCCCTCAGCACTGACCCTCTGACAGTGCGGCACTCCCTCAGCACTGACCCTCTAACAGTGCAGCACTCCCTCAGCACTGACCATCTGACAGTGCAGCACTCCCACAGTATTGCCCCTCTGATAGTGCGGCACTACCTCAGTACTGACCCTCTGACAGTGCGGCACTCCCTCAGCACTGACCCTCTGACACTGCGGCACTCCCTCAGCACTGACCCTCTGCCAGTGCAGAACTCCCTCAGTACTGACCCTCTGACAGTGCGGCACTCCCTCAGTACCGACCCTTTGACAGTGCAGCACTCCCTCAGTACTGACCCTCTGACAGTGCGGCACTCCCTCAGTACTGACCCTCTGACAGTGCGGCACTCCCTCAGCACTGACCCTCTGCCAGTGCGGCACTCCCTCAGCACTGACCCTCTGACAGTGCGGCACTCCCTCAGTACTGACCCTCTGACAGTGGAGCACTTTCTCAGTACTGACCCTCTGCCAGTGCGACACTCCCTCAGCACTGACCCTCTAACAGTGCGGCATTCCCTCAGCACTGACCCTCTGACAGTGCGGCACTCCCTCAGTACTGACCCTCTGACAGTGCAGCACTCCCTCAGCACTGACCCTCTGACAGTGCGGCACTCCCTCAGCACTGACCCTCTGACAGTGCAGCACTCCCTCAGTACTGACCCTCTGAAAGTGCGGCACTCCCTCAGCACTGACCCTCTGACAGTGCGGCACTCCCTCAGCACTGACCCTCTGACAGTGCGGCACTGCCTCAGTACTGACCCTCTGACAGTGCGGCACTGCCTCAGTACTGACCCTCTGACAGTGCGGCACTGCCTCAGCACTGACCCTCTGACAGTGCGGCACTCCTTCAGCACTGACCCTCTGAAAGTGTGGCACTCCCTCAGTACTGACCCTCTGACAGTGCAGCACTCCCTCAGTACTGACCCTCTGACAGTGCAGCACTCCCTCAGCACTGACCCTCTGACAGTGCGGCACTCCCTCAGCACTGACCCTCTGACAGTGCGGCACTCCCTCAGCACTGACCCTCTGACAGTGTGGCACTCCCTCAGTACTGACCCTCTGACAGTGCGGCACTCCCTCAGTACTGACCCTCTGACAGTGCGGCATTCCCTCAGCACTGACCCTCTGACAGTGCGGCACTCCCTCAGCACTGACCCTCTGACAGTGCGGCACTCCCTCAGCACTGACCCTCTGACAGTGCAGCACTCTCTCAGCACTGACACTCTGACAGTGCGGCACTCCCTCAGCACTGACCCTCTGACAGTGCGGCGCTCCCTCAGCACTGACCCTCTGACAGTGCGGCACTCCCTCAGCACTGACCCTCTGACAGTGCGGCACTCCCCCAGCACTGACCCTCTGACAGTGCGGCACTCCCTCAGCACTGACCCTCTGACAGTGCGGCACTCCCTCAGCACTGAACCTCTGACAGTGCGGCGCCCTCTCAGCACTGACCCTCTGACAGTGCGGCACTCCCTCAGCACTGACCCTCTAACAGTGCAGCGCTCCCTCAGCACTGACTCTCTGACAGTGCGGCACTCCCTCAGCACCGACCCTCTGACAGTGCGGCACTTCCTCAGTACTGACCCTCTGACAGTGCGGCACTCCCTCAGCACTGACCCTGTGCCAGTGCGGCACTCCCTCAGTACTGACCCTCTGACAGTGCGGCACTCCCTTAGAACTGACCCTGTGCCAGTGCGGCACTCCCTCAGCACTGACCCTCTGACAGTGCGGCACTGCCTCAGTACTGACCCTCTAACAGTGCGGCACTCCCTCAGCACTGACTCTCTGACAGTGCGGCACTGCCTCAGTACTGACCCTCTGACAGTGCGGCACTCCCTCAGTACTGACCCTCTGACAGTGCGGCACTGCCTCAGTACTGACCCTCTGACAGTGCGGCACTGCCTCAGTACTGACCCTCTGACAGTGCGGTACTCCCTTAGCACTGACCCTCTGACAGTGCGGCACTGCCTCAGTACTGACCCTCTGACAGTGCCGCACTCCCTCAGCACTGACCCTCTAACAGTGCGGCGCCCCCTCAGTACTGACCCTCTGACAGAGCGGCACTCCCTCAGTACTGACCCTCTGACAGTGCGGCACTTCCTCAGCACTGACCCTCTGACAGTGCGGCACTCCCTCAGCACTGACCCTCGGACAGTGCGGCACTCCCTCAGCACTGACCCTCTGACAGTGCGGTACTCCCTCTGTACTGACCATCTGACAGTGCGGCACTGCCTCAGTACTGACCCTCTGACAGTGCGGCACTCCCTCAGCACTGACCACTGACAGTGCGGCACTGCCTCAGTACTGAACCTCTGACAGTGCGGCACTCCCTCAGCACTGACCCTCTGACAGTGCGGCGCCCCCTCAGTACTGACCCTCTGACAGAGCGGCACTCCCTCAGTACTGACCCTCTGACAGTGCGGCACTTCCTCAGCACTGACCCTCTGACAGTGCGGCACTCCCTCAGCACTGACCCTCTGACAGTGCGGCACTCCCTCAGCACTGACCCTCTGACAGTGCGGCACTCCCTCAGCACTGACCCTCTGACAGTGCCGCACTCCCTCAGTACTGACCCTCTAACAGTGCGGCACTCCCTCAGCACTGACCCTCTGACAGAGCGGCACTCCCTCAGCACTGACCCTCTGACAGTGCGGCACTCCCTCAGCACTGACCCTCTGACAGTGCCGCACTCCCTCAGCACTGACCCTCTAACAGTGCGGCACTTCCTCAGCACTGACCCTCTGACAGTGCGGCACTCCCTCAGCACTGACCCTCTGACAGTGCCGCACTCCCTCAGCACTGACCCTCTAACAGTGCGGCACTCCCTCAGCACTGACCCTCTGACAGTGCGGCACTCCCTCAGCACTGACCCTCTGACAGTGCCGCACTCCCTCAGCACTAACCCTCTGACAGTGCCGCACTCCCTCAGCACTGATCCTCTAACAGTGCGGCGCTTCCTCAGCACTGACCCTCTGACAGTGCGGCACTTCCTCAGTACTGACCCTCTGACAGTGCGGCACTCCCTCAGCACTGACCATCTGACAGTGCAGCACTCCCTCAGTACTGACCCTCTGACAGTGCGGCGCTCCCTCAGCACTGACCCTCTGACAGTGCGGCACTCCCTCAGCACTGACCCTCTGACAGTGCGGCACTCCCTCAGCACTGACCCTCTGACAGTGCGGCGCTCCCTCAGCACTGACCCTCTGACAGTGCGGCACTCCCTCAGCACTGACCCTCTGAAAGTGCGGCACTCCCTCAGCACTGACCCTCTGACAGTGCGGCACTCCCTAAGCACTGACCCTCTAACAGTGCGGCACTCCCTCAGTACTGACCCTCTGACAGTGCGGCACTCCCTAAGCACTGACCCTCTGACAGTGCGGCACTTCCTCAGTACTGACCCTCTGACAGTGCGGCACTCCCTCAGCACTGACCATCTGACAGTGCAGCACTCCCTCAGTACTGACCCTCTGACAGTGCGGCGCTCCCTCAGCACTGACCCTCTGACAGTGCGGCACTCCCTCAGTACTGACCCTCTGACAGTGCGGCACTTCCTCAGTACTGACCCTCTGACAGTGCGGCACTCCCTCAGCACTGACCCTCTGACAGTGCGGCACTCCCTCAGTACTGACCCTCTGACAGTGCGGCACTCCCGCAGCACTGACCATCTGACAGTGCAGCACTCCCTCAGTACTGACCCTCTGACAGTGCGGCTCTCCCTCAGCACTGACCCTCTGACAGTGCGGCGCTCCCTCAGCACTGACCCTCTGACAGTACGGCGCTCCCTCAGCACTGACTCTCTGACAGTGCGGCACTCCCTCAGTACTGACCCTCTGACAGTGCGGCACTCCCTCAGTACTGACCCTCTGACAGTGCGGCGCTCCCTCAGCACTGACCCTCTGACAGTGCGGCACTCCCTCAGCACTGACCCTCTGACAGTGCGGCAGTGCGGCACTACCTCAGTACTGACCCTCTGACAGTGCGGCACTCCCTCAGCACTGACCCTCTGACAGTGCGGCACTCCCTCAGCACTGACCCTCTGACAGTGCGGCACTCCCTCAGCACTGACCCTCTGACAGTGTGGCACTCCCTCAGCACTGACCCTCTGACAGTGCGGCACTCCCTCAGCACTGACCCTCTGACAGTGCGGCACTCCCTCAGCACTGACCCTCTGACAGTGCGGCACTCCCTCAGCACTGACCCTCTGACAGTGCGGCACTCCCTCAGTACTGACCCTCTGACAGTGCGGCACTCCCTCAGCACTGACCCTCTAACAGTGCAGCACTCCCTCAGCACTGACCATCTGACAGTGCAGCACTCCCACAGTATTGACCCTCTGATAGTGCGGCACTACCTCAGTACTGACCCTCTGACAGTGCGGCACTCCCTCAGCACTGACCCTCTAACAGTGCAGCACTCCCTCAGCACTGACCATCTGACAGTGCAGCACTCCCACAGTATTGACCCTCTGATAGTGCGGCACTGCCTCAGTACTGACCCTCTGACAGTGCGGCACTCCCTCAGCACTGACCCTCTGACAGTGCGGCACTGCCTCAGTACTGAACCTCTGACAGTGCGGCACTCCCTCAGCACTGACCCTCTGACAGTGCGGCGCCCCCTCAGTACTGACCCTCTGACAGAGCGGCACTCCCTCAGTACTGACCCTCTGACAGTGCGGCACTTCCTCAGCACTGACCCTCTGACAGTGCGGCACTCCCTCAGCACTGACCCTCTGACAGTGCGGCACTCCCTCAGCACTGACCCTCTGACAGTGCGGCACTCCCTCAGCACTGACCCTCTGACAGTGCCGCACTCCCTCAGTACTGACCCTCTAACAGTGCGGCACTCCCTCAGCACTGACCCTCTGACAGAGCGGCACTCCCTCAGCACTGACCCTCTGACAGTGCGGCACTCCCTCAGCACTGACCCTCTGACAGTGCCGCACTCCCTCAGCACTGACCCTCTAACAGTGCGGCACTTCCTCAGCACTGACCCTCTGACAGTGCGGCACTCCCTCAGCACTGACCCTCTGACAGTGCCGCACTCCCTCAGTACTGACCCTCTAACAGTGCGGCACTCCCTCAGCACTGACCCTCTGACAGTGCGGCACTCCCTCAGCACTGACCCTCTGACAGTGCGGCACTCCCTCAGTACTGATCCTCTGACAGTGCGGCACTTCCTCAGTACTGACCCTCTGACAGTGCGGCACTCCCTCAGCACTGACCCTCTGACAGTGCGGCACTCCCTCAGTACTGACCCTCTGACAGTGCGGCACTCCCGCAGCACTGACCATCTGACAGTGCAGCACTCCCTCAGTACTGACCCTCTGACAGTGCGGCTCTCCCTCAGCACTGACCCTCTGACAGTGCGGCGCTCCCTCAGCACTGACCCTCTGATAGTACGGCGCTCCCTCAGCACTGACTCTCTGACAGTGCGGCACTCCCTCAGTACTGACCCTCTGACAGTGCGGCACTCCCTCAGTACTGACCCTCTGACAGTGCGGCGCTCCCTCAGCACTGACCCTCTGACAGTGCGGCACTCCCTCAGCACTGACCCTCTGACAGTGCGGCAGTGCGGCACTACCTCAGTACTGACCCTCTGACAGTGCGGCACTCCCTCAGCACTGACCCTCTGACAGTGCGGCACTCCCTCAGTACTGACCCTCTGACATTGCGGCACTCCCTCAGTACTGACCCTCTGACAGTGCGGCACTCCCTCAGCACTGACCCTCTGACAGTGCGGCACTCCCTCAGCACTGACCCTCTGACAGTGTGGCACTCCCTCAGCACTGACCCTCTGACAGTGCGGCACTCCCTCAGCACTGACCCTCTGACAGTGCGGCACTCCCTCAGCACTGACCCTCTGACAGTGCGGCACTCCCTCAGCACTGACCCTCTGACAGTGCGGCACTCCCTCAGTACTGACCCTCTGACAGTGCGGCACTCCCTCAGCACTGACCCTCTAACAGTGCAGCACTCCCTCAGCACTGACCATCTGACAGTGCAGCACTCCCACAGTATTGACCCTCTGATAGTGCGGCACTACCTCAGTACTGACCCTCTGACAGTGCGGCACTCCCTCAGCACTGACCCTCTAACAGTGCAGCACTCCCTCAGCACTGACCATCGGACAGTGCAGCACTCCCACAGTATTGACCCTCTGATAGTGCGGCACTGCCTCAGTACTGACCCTCTGACAGTGCGGCACTCCCTCAGCACTGACCCTCTGACAGTGCGGCACTGCCTCAGTACTGAACCTCTGACAGTGCAGCACTCCCTCAGCACTGACCCTCTGACAGTGCGGCGCCCCCTCAGTACTGACCCTCTGACAGAGCGGCACTCCCTCAGTACTGACCCTCTGACAGTGCGGCACTTCCTCAGCACTGACCCTCTGACAGTGCGGCACTCCCTCAGCACTGACCCTCTGACAGTGCGGCACTCCCTCAGCACTGACCATCTGACAGTGCAGCACTCCCTCAGTACTGACCCTCTGACAGTGCGGCGCTCCCTCAGCACTGACCCTCTGACAGTGCGGCACTCCCTCAGCACTGACCCTCTGACAGTGCGGCACTCCCTCAGCACTGACCCTCTGACAGTGCGGCGCTCCCTCAGCACTGACCCTCTGACAGTGCGGCACTCCCTCAGCACTGACCCTCTGAAAGTGCGGCACTCCCTCAGCACTGACCCTCTGACAGTGCGGCACTCCCTAAGCACTGACCCTCTAACAGTGCGGCACTCCCTCAGTACTGACCCTCTGACAGTGCGGCACTCCCTAAGCACTGACCCTCTGACAGTGCGGCACTTCCTCAGTACTGACCCTCTGACAGTGCGGCACTCCCTCAGCACTGACCATCTGACAGTGCAGCACTCCCTCAGTACTGACCCTCTGACAGTGCGGCGCTCCCTCAGCACTGACCCTCTGACAGTGCGGCACTCCCTCAGTACTGACCCTCTGACAGTGCGGCACTTCCTCAGTACTGACCCTCTGACAGTGCGGCACTCCCTCAGCACTGACCCTCTGACAGTGCGGCACTCCCTCAGTACTGACCCTCTGACAGTGCGGCACTCCCTCAGCACTGACCATCTGACAGTGCAGCACTCCCTCAGTACTGACCCTCTGACAGTGCGGCTCTCCCTCAGCACTGACCCTCTGACAGTGCGGCGCTCCCTCAGCACTGACCCTCTGACAGTACGGCGCTCCCTCAGCACTGACTCTCTGACAGTGCGGCACTCCCTCAGTACTGACCCTCTGACAGTGTGGCACTCCCTCAGTACTGACCCTCTGACAGTGCGGCGCTCCCTCAGCACTGACCCTCTGACAGTGCGGCACTCCCTCAGCACTGACCCTCTGACAGTGCGGCAGTGCGGCACTACCTCAGTACTGACCCTCTGACAGTGCGGCACTCCCTCAGCACTGACCCTCTGACAGTGCGGCACTCCCTCAGTACTGACCCTCTGACATTGCGGCACTCCCTCAGTACTGACCCTCTGACAGTGCGGCACTCCCTCAGCACTGACCCTCTGACAGTGCGGCACTCCCTCAGCACTGACCCTCTGACAGTGTGGCACTCCCTCAGCACTGCCCCTCTGACAGTGCGGCACTCCCTCAGCACTGACCCTCTGACAGTGCGGCACTCCCTCAGCACTGACCCTCTGACAGTGCGGCACTCCCTCAGCACTGACCCTCTGACAGTGCGGCACTCCCTCAGTACTGACCCTCTGACAGTGCGGCACTCCCTCAGCACTGACCCTCTAACAGTGCAGCACTCCCTCAGCACTGACCATCTGACAGTGCAGCACTCCCACAGTATTGACCCTCTGATAGTGCGGCACTACCTCAGTACTGACCCTCTGACAGTGCGGCACTCCCTCAGCACTGACCCTCTAACAGTGCAGCACTCCCTCAGCACTGACCATCTGACAGTGCAGCACTCCCACAGTATTGACCCTCTGATAGTGCGGCACTACCTCAGTACTGACCCTCTGACAGTGCGGCACTCCCTCAGCACTGACCCTCTGACAGTGCGGCACTCCCTCAGCACTGACCCTCTGACACTGCGGCACTCCCTCAGCACTGACCCTCTGCCAGTGCAGAACTCCCTCAGTACTGACCCTCTGACAGTGCGGCACTCCCTCAGTACCGACCCTTTGACAGTGCAGCACTCCCTCAGTACTGACCCTCTGACAGTGCGGCACTCCCTCAGTACTGACCCTCTGACAGTGCGGCACTCCCTCAGCACTGACCCTCTGCCAGTGCGGCACTCCCTCAGCACTGACCCTCTGACAGTGCGGCACTCCCTCAGTACTGACCCTCTGACAGTGGAGCACTTTCTCAGTACTGACCCTCTGCCAGTGCGACACTCCCTCAGCACTGACCCTCTAACAGTGCGGCATTCCCTCAGCACTGACCCTCTGACAGTGCGGCACTCCCTCAGTACTGACCCTCTGACAGTGCAGCACTCCCTCAGCACTGACCCTCTGACAGTGCGGCACTCCCTCAGTACTGACCCTCTGACAGTGCGGCACTGCCTCACCACTGACCCTCTGACAGTGCGGCACTCCTTCAGCACTGACCCTCTGACAGTGTGGCACTCCCTCAGTACTGACCCTCTGACAGTGCAGCACTCCCTCAGTACTGACCCTCTGACAGTGCAGCACTCCCTCAGCACTGACCCTCTGACAGTGCGGCACTCCCTCAGCACTGACCCTCTGACAGTGGCACTCCCTCAGTACTGACCCTCTGACAGTGCGGCACTCCCTCAGTACTGACCCTCTGACAGTGCGGCACTCCCTCAGCACTGACCCTCTGACAGTGCGGCACTCCCTCAGCACTGACCCTCTGACAGTGCGGCACTCCCTCAGCACTGACCCTCTGACAGTGCAGCACTCCCTCAGCACTGACCCTCTGACAGTGCGGCACTCCCTCAGCACTGACCCTCTGACAGTGCGGCGCTCCCTCAGCACTGACCCTCTGACAGTGCGATACTCCCTCAGCACTGACCCTCTGACAGTGCGGCACTCCCCCAGCACTGACCCTCTGACAGTGCGGCACTCCCTCAGCACTGACCCTCTGACAGTGCGGCACTCCCTCAGCACTGAACCTCTGACAGTGCGGCGCCCTCTCAGCACTGACCCTCTGACAGTGCGGCACTCCCTCAGCACTGACCCTCTAACAGTGCAGCGCTCCCTCAGCTCTGACTCTCTGACAGTGCGGCACTCCCTCAGCACCGACCCTCTGACAGTGCGGCACTTCCTCAGTACTGACCCTCTGACAGTGCGGCACTCCCTCAGCACTGACCCTGTGCCAGTGCGGCACTCCCTCAGTACTGACCCTCTGACAGTGCGGCACTCCCTCAGAACTGACCCTGTGCCAGTGCGGCACTCCCTCAGCACTGACCCTCTGACAGTGCGGCACTGCCTCAGTACTGACCCTCTAACAGTGCGGCACTCCCTCAGCACTGACTCTCTGACAGTGCGGCACTGCCTCAGTACTGACCCTCTGACAGTGCGGCACTCCCTCAGTACTGACCCTCTGACAGTGCGGCACTGCCTCAGTACTGACCCTCTGACAGTGCGGCACTGCCTCAGTACTGACCCTCTGACAGTGCGGTACTCCCTTAGCACTGACCCTCTGACAGTGCGGCACTGCCTCAGTACTGACCCTCTGACAGTGCGGCACTCCCTCAGCACTGACCCTCTGACAGTGCGGCGCCCCCTCAGTACTGACCCTCTGACAGAGCGGCACTCCCTCAGTACTGACCCTCTGACAGTGCGGCACTTCCTCAGCACTGACCCTCTGACAGTGCGGCACTCCCTCAGCACTGACCCTCTGACAGTGCGGCACTCCCTCAGCACTGACCCTCTGACAGTGCGGCACTCCCTCAGTACTGACCATCTGACAGTGCGGCACTGCCTCAGTACTGACCCTCTGACAGTGCGGCACTCCCTCAGCACTGACCCTCTGACAGTGCGGCACTGCCTCAGTACTGAACCTCTGACAGTGCGGCACTCCCTCAGCACTGACCCTCTGACAGTGCGGCGCCCCCTCAGTACTGACCCTCTGACAGAGCGGCACTCCCTCAGTACTGACCCTCTGACAGTGCGGCACTTCCTCAGCACTGACCCTCTGACAGTACGGCACTCCCTCAGCACTGACCCTCTGACAGTGCGGCACTCCCTCAGCACTGACCCTCTGACAGTGCGGCACTCCCTCAGCACTGACCCTCTGACAGTGCCGCACTCCCTCAGTACTGACCCTCTAACAGTGCGGCACTCCCTCAGCACTGACCCTCTGACAGATCGGCACTCCCTCAGCACTGACCCTCTGACAGTGCGGCACTCCCTCAGCACTGACCCTCTGACAGTGCCGCACTCCCTCAGCACTGACCCTCTAACAGTGCGGCACTCCCTCAGCACTGACCCTCTGACAGTGCGGCACTCCCTCAGCACTGACCCTCTGACAGTGCCGCACTCCCTCAGCACTGACCCTCTGACAGTGCCGCACTCCCTCAGCACTGATCCTCTAACAGTGCGGCGCTTCCTCAGCACTGACCCTCTGACAGTGCGGCACTTCCTCAGTACTGACCCTCTGACAGTGCGGCACTCCCTCAGCACTGACCATCTGACAGTGCAGCACTCCCTCAGTACTGACCCTCTGACAGTGCGGCGCTCCCTCAGCACTGACCCTCTGACAGTGCGGCACTCCCTCAGTACTGACCCTCTGACAGTGCGGCACTCCCTCAGCACTGACCCTCTGACAGTGCGGCGCTCCCTCAGCACTGACCCTCTGACAGTGCGGCACTCCCTCAGCACTGACCCTCTGAAAGTGCGGCACTCCCTCAGCACTGACCCTCTGACAGTGCGGCACTCCCTAAGCACTGACCCTCTAACAGTGCGGCACTCCCTCAGTACTGACCCTCTGACAGTGCGGCACTCCCTAAGCACTGACCCTCTGACAGTGCGGCACTTCCTCAGTACTGACCCTCTGACAGTGCGGCGCTCCCTCAGCACTGACCCTCTGACAGTGCGGCACTCCCTCAGTACTGACCCTCTGACAGTGCGGCACTTCCTCAGTACTGACCCTCTGACAGTGCGGCACTCCCTCAGCACTGACCCTCTGACAGTGCGGCACTCCCTCAGTACTGACCCTCTGACAGTGCGGCACTCCCTCAGCACTGACCATCTGACAGTGCAGCACTCCCTCAGTACTGACCCTCTGACAGTGCGGCTCTCCCTCAGCACTGACCCTCTGACAGTGCGGCGCTCCCTCAGCACTGACCCTCTGACAGTACGGCGCTCCCTCAGCACTGACTCTCTGACAGTGCGGCACTCCCTCAGTACTGACCCTCTGACAGTGCGGCACTCCCTCAGTACTGACCCTCTGACAGTGCGGCGCTCCCTCAGCACTGACCCTCTGACAGTGCGGCACTCCCTCAGCACTGACCCTCTGACAGTGCGGCAGTGCGGCACTACCTCAGTACTGACCCTCTGACAGTGCGGCACTCCCTCAGCACTGACCCTCTGACAGTGCGGCACTCCCTCAGTACTGACCCTCTGACATTGCGGCACTCCCTCAGTACTGACCCTCTGACAGTGCGGCACTCCCTCAGCACTGACCCTCTGACAGTGCGGCACTCCCTCAGCACTGACCCTCTGACAGTGTGGCACTCCCTCAGCACTGACCCTCTGACAGTGCGGCACTCCCTCAGCACTGACCCTCTGACAGTGCGGCACTCCCTCAGCACTGACCCTCTGACAGTGCCGCACTCCCTCAGCACTGACCCTCTAACAGTGCGGCACTCCCTCAGCACTGACCCTCTGACAGTGCGGCACTCCCTCAGCACTGACCCTCTGACAGTGCCGCACTCCCTCAGCACTGACCCTCTGACAGTGCCGCACTCCCTCAGCACTGATCCTCTAACAGTGCGGCGCTTCCTCAGCACTGACCCTCTGACAGTGCGGCACTTCCTCAGTACTGACCCTCTGACAGTGCGGCACTCCCTCAGCACTGACCATCTGACAGTGCAGCACTCCCTCAGTACTGACCCTCTGACAGTGCGGCGCTCCCTCAGCACTGACCCTCTGACAGTGCGGCACTCCCTCAGTACTGACCCTCTGACAGTGCGGCACTCCCTCAGCACTGACCCTCTGACAGTGCGGCGCTCCCTCAGCACTGACCCTCTGACAGTGCGGCACTCCCTCAGCACTGACCCTCTGAAAGTGCGGCACTCCCTCAGCACTGACCCTCTGACAGTGCGGCACTCCCTAAGCACTGACCCTCTAACAGTGCGGCACTCCCTCAGTACTGACCCTCTGACAGTGCGGCACTCCCTAAGCACTGACCCTCTGACAGTGCGGCACTTCCTCAGTACTGACCCTCTGACAGTGCGGCGCTCCCTCAGCACTGACCCTCTGACAGTGCGGCACTCCCTCAGTACTGACCCTCTGACAGTGCGGCACTTCCTCAGTACTGACCCTCTGACAGTGCGGCACTCCCTCAGCACTGACCCTCTGACAGTGCGGCACTCCCTCAGTACTGACCCTCTGACAGTGCGGCACTCCCTCAGCACTGACCATCTGACAGTGCAGCACTCCCTCAGTACTGACCCTCTGACAGTGCGGCTCTCCCTCAGCACTGACCCTCTGACAGTGCGGCGCTCCCTCAGCACTGACCCTCTGACAGTACGGCGCTCCCTCAGCACTGACTCTCTGACAGTGCGGCACTCCCTCAGTACTGACCCTCTGACAGTGCGGCACTCCCTCAGTACTGACCCTCTGACAGTGCGGCGCTCCCTCAGCACTGACCCTCTGACAGTGCGGCACTCCCTCAGCACTGACCCTCTGACAGTGCGGCAGTGCGGCACTACCTCAGTACTGACCCTCTGACAGTGCGGCACTCCCTCAGCACTGACCCTCTGACAGTGCGGCACTCCCTCAGTACTGACCCTCTGACATTGCGGCACTCCCTCAGTACTGACCCTCTGACAGTGCGGCACTCCCTCAGCACTGACCCTCTGACAGTGCGGCACTCCCTCAGCACTGACCCTCTGACAGTGTGGCACTCCCTCAGCACTGACCCTCTGACAGTGCGGCACTCCCTCAGCACTGACCCTCTGACAGTGCGGCACTCCCTCAGCACTGACCCTCTGACAGTGCGGCACTCCCTCAGCACTGACCCTCTGACAGTGCGGCACTCCCTCAGTACTGACCCTCTGACAGTGCAGCACTCCCTCAACGCTGACCCTCTGACAGTCGGCACTCCCTCAGCACTGACCCTCTGACAGTGCGGCACTCCCTCAGTACTGACCCTCTGACAGTGCGGCACTCCCTCAGTACTGACCCTCTGACAGTGCAGCACTCCCTCAACGCTGACCCTCTGACAGTCGGCACTCCCTCAGCACTGACCCTCTGACAGTGCGGCACTCCCTCAGTACTGACCCTCTGACAGTGCGGCACTCCCTCAGCACTGACCCTCTGACAGTGCAGCACTCCCTCAACGCTGACCCTCTGACAGTCGGCACTCCCTCAGCACTGACCCTCTGACAGTGCGGCACTCCCTCAGTACTGACCCTCTGACAGTGCGGCACTCCCTCAGTACTGACCCTCTGACAGTGCGGCACTCCCTCAGCACTGACCCTCTGACAGTGCGGCACTCCCTCAGCACTGACCCTCTGACAGTGCGGCACTCCCTCAGCACTGACCCTCTGACAGTGCGGCGCCCCCTCAGCACTGCCCCTCTGACAGTGCGGCACTCCCTCAGCACTGACCCTCTGACAGTGCGGCACTCCCTCAGCACTGACCCTCTGACAGTGCGGCACTCCCTCAGCACTGACCCTCTGACAGTGCGGCACTCCCTCAGCACTGACCCTCTGACAGTGCGGCACTCCCTCAGCACTGACCCTCTGACAGTGCGGCACTCCCTCAGCACTGACCCTCTGACAGTGCGGCACTCCCTCAGCACTGATCCTCTGACAGTGCGGCACTCCCTCAGCACTGATCCTCTGACAGTGCGGCACTCCCTCAGCACTGTGCTGTCTGTGTCAGTGTAATGTTTGCCTGAGGCATTTTGAGATAGGGTTTTGTTATTTCGGAGTTGCGTATATCTTTGCTTTCGGAGAATTGTAAATTGCTGGTTTTGTCATGCTCAGCTCACATTCTGTTTTTATCCGAGGTCAGTACTTGAACATTTTGTACTGAGCAGCAGCTTTCAACTTGTCCGAACAAGCCCTACCACGTACAATTAAATGTAACTTCACACAGGTGATGGTTGAGCTGCCTTCAGTGGTACTCCCCACATTAAAGCTCTCAGCTGCTACATGCTTGACTTGACTATTACAGTCTGTCGAACAATCGTCTGCCCGTGTTGAGTTAAAGGCCAAGGTAATCAGTGCCCACACTACAGCTGCCTGACTTAACCCCTTGTCGGCTGCAGTCCGATCCCTCTCCCATAACATTGTTGTTTTTTTGTTATCATTTTGGTGAACTTTTATTAATCAGCGCACACTCCCAGAAACAACACAGCACACTCTTTTAAAAAGAAGTATAAATGGCTGGTGGTTGGGGATGGCTTGGTGGCACAGTGGCTAGCACTACTGCTTCACCGCACCAGGGATCCCGGTTCGATTCCCGGCTGGGGTCACATAAGAACATAAGAACTAGGAGCAGGAGTAGGCCATCCGGCCCTTCGAGCCTGCCCCGCCATTCAATAAGATCATGGCTGATCTGTCGTGGCTCAGCTCCACCTTCCCGCCCTCTCCCCATAACCCTTAATCCCTTCTCTTATCAAAAACCCATCAACCCGCGTCTTAAAAATAATTAGCGAGGCAGCCTCCACCACTTCAACGGGCAGAGAATTCCAGAGATTCACCACCCTTTGAGTGAAGAAGTTCCTCCTCAACTCCGTTCTAAACCGCCTCCCCTTTATCTTGAGGCTGTGCCCCCTAGTCCTACTGTCCTTTCTGAGTGGGAAGAGTCTCTCCACCTCTATCCTATCCATCCCATTCATCATCTTATATGTCTCAATGAGATCTCCCCTCATTCTTCTAAACTCTAACGACTACAAGCCCAGTTTATTCAGCCTCTCCTCATAGCTCAACCCCCTCAACTCCGGTATCAGCCTAGTAAACCTCCTCTGCACTCCGTCCAAGGCCAAAATATCTTTGTGCAGGCGCGGCGCCCAAAACTGCACACAGTACTCCAGCTGCGGCCTCACCAATGCCCTATACAGCTGCAGCAAGACCTCCCTACTTTTATATTCAATCCCCCTCGCTATGAAGGCCAGCATCCCATTCGCCTTCCTGACCACCTGCTGCACCTGCAAGCTGGGTTTTTGCGACTCATTCACAAGGACCCCGAGGTCCCTCTGCACCGTCGCCTGCTGCAGTTTTTCGCCCCGTAAGTAATAATCCTTCCGAACATTCTTCCTACCAAAGTGGACCACCTCACACTTGCCAACATTAAATTCCATTTGCCAGTTCCTGGCCCATTCGCCCAGCCTATCTAGATCCTTCTGCAGACTCTCCACACCCTCCGCACAATTTGCCGTTCCCCCAATCTTGGTGTCATCCGCAAATTTCGACACCCTGCACTCGGTTCCCTCCTCCAGATCATCTATATAAATGGTAAATAGCTGAGGCCCCAGCACCGACCCCTGGGGCACTCCACTAGTCACCATCCGCCAATCCGAATAGCACCCGTTGACCCCCACTCTCTGCCTCCTATTTGACAACCAATCCTCTATCCACGCTAACACCCTACCCCCAACTCCATGTCCCATGACCTTCTGCAATAACCTCTTATGAGGTACTTTGTCAAACGCCTTCTGAAAATCTAGAAAGACCACATCCACCGGCTCTCCTCCATCCACTGCCCTAGACACATCCTCATAGAACTCCAGTAAATTTGTCAGACACGACTTCCCTTTAATGAAACCGTGCTGCGTCTGCTCTATCAAGCAATTCCCCTCAAGATGCTTCGCAATTTCCTCCTTAATGACAGATTCTAACATTTTACCTACAACAGACGTTAAACTAACCGGCCTATAATTCCCTGCCTTTTGCCTGGCACCATTCTTAAACAACGGCGTAACATTAGCCGTTTTCCAATCTTCCGGCACTTCCCCGGAATCCAGCGTCACTATCACTGCAAAGTCTGCTCATTCTCCCCATGTCTGCGTGGGTTTCCTCTGGGTGCTCCAGTTTCCTCTCACAGCCTGAAAGATGTGCTGGTTAGTTTGCATTGACCCGAACAGATTCCAGCTGGGGGAATTTCAGAGTAACTTCATCGCAGTGTTAATGTAAACCTCACTCGTGACTAATAAATCAATAAACTTTTACTTTAAATTCACACTCTATGTAACTATATCAAAGCAGTAACACCGTGCATATAATGTTCAAAGTTTATTTATTAATGTCACAAGTAGGCTTACATTAACACTGCAGTGAAGTTACTGTGAAAATGCAGTCCTAGTTTGTATTTTTCTCATGTCTTAACGATCCAAACACAGCAAAAAACCAAACAACTCAACTTGAGTGAGTAACTCCTGAAGTAAAATTAATAATTAATCCCACGCAGAAAGTGCTGCAACTGCAGAGTATATATTTTTCACAATTGTTCACATGTTGTTGCAGCTCTCAATGTGAAGGAGGTTAACTGAGTTCCACAGAATGTGGCTCACTCTCCCACAAGGAGCTGGCAGTGGGCGGGGGTCAGGAGAGGAATCGGCCGATTGAGACAGTGAGAAGGGTGGAGGGAGGGTGTGCACCATTTACAAGATGCACTGCAGCAACTCACCAGGGCTCCTCAGGTAGCACCTTCCAAACCCACAACCCTTCCAGAAGGAGAAGAGCAGCAGATACCTGAGAACACCCTCACCTGGAGGTCCCACTCCAAGTCACTCACCATCCTGACTTGGAAAGATATTGGCCGTTCCTCCTCTGTCGCAGGGTCAAAATCCTGGAACTCCCCTCCCTAACAGCACCATGGGTGTACCTACACCACACAGACTGCAGCGGGTTCAGGAGGCAGCCCATCACCACCTTCTTAAGAGCCATTCAGCCCCTCGAGCCTGTTGCACAGGAACAGGAGGAGGCCATTCAGCCCCTCGAGCCTGTTGCACAGGAACAGGAGGAGGCCATTCATCCCATTCTAGAATTCAAATTCAATTATTATCATTGCTGTCCAGATGTTCCAGATTCCCGTTCCCACTGTGTGAGGAAGTGCTTCCTGACATTCCCCCCCCAAACCGCCTGGCTCCAGTTTGAAGGTCCTGCCCCCTTGTTCTGGGCACCCCCCCCCCCTCCCCCCCCCCCCGCCACAGAGGAGATAGTTTCTCTCTATCGACCCGATCAAATCCTTTAATTGTCAGAAACTTCTCGATTAGATCATCCCCTAATCTTCTACACTCGAGGTGATACTAACCTCGCCTGAGTAGGATTTTATGATTCTATGATATTCCAGCTCCTGCTGGTTTGAAGGGGACTTTGCAGCTGGTGCTGTGCTTGGTCCTTCCAGGTCAGTCCTGGACCACCCACGTCCTGGGGAGTGGGGGTGGGGGGGGGGGGAGCGGAGGGGGGTGCGGCCACGTGTGGCCTGAGTCCAGCCCAGGGGAGATTTTGTTGACCATTGCCCATTCTGCTGATTCCCATCCACACGGCTTTTCCCTGCCCGTGTGACTGAAGAGATTTGCAGGTAAAGCAAGAGTGAGTGAAATGAGGTGTGTGCTGGGTGCTCCCAGCACTGACTGTGAGAGTCATGTGCTTCCTCTGTACCCAAAGTTTGACGCTGATGAAAGTTCGATGAATGATTGAGAATTTTCCATAACTGGTTTTGAAATATTAGAACGTAGAAAAACTACAGCATAAACAGGCCCTTCAGCCCACAGTCATATCCCTACCTGCTAGGCTCACCTAGAACCCTCAATCCTCTTAGAACATAGAACATTTACAGCGCAGAACAGGCCATTCGGCCCACAATGCTGCGCCGACCAGTTACAAAAACAATGACCCACTAACCTAAACCAATCCCTTTCCGTCCATAAACCCACCTATTAAGTCCCACGTACTCATCATATTCAGCATGTATTAAATGTGTTTAATCTTCTTCAGGGGGTTGTGGTTAATGAACAAGCCCAATTTCTACCTTGTGGCCCACTGAGATCAAGGAGGGCCCCTCATTCGCCTAGATTGCTCCTCACTGCTGTAAGGTGACAGGTCACAGGTGTCAAAAGAACCTTGGTGAGTTGCTGTAGGACATCTTGTAGATGGTACCCACATGGCAACCATTGTGCATTATTGATGGAGGGAGTGAATGTTTAGGAGGACGGATAAAGCCCTGTTCGAGTGGGGCTGCTTTGCCCTGGAAGGCGTTGAGCTTCTTGTGTTGTTGGAGCTGCTCCCATCCGGGCCAGTGGGGAGTATTCCATCACACTCCTGACTTGTGTCTCGCTGACGACGGACAGGCTCTGGGAGTTAGGAGGTGAGTTACTCGCTGCAGGATTCCCAGCCTCTGACTTGTTCTTCTGGTCACAGTTACCATTACAGCGCAGTACAGGCCCTTTGGCTGAAGGTTCTCCTCCAAGAGGAGGTATCGGTGTGACCTCCTCCTGATGCTAGTGACTGTCTGAAGGATTTGTGCTTTCAATAAACAGGAAGAGTGGCCACTCAGGGAGATCGCTATAGGCTAAAGAATCTTCAGCCTTGTAGGGTTTTAGTCCAGCTCTCTCATCACTGCCTTGTTCTCTCTGTCACTCTGTGTCTCTCTCTCTCCACCTCTCCCTATGTCTCTCTCCCTCTTTCTCTCTGTCTGTCTGTCTTTCTCTGTCCCTCTCTTTCTGTCTCTCTCTGTTTCTCTCTCAGTCTCTTTCTTTGTCTCTCTCTCTCTCTCTCTCCCTCTCTCTGTCTCTCCCTCTCTCTGTCTTTGTCTGTCTGTTTTTCTGTTTCTCTCTTTCTGTCCCTCTCTTTCTGTATCTCTCTGTTTCTCTCTCTGTCTCTCTCTCTGTCTCTCTGCCTCTCCCTATCTCTTCCTCTCTAT
>CM075731.1:107579750-107634771 GCA_037974335.1 Prionace glauca
GGTACAGCACGGGGTTAGATACAGAGTAAAGCTCCCTCTACACTGTCCCCATCAAACACTCCCAGGACAGGGACAGCACGGGGTTAGACACAGAGTAAAGCTCCCTCTACACTGTCCCCCCATCAAACACTCCCAGGACAGGTGCAGCACGGGGTTAGATACAGAGTAAAGCTCCCTCTACACTGTCCCCATCAAACACTCCCAGGACAGGTACAGCACGGGGTTAGATACAGTGTAAAGCTCCCTCTACACTGACCCCATCAAACACTCCCAGGACAGGTACAGCACGGGGTTAGATACAGTGTAAAGCTCCCTCTACACTGTCCCCATCAAACACTCCCAGGACAGGTACAGCACGGGGTTAGATACAGAGTAAAGCTCCCTCTACACTGACCCCATCAAACACTCCCAGGACAGGTACAGCACGGGGTTAGATACAGAGTAAAGCTCCCTCTACACTGTCCCCCCATCAAACACTCCCAGGACAGATACAGCACGGGGTTAGATACAGAGTAAAGCTCCCTCTACACTGACCCCATCAAACACTCCCAGGACAGGTACAGCACGGGGTTAGATGCAGAGTAAAGCTCCCTCTACACTGTCCCCCCATCAAACACTCCCAGGACAGGTACAGCACGGGGTTAGATACAGAGTAAAGCTCCCTCTACACTGTCCCCCCCATCAAACACTCCCAGGACAGGTACAGCACGGGGTTAGATACAGAGTAAAGCTCCCTCTACATTGTCCCCCCATCAAACACTCCCAGGACAGGTACAGCACGGGGTTAGATACAGAGTAAAGCTCCCTCTACACTGTCCCCATCAAACACTCCCAGGACAGGGACAGCACGGGGTTAGACACAGAGTAAAGCTCCCTCTACACTGTCCCCCCATCAAACACTCCCAGGACAGGTGCAGCACGGGGTTAGATACAGAGTAAAGCTCCCTCTACACTGTCCCCATCAAACACTCCCAGGACAGGTACAGCACAGGGGTTAGATACAGAGTAAAGCTCCCTCTACACTTTCCCCATCAAACATAAGAACATAAGAAATAGGAGCAGGAGTAGGCCATCTGGCCCTTCGAGCCTGCCCCGCCATTCAATAAGATCATGGCTGATCTGTCGTGTCTCAGTTCCACATTCCCGCCCTCTCCCCATAACCCTTGATCCCCTCTCTTATCAAAAACCCATCAACCCGCGTCTTAAAAATATTTAGCGAGGTAGCCTCCACCACCTCAACAGGCAGAGAATTCCAGAGATTTACCACCTTTTGAGTGAAGAAGTTCCTCCTCAACTCCGTTCTAAACCGCCCCCCCTTTATCTTGAGGCTGTGCCCCCTAGTCCTACTGTCCTTTCTGAGTGGGAAGAGCCTCTCCACCTCTATCCTATCCATCCCATTCATCATCTTATACGTCTCAATGAGATCTTCCCTCATTCTTCTCAACTCTAACGAGTACAAGCCTAGTTTATTCAGCCTCTCCTCATAGCTCAACCCCCTCAACTCCGGTATCAGCCTAGTAAACCTCCTCTGCACTCTCTCCAAGGCCAAAATATCCTTGCGTAAGTACGGTGCCCAAAACTGCACACAGTACTCCAGCTGCGGCCTCACCAATGCCCTGTTCAGCTGCAGCAAGACCTCCCTACTTTTATATTCAATCCCCTTCGCTATGAAGGCCAGCATCCCATTCGCCTTCCTGACCACCTGCTGCACCTGCAAGCTGGGTTTTTGCGACTCATGCACAAGGACCCCGAGGTCCCTCTGCACCGTCGCCTGCTGCAGTTTTTCTCCATGTAAGTAATAATCCTTCCTACCATTCTTCCTACCAAAGTGGACCACCTCGCACTTGCCAACATTTATAAGACCCTTGTCAGGCCTCATTTAGAGTATTGTGCGCAGTTCTGGTCGCCTCACTATAGGAAGGATGTAGAAGCTATAGAGAGAGTACAGAGGAGATTTACAAGGATGTTGCCTGGACTGGGAGGCATGCCTTTTGAAGTTAGGTTGAGGAAGCGGGGACTCTTTTCCCTGGAGAGACGAAGGTTGAGAGGCAACCTGATAGAAGCTTACAAAATGTTGAGAGGAATAGATAGGGTGGACTCTCAGAGGCTATTTCCCCGGGTTGAAATGGTTGCTACGAGAGGACACAGATTTAAGGTGCAGGGAGGGAAGTTCAGAAGTGATGTTAGGGGTAAGTTTTTCACTCAGAGGGTGGTGAGTGAATGGAATCGGCTGCCGTCAGTGGTGGTGGAGGTGAACTCGCTGGGGTCTTTTAAAAGACTTCTGGATGAGTATATGGGGTTTAATGAGATTGAGGGTTATAGATAGGTCTGTAGATTGGTAGGTGTTGATGTGATCGGCGCAACTCGTGGGCCGAAGGGCCTGTTTGTGCTGTAGTGTTCTATGTTCTAACATTAAATTCCATTTGCCATTTCCTGGCCCATTCGCCCAGCCTATCTAGATCCTTCTGCAGACTCTCCACACCCTCCGCACAATTTGCCGTTCCCCCAATCTTGGTGTCATCAGCAAATTTCGACACCCTACACTCGGTTCCCTCCTCCAGATCATCTATATAAATGGTAAAAAGCTGAGGCCCCAGCACCGACCCCTGGGGCACTCCACTAGTCACCAACCGCCAATCTGAATAGCACCCGTTGACCCCCACTCTCTGCCTCCTATTTGACAACCAATCCTCTATCCACGCTAACACCCTACCCCCAACTCCAAGTCCCCTGACCTTCTGCAATAACCTCTTGTGAGGTACTTTGTCAAACGCCTTCTGAAAATCTAGAAAGACCACATCCACCAGCTCTCCTCTGTCCACTGCCCTAGACACATCCTCATAGAACTCCAATAAATTTGTCAGACACGACTTCCCTTTAATGAAATCGTGCTGCGTCTGCTCTATCAAGCAATTCCCTTCAAGATGCCTTGCAATTTCCTCTTTAATGACGGATTCTAACATTTTACCTACCACAGACGTTAAACTAACCGGCCTATAGGGCGGCACGGTAGCACAGTGGTTAGCACTGCTGCTTCACAGCTCCAGGGTCCTGGGTTCGATTCCCGGCTCGGGTCACTGTCTGTGTGGAGTTTACACATTCTCCTCGTGTCTGCGTGGGTTTTCTCCGGGTGCTCCGGTTTCCTCCCACAGTCCAAAGATGTGCGGGTTAGGTTAATTGGCTATGCTAAAATTGCCCCTTAGTATCCTGGGATGTGTAGGTTGGAGGGATTAGCAGGTAAATGTGTAGGGATATGGGGATAGGGTCTGGGTGGGATTGTGTTCGGTGCAGACTCGATGGGCCGAAGGGCCTGTTTCTGCACCGTAGGGTTCTATGTTCTATAATTCCCTGCCTTTTGCCTGGCACCCTTCTTAAACAACGGCGTAACATTAGCCGCTTTCCAATCTTCTGGCACTTCCCCGGAATCCAGTGACTTCTGGAAAATAACCACCAAGGCATCCACTATAACCTCCAGGAAACTCCCAGGACAGGTACTGCACGGAGTTAGATACAGAGTAAAGCTCCCTCTACACTGTCCCCCCATCAAACACTCCCAGGACAGGTACAGCACGGGGTTAGATACAGAGTAAAGCTCCCTCTACACTGTCCCCATCAAACACTCCCAGGACAGGTACTGCACGGAGTTAGATACAGAGTAAAGCTCCCTCTACACTGTCCCCCCATCAAACACTCCCAGGACAGGTACAGCACTGGGTTAGATACAGAGTAAAGCTCCCTCTACACTGTCCCCCCATCAAACACTCCCAGGACAGGTACAGCACGGGGTTAGATACAGAGTAAAGCTCCCTCTACACTGTCCCCATCAAACACTCCCAGGACAGGTACAGCATGGGGTTAGATACAGAGTAAAGCTCCCTCTACACTGTCCCCATCAAACACTCCCAGGACAGGTACAGCACGGGGTTAGATACAGAGTAAAGCTCCCTCTACACTGTCCCCCATCAAACATTCTCATCAGGTACAGCACGGGGTTAGATACAGAGTAAAGCTCCCTCTACACTGTCCCCATCAAACACTCCCAGGACAGGTACAGCACAGGGTTAGATACAGAGTAAAGCTCCCTCTACACTGTCCCCCATCAAACACTCCCAGGACAGGTACAGCACGGGGTTAGATACAGAGTAAAGCTCCCTCTACATTGTCCCCATCAAACACTCCCAGGACAGGTACAGCACGGGGTTAGATACAGAGTAAAGCTCCCTCTACAATGTCCCCCATCAAACACTCCCAGGACAGGTACAGCATGGAGTTCGATACAGAGTAAAGCTCCCTCTACACTGTCCCCCATCAAACACTCCCAGGACAGGTACAGCACGGGGTTAGATACAGAGTAAAGCTCCCTCTACACTGTCCCCCCATCAAACACTCCCAGGACAGGTACAGCACAGGGTTAGATACAGAGTAATGCTCCACCTACACTGTGTCGGTCTGATCGAGAGGGAGAGATAGGGAGAGATGGAGAGAAAGAGAGAGACAGAAAGAGAGGGACTGAAAGTTCCCTCTACACTGTCCTCATCAAACATTGTAAGAAGTCTCATAACACCAGGTTAAAGTCCAACAGGTTTATTTGGTAGCAAAAGCCACTAACTTTCGGAGCGCTGCTCCTTCATCAGGTGAGTGGGGGTTCTGTTCACAAACAGAGTATATAAAGGCACAAACTCAATTTACAGAATACTGATTAGAATGTGAGTCTTTACAGATAATCTAGTCTTAAAGGTACAGATAATGAGAGTGGAGAGAGGGTTAAGCACAGGTTAAAGAGATGTGTATTGTCTCCAGACAGGACAGTTAGTGAGGTTTTGCAATTCCAGGCAAGTCGTGGGGGTTACAGATAGTGCGACATGAACCCAAGATCCTGTTGAGACCGTCCTCATGTGTGCGGAACTTGGCTATCAGTCTCTGCTCAGCGACTCTGCGCTGTCGTGTGTCGTGAAGGCCGCCTTGGAGAATGCTTACCCGAAGGTCAGAGACCGAATGCCCGTGACCACTGAAGTGTTCGTCAACAGGAAGGGAACAGTCTTGCCTGGTGACTGTCGAGTGATGTTCATTCATCTGTTGTCGTAGCGACACTCGACAATCACCAGGCAAGACTGTTCCCTTCCTGTTGGCGAACACTTCAGCGGTCACGGGCATTCAGCCTCTGACCTTCGGGTAAGCATTCTCCAAGGCGGCCTTCACGACACACGACAGCGCAGAGTCGCTGAGCAGAGACTGATAGCCAAGTTCCGCACACATGAGGACGGTCTCAACAGGGATCTTGGGTTCATGTCGCACTATCTGTAACCCCCGTGACTTGCCTGAAATTGCAACATCTCACTAACTGTCCTGTCTGGAGACAATACACATCCCTTTAACCTGTGCTTAACACTCTGTCCACTCACATTATCTGTACCTTTAAGACTTGATTCGCTGTAAAGACTCACATTCTAATCATTATTCTGTAAATTGAGTTTGTGTCTTTATATGCCCTGTTTGTCATCAGAACTCCCACTCACCTGATGAAGGAGCACCGCTCCGAAAGCTAGTGGCTTTTGCTACCAAATAAACCTGTTGGACTTTAACCTGGTGTTGTGAGACTTCTTACTGTCCAATGTCGGCCTCTCCACATCATGCCCATCAAACATTCCCCGGAAAGGAACAGCATGGGGTTAGATACAGAGTAAGGCTCCCTCTCCTCTGCTGCCTCGAACACTATGAAGACATTCTTTAACAGTGGATGGCTTTCAGAAGTATCTAATGGGCTGTTACGCACTTTTGCTATTGAAATGTTCTCAAAAAGCACAATATCTTGTGCTCAAACCCCTAATTAAGTGAAAGAGGTTGAGGAATTGGCAGTCGATGCAGGGTGTAGAATATCATACTCTGGGCCAATAGCACATCCTGCCAGTGTTGGGAGGCCTGTTTGATACATCGCCATGTGGACAGAGCTAACAGCATAAACATCACCCTGTGGTAATGTTGGAAAGTTCTTGCAGCTAAAGGAATCGAGGGATATGGGGGGGGAGGGGGATTAGGACATTGAATTCGATGATCAGCCGTGATCAAAATGAATGGGGGAGCAGCTCGAAGGGCCGAATGGCCTCCTCCTGCTTCTAGTTTCTATGTTTCCATCTCTTTAACATGGTGAAGATTCTTGTTAGGCAATAAAAGCACAGGAATGGAGAACTGGGAGCTCCTGTCAGACTGAGGGTCTGGTCTTTGGCTGAGGTCAGTACATACCCTTCACCTAACTCCACAGACACATTATCTTGTCGTTTATCCCATCGCCAGTGTTATCCTGGCTGTGAGACACTGCGCTGGAGCTCAGATTGTTGCAGAACGGGAGTCACTTCCTTCAGTACGGGAAGAAGAGAATAAAGAAAGTTAAGGCTGGGATCCACACAGATATTCACCAGGAGACACAGAACAGACTCACCGGGTCCCCAGTTTATCATTTTCATTCTAAGTGCTGGGCGCACTTGAAACTGGGAGTGTTTCAGATCCGACTTTTGGACCCGCTCTCAGGCGCCCCCATACACACTCTGCCTGGAAAAATATTAGAGATTCCGGATCGCACTGCAGGACCCTGTGGGCGGGGCTTAACGTTCCCGAAATCCTGCAGCTCCGATCAGTGCCTCTAACTGCGCACGCACAGAGAAAAAAATGGTAGAGTGAGACTCCCCTGCCAGATCTCTCCTGGGCCAGATAATACCACCTTCCCACTGGCCCCCACAGACAGGAACCCCCCCTCACAACATTACTGACCCCTTTACCCCCCACCTTCCCGCTATCATAGGAACATAAGAAATAGGAGCAGGAGTAGGCCATCTGGCCCCTCGAGCCTGCCCCGCCATTCAATAAGATCATGGCTGATCTGTCGTGGCTCAGTTCCACCTTCCTGCCCTCTCCCCATAACCCTTAATCCCTTCTCTTATCAAAAACCCATCAACTCGTTTCTTAAAAATATTTAGCGAGGCAGCCTCCACCACTTCAACGGGCAGAGAATTCCAGAGATTCACCACCCTTTGAGTGAAGAAGTTCCTCCTCAACTCCGTTCTAAACCGCCCCCCCTTTATCTTGAGGCTGTGCCCCCTAGTCCTACTGTCCTTTCTGAGCGGGAACAGTCTCTCCACCTCTATCCTATCCATCCCATTCATCATCTTATACGTCTCAATGAGATCTCCCCTCATTCTTCTAAACTCTAACGAGTACAAGCCCAGTTTATTCAGCCTCTCCTCATAGCTCAACCTCCTTAACTCCGGTATCAGCCGAGTAAACCTCCTCTGCACTCCCTCCAAGGCCAAAATATCTTTGCGCAGGTGCGGTGCCCAAAACTGCACACAGTACTCCAGCTGCGGCCTCACCAATGCCCTATACAGCTGCAGCAAGACCTCCCTACTTTTATATTCAATCCCCCTCGCTATGAAGGCCAGCATCCCACTCGCCTTCCTGACCACCTGCTGCACCTGCAAGCTGGGTTTTTGCGACTCATGCACAAGGACCCCGAGGTCCCTCTGCACCGTCACCTGCTGCAGTTTTTTGCCCCGTAAGTAATAGTCCTTCCTACCATTCTTCCTACCAAAGTGGACCACCTCACACTCGCCAACATTAAATTCCATTTGCCATTTCCTGGCCCATTCGCCCAGCCTATCTAGATCCTTCTGCAGACTCTCCACACCCTCCGCACAATTTGCTGTACCCCCAATCTTGGTGTCATCCACAAATTTCGACACCCTACACTCGGTTCCCTCCTCCAGATCATCTATATAAATGGTCAAAAGCTGAGGCCCCAGCACCGACCCCTGGGGCACTCCACTAGTCACCATCCGCCAATCCGAATAGCACCCGTGGGCCCCCACTCTTTGCCTCCTATTTGACAACCAATCCTCTATCCACGCTAACACCCTACCCCCAACTCCAAGTCCCCTGACCTTCTGCAATAACCTCTTATGAGGTACTTTGTCAAACGCCTTCTGAAAATCCAGAAAGACCACATCCACCGGCTCTCCTCTATCCAGACCGATCGCAGCCCCCACCCCACCCCCCTCCTTTTCCCCTCACTGATCTCAGGAAGAGTGGCTGCGGGGGACCCCCCCCCCCCCCCCCCCCCCCCCCCCTCACTCCCCACCACTGGTCTCAAGCACAGAGCCATTGGACAGGGGCCACCGACCTCCTCACTCCCTGGACCACCCAAATTGGAGTTTGGTGGAGCGTGTCTGTTTTGCGGCGATGGGCGAACACGGTGGTGCAGTGGGGAAGTGCTGGTCAGGTTGGGGGTGCAGCCCACAAAGTCAACTTACGCGCATTTAAATGGTTGTCTGTGCACGGTCCCGATCATGGCCATTTTTTGGGGCCTTGGTAAAGGGGGAACCCTGGCGGACACGGGGCACACTCGCCTCACGCCCAACCTCAGCAAGTTTTCGGACCCGAAAGTGGTGCGACGGCGATGGTGAAATCAGCGATGGTGAAAGCTCCTGTTTCCTCAGCTTCTACCTGCATTGGATATGTATCAGAGACCTGTTGGGAAACATTGATAAGGACACAGCCTGAACCGGGGAGGTGAAGTGTGGTTATCTCCAATCAGGAACAGCAGACGCTTGAGAGCTGACATGATGTTATCAACATCTGTCTCAAGCCTTTCAGAGGGAGCCCGTGTGGATTCCGCGTGCAGTGCGATCGTGGGATTGCCTGGAATTTATAAGACGGGTAACTGGTTGAGAAAATAAACGGAGGGCAATGGATTGAAGAGAGTCGGGTTGTTTACAAATTGGGAGGGAATGTTTCAGCAGCGATGGGAACAGTCCAGGCAGGGCTCTGTGTGAGACCAGCTCGGTCCGCTCCTGGACATTGATCCGAAATGTCCCGGGATGGAGGGACCTCGGTTACACACTCTGACAAGAAGCAGCCCCACTGCTCACTCCCATGTCCTGGAAACACCCTGACAATGATAAATTATCAAGCTTAACCCCTGATATAAATGATTGAGATATCCACAGAGGAAAGACCCCCTCACCGCAACCAGGAAATATTTAATACAGATTGCCCAGGTTGGTGGAACTCTGCACTCGGCTTCTGATAGAAACAGAAGCACGTTGATCCAGGCAGCTCGGTAATGGAGGGATACAGGGGGAGGGTGGGTAGGTGGGAGGGATTGAGGGGTAGTTTCAAAGTTCACTGCGCACTGTCAGAGGGTCAGTGCTGAGGGAGTGCCGCACTGTCAGATGGTCAGTACTGAGGGAGTGCCGCACTGTCAGAGGGTCAGTGCTGAGGGAGTGCCGCACTGTCAGAGGGTCAGTGCTGAGGGAGTGCCGCACTGTCAGAGGGTCAGTGCTGAGGGAGTGCCGCACTGTCAGAGGGTCAGTGCTGAGGGAGTGCCGCACTGTAAGAGGGTCAGTGCTGAGGGAGTGCCGAACTGTCAGAGGGTCAGTGCTGAGGGAGTGCCGCACTGTTAGAGGGTCAGTGCTGAGGGAGTGCCGCACTGTCAGAGGGTCAGTGCTGAGGGAGTGCCGCACTGTCAGAGGGTCAGTGCTGAGGGAGTGCCGCACTGTCAGGGGGTCAGTGCTGAGGCAGTGCCGCACTGTCAGGGGGTCAGTGCTGAGGGAGTGCCGCACTGTCAGAGGGTCAGTGCTGAGGGAGTGCCGCACTGTCAGAGGGTCAGTGCTGAAGGAGTGCCGCACTGTCAGAGGGTCAGTGCTGAGGGAGCGCCGCACTGTCAGAGGGTCAGTGCTGAGGGAGTGCCGCACTGTCAGAGGGTCAGTGCTGAGGGAGTGCCGCACTGTCAGAGGGTCAGTGCTGAGGGAGTGCCGCACTGTCAGAGGGTCAGTGCTGAGGGAGTGCCGCACTGTCAGAGGGTCAGTGCTGAGGGAGTGCCGCACTGTCAGAGGGTCAGTACTGAGGGAGTGCCTCACTGTCAGAGGGTCAGTACTGAGGGAGTGCCGCACTGTCAGAGGGTCAGTACAGAGGGAGTGCCGCACTGTCAGAGGGTCAGTGCTGAGGGAGTGCCGCACTGTCAGAGGGTCAGTACAGAGGGAGTGCCGCACTGTCAGAGGGTCAGTGCTGAGGGAGTGCCGCACTGTCAGAGGGTCAGTGCTGAGGGAGTGCCGCACTGTAAGAGGGTCAGTGCTGAGGGAGTGCCGAACTGTCAGAGGGTCAGTGCTGAGGGAGTGCCGCACTGTTAGAGGGTCAGTACTGAGGGAGTGCCGCACTGTCAGAGGGTCAGTGCTGAGGGAGTGCCGCACTGGCAGAGGGTCAGTGCTGAGAGAGTGCCGCACTGTCAGGGGGTCAGTGCTGAGGCAGTGCCGCACTGTCAGGGGGTCAGTGCTGAGGGAGTGCCGCACTGTCAGAGGGTCATTGCTGAGGGAGTGCCGCACTGTCAGAGGGTCAGTGCTGAGGGAGTGCCGCACTGTCAGAGGGTCAGTGCTGAGGGAGCGCCGCACTGTCAGAGGGTCAGTGCTGAGGGAGTGCCGCACTGTCAGAGGGTCAGTGCTGAGGCAGTGCCGCACTGTCAGGGGGTCAGTGCTGAGGGAGTGCCACACTGTCAGAGGGTCAGTACTGAGGGAGCGCCGCACTGTCAGAGGGTCAGTGCTGAGGGAGTGCCGCACTGTCAGAGGGTCAGTGCTGAGGGAGTGCCGCACTGTCAGAGGGTCAGTGCTGAGGGAGTGCCGCACTGTCAGAGGGTCAGTACTGAGGGAGTGCCGCACTGTCAGAGGGTCAGTGCTGAGGGAGTGCCGCACTGTCAGAGGGTCAGTGCTGAGGGAGTGCCGCACTGTCAGGGGGTCAGTGCTGAGGGAGTGCCGCACTGTCAGAGGGTCAGTGCTGAGGGAGTGTCGCACTGTCAGAGGGTCAGTGCTGAGGGAGTGCCGCACTGTCAGAGGGTCAGTGCTGAGGGAGTGCCGCACTGTCAGAGGGTCAGTGCTGAGGGAGTGCCGCACTGTCAGGGGGTCAGTGCTGAGGGAGTGCCGCACTGTCAGAGGGTCAGTGCTGAGGGAGTGCCGCACTGTCAGAGGGTTAGTGCTGAGGGAGTGCCGCACTGTCAGAGGGTCAGTGCTGAGGGAGTGCCGCACTGTCAGAGGGTCAGTGCTGAGGGAGTGCGCACTGTCAGAGGGTCAGTGCTGAGGGAGTGCCGCACTGTCAGAGGGTTAGTGCTGAGGGAGTGCCGCACTGTCAGAGGGTCAGTGCTGAGGGAGTGCCGCACTGTCAGAGGGTCAGTACTGAGGGAGTGCCTCACTGTCAGAGGGTCAGTACTGAGGGAGTGCCGCACTGTCAGAGGGTCAGTACAGAGGGAGTGCCGCACTGTCAGAGGGTCAGTGCTGAGGGAGTGCCGCACTGTCAGAGGGTCAGTGCTGAGGGAGTGCCGCACTGTCAGAGGGTCAGTGCTGAGGGAGTGCCGCACTGTCAGAGGGTCAGTGCTGAGGGAGTGCCGCACTGTCAGAGGGTCAGTGCTGAGGGAGTGCCGCACTGTCAGAGGGTCAGTACTGAGGGAGTGCCGCACTGTCAGAGGGTCAGTACCACCATTCATTTTTATCATGACTGATCATCAAATTCAATATGAGGATGTGTCTAGGGCGGTGGATAGAGGAGAGCCGGTGGATGTGGTCTTTCTTGATTTTCAGAAGGCGTTTGACAAGGTACCTCACAAGAGGTTATTGCAGAAGGTCAGGGGACATGGAGTTGGGGGTAGGGTGTTAGCGTAGATAGAGGATTTGGTTGTCAAATAGGAGGCAGAGAGTGAGGGTCAACAGGTGCTATTCGGATTGGCGGTTGGTGACTAGTGGAGTGCCCCAGGGATCGGTGCTGGGGCCTCAGCTATTTACCATTTATATAGATGATCTGGAGGAGGGAACCGAGTGTATGGTGTCAAAATTTGCTGATGACACCAAGGTTGGTGGAACGGCAAATTGTGCGGAGGGTGTGGAGAGTCTGCAGAAGGATCTAGATAGGCTGGGCGAATGGGCCAGGAAATGGCAAATGGAATTTAATGTTGGCAAGTGTGAGGTGGTCCACTTTGGTAGGAGGAATGGTAGGAAGGACTATTACTTACGGGGCGAAAAACTGCAGCAGGCGACGGTGCAGAGGGACCTCGGGGTCCTTGTGCATGAGTCGCAAAAACCCAGCTTGCAAGTGCAGCAGGTGGTCAGGAAGGCGAATGGGATGTTGGCCTTCATAGCGAGGGGATTGAATATAAAAGTAGGGAGGTCTTGCTGCAGCTGTATAGGGCATTGGTGAGGCCGCAGCTGGAGTACTGTGTGCAGTTTTGGGCGCCGTACTTACGCAAGGATAACACAGTGAGCACGTGAAGTGCAGAGGAGGTTTACTAGGCTGATACCGGAGTTGAGGGGGTTGAGCTATGAGTAGAGGCTGAATAAACTAGGCTTGTACTCGTTAGAGTTTAGAAGAATGAGGGGAGATCTCATTGAGACGTATAAGATGATGAATGGGATGGATAGGATAGAGGTGGAGAGACTCTTCCCGCTCAGAAAGGACAGTAGTACTAGGGGGCACAGCCTCAAGATAAAGGGGGGGGGGGCGGTTTAGAACGGAGTTGAGGAGGAACTTCTTCACTCAAAGGGTGGTGAATCTCTGGAATTCTCTGCCCGTTGAAGTGGTGGAGGCTGCCTCACTAAATATTTTAAGAAACGGGTTGATGGGTTTTTGATAAGAGAGGGGATTAAGGGTTATGGGGAGAGGGCCAGAATGTGGAGCTGAGCCGCGACAGATCAGCCATGATCTTATTGAATGGCGGGGCAGGCTCGATGGGCTAGATGGCCTACTCCTGCTCCTATTTCTTATGTTCTTATGTTCTTATATTCAATATCCTGATCTCCCCTTTACTCCATATCGCTTGATCCCTTTAGCCCCAAGATCATGTGCAGCAGGCGGTAAAGAAGGTAAATGGTAAGTTGGCCTTCATTGTGAGAGGTTTCGAGTACAGGAGCAGGGATGTGTTGTTACAATTATACAGGGGCCTTGGTGAGGCCACACCTAGAGTATTGTGAGCAGTTTTGGTCTCCTTTTCTGAGGAAGGATGTTCTTGCTCTTGAGGGAGAGCAGCGAAGGTTTACCAGGCTGATTCCGGGGATGGTGGGACTGATGGATGAGGAGAGATTGACCAGTTTAGGATTGTTTTCACTGGAGTTCAAGTGAATGAGGGGGGGAATCTCATAGAGATTTATAAAATTCTAACAGGACCGGACAGGGTAGATGCAGGGAGGATGTTCCCTGGTCGGGGAGTCCAGAACCAGGGGGTCACAGTCTGAGGATTCAGGGTAGACCATTTAGAATGGAGATGAGGAGACATTTCTTCACCCAGAGAGTGGTGAGCCTGTGGAATTCATTACCACAGGAAGTAGTTGATGCCAAAACATTGAATGTATTCAAGAGGCGACTGGATATCGCACTTGAGGCAAATGGGATCACAGGTTATGGGGAGAAAGCAGGAGTAGGCTACTGAGTTGGACAATCAGCCATGATCATAATGGGGGAGCAGGCTTGAAGGGCCAAATGGTCTCCTTCTGCTCCTATCTTCTTTGTTTCTGTGTTTAAAATATTTACCTCTTATCCTCAAACTATGACCCCCTAGTGCTGGACTCCCCCCACCATCGGGAACATTCTTTCTGAATCTACCCTGTCTAACCCTGTTAGAATTTTATAAGTTTCTATCAGATCCCCTCTCACTCTTCTAAACTCCAGTGAATATAATCCTAACCCACTCAGTCTCTCCTCATATGACAGACCTGCCATCCCAGGAATCAGCCTGGTAAACCTTCGCTGTGCTCCCTCTACAGCAAGGACATCCTTCCTCAGATAAGGAGACCAAAACTGCACACAATACTCCAGGTGTGGCCTCACTAACACTTTGTACAATTGCAGTAGAACGTCCCAATCCCTAAACTCAAATCCTCTCGCTGTGAAGGCCAACTTACCATTTCCCTTTTTTACTGCCTGCTGTGTCTGCACGCTTACTCTCAGTGACTGATGCATGAGGTCTCGCTGAGTATCCGCCTCTCTCAATTTACACCCATTCAAATAATAATCTGTCTTCCTGTTATTGCTCCCAAAGTGGATAACCTCACATTTATCCACACTATACTATATCTGCCATGCAGATACCCACACACTCAGCCTGTCCAAATCACACTGAAGTATCTCTGCATCCTCCTCATAGCTCACCCTCACACACAACTTTGTATCATCTGAAAATCTGGAGATATTACATTCAGTTCCCTCTTCCAAATCATTAATATATAATGTGAACAGTTGGGGTCCTACTACAGATCCCTGCAGAACCCCACTAGTCACTGCCTGCCAATCAGAAATACACCAACTTATCCTAAACCTTTGCTAACCAGTTTTCTATCCATCTCAAGACATTACCTGTAATCCCATGTGCTTTAAATTCACATAAGAAATCAGAGTAGAATTAGGCCACTAGGCCCATCGAGTCTGTTCTGTCATTTAATCATGGCTGATATTTTTCTCATCCCCATTCTCCTCCCTTTTTTCCATAACCCCTGATCCCCTTATTCATCAAGAACTGCTCTATCTCTGCCTTAAAGACACTCAGTGACCTGGCCTTCACAGCCTTCTGTGGCAAAGAGTTCCACAGATTCACCACTCTCTGGCTGAAGAAATTCCTCCTCATCTCTGTTTTAAAGGATCGTCCCTTTAGCCTGAGGTTGTGCCCTCTCTGGTTCTAGTTTCTCCTACCAGTAGAAACAGCCTCTCCATGTCCACTCTATCCGGGCCTGCAGTATCCTGTAAGTTTCAATAGAATCCCCCTCATCCTTTTAAACTCCGAGTACAGACCCAGAGTCCTCAACCCCGTTCCTCATCCGACAAGCTCTTCATTCCAGGGATCGTTCTTGTGAACCTCCTCTGGACCCTTTCCAAGGCCAGCACATCCTTCCTTCGATACGGGGCCCAAAACTGCTCCCAAATGGGGTCTGACCAGAGCCTTATCCAGCCTCAGAAGTCCATCCCTGTTCTTGTATTCTAGCCCTCTCGACATGAACGCTAACATTGCATTTGCCTTCCTAACTGCCGAGTGAACCTGAACATTAACCTTATGAGGATCTTGAACAAGGATTCCCAAGTCCCTTTGTGTTTCTCATTTCCTAAGCATTTTCCCATTTAGAAAATAGTCTATGCCTCCATTCCTCCTTCCAAAGTAGTCTGTCGAAAGCCTTCTGAAAGTCTAAATGAACCACATCCATTGGTTTTCCTTTGTCTATTCTCCTAATTATATCCTTAAAAAATTCCAATAGATTCGTCAAGTATGATTTCCCTGTTATAAATCCCTGCTGACTTTGTCTGATTATCCCACTGCCTTCCAAATGCTGAGTTATGGAATCCTTGATAATGGACTGTAGTGACTTCCCCAGTACCGGTTAGGCTTGCTGGTCTACAGTTCCCTGTTTTCTGTCTATCTCCCTTTCTGAATAACAGGCTTACATTCGCAACCCTCCAATCCTTACGAACTATTCCAGAGTCCAAAGAATTTTGGAAAATGAACACCAATGGATCTATTATTTAAGGGTCACTTCCTTAAGTACGCTGGGATGAAGGTAATCAGGACCTGGAGATTTATCCATCTTCAATCCATTAATTTCCCCAAAACCATTCCTCTACTAATGCTAATTTCTTTCAGCTCCTCACTAACAATTGTGTTTCTCAGATCTTTTGGTGTATTATTCTTTATTCTATACATTATTTCTTCCTTTCCAAAAACAGGAGCAAAGTATGAATTTAATTCCTTGGCCATTTCTTTATTCCCCGTTATGAATTCTCCTGTTTCTGACTATAAGGGGCCTACATTCATTTTCTGTCAATCTTTTTCTCTTTACATATCTATGGAAACTCTCACAGTCAGTTTTTATGTAGCCTGCTAGCTTACTTTCATATTCTATTTTCCTTCTTAATCAATCCCTCGGTCCTCCTTTGCTGAATTTTAAACTGCTCCCAATCCTCAGGCCTCTTGCTTTTTCTTGCCAATTTGTATGCTTTTTCCTTGATATGGATACTATCTCTAATTTCCATTGTAAGCCATGGTTTGGCCACAATTCCCTTACCAACGTCTGGAGTTCACCTATCCATTTTTTAAATGCCTGTCCATTCTCTTTCCTTTCAATAATATTTCCCAGTCCATCATGGCCAATTCATGCCTCATACCATAGTTCCCTTTACTGAGAGTCAGGACCCTGGTCTCAGAATCAATTACATCATTATCCAATTTGACAAAGAACATAGAACATAGAACATAGAACATTACAGCACAAACAGGCCCTTCGGCCCTCGAGTTGCGCCGATCTACCATTCTACCATATTATGGTCACTCGTCCCCAAGGATTCTCTCACAACTAATTGCCAACTAATCCTTTCTCATTGCACAACACCCAGTCCAAGATGGTCTCTCCCTTGTTGGTTCTTCAATGTAACCAGAAAACCCATCCTGTATGCACTACAGAAATTCCTCCTCTATTGTACTGTGACTGATTTGATTCTTCGAATCTAAATGCAGATTATAGTCACCCATTATCACAGATGTTCCTTTAACACATGCATCTCTGATTTCCTGTCTAATATTTTTCCCAACATCATTACTACAGTTTGGTGGTCTGTACACCACCCCCATCAATGTTTTTTGTCCTTTGTTGTTTCTTAATTTAACCATACAGATTCCACATCATCCATGCTGATATCCTTCCTCAATATCGTATCAATATCATCTTTAATCAACAATGCAACTCCACCACCTTTATCTTTCCGTCTGTCCTTCCTAAACACTCAATAGCCCTCAAAGTTTAGTTCCCATCCTTGCTCACCTCGGAGTCACATCTCCGTAATGCCAACTATATCATACTTTTACATTTATCTGTGCAACTAATTCTCCATTTCCTATTTAGAAGAATCAGTAGGCCTCACAATAACATCATTAGGGTTGTATTTGATCATTTTAAGTTAATCTAGATTGAACAAATTACTGTACTATTAATTAGTTTGTAATATGGAAACTACAAACCTAGTTTGCCTGCCATTGCCTGTCCATTCTCTTTCCTTTCAATAATATTTCCCAGTTCAGTTTGTCTCTCACTGTCCCTCTCTATCTCCTTCTCTCCTGTCCTGCTCTATCTCTCCACTTCGCTTTGTCCCTCTCATTTTATTTCTCTGTCTCTCTCTCTGTCTCACACTGTTAGACTGTTTCTTCCTTTCCCTCTCCATCTCTTATTCCCCCACTTTGATTATTTGTCTCTCATGCGCTCTCTCTCCGTCTCTCTTGCTCTCCCTCAATCTGTTCCTTTCCTGTCTCTCAACCCTTTTCTCTCTCTTCCCCTCTTCCTCTCAATCTCACACTCTCCCTACCTCCAGTTCCCTCTCCATGTGTCTTTCCCGTCTCTCTCTCTCACACATTCTGTCTCTCGCTGTGATTGACAGGATCAAGACTCAGCCTGACCCTGAGATATCTGTCGCCAGGGAGTGATGGAGTTGGAATGTGTGATGGGAACATTTAAAAAAAAAAAAAATCTGCTGACATTTACAGCTCTGTCCCGCGTCAGATATCAAAGCAAACAGAATCCGAGCTCTGAACAGACTGTGTGTGTGAGGAATGCAAAACAATTCTGTGGAAGGTTCCCGGGGCCAGAGAGCGAGAGGGATTGCTGATCAGAATCTCGGCTCAGAACACTGCACTGGGTCTTACCTTCTCCAGCCACTGACTCTCCTCGCAGAGACCACAGGCCCCCCTCTGACTGATAGCGGGGTCGCTGCTCGCGGACTGACCTTGGAGGCTGCCACACAGGGACGTGACCTTGAACCCACCCTCACCCTGGGGAGAGGAGACGCAAGGCACACGTGGGGTGATGAACCCTGGCAGCAGAGTTCAAGTCAGAAAACTTGCCTCCTGTTGGTGACAATCTGAGCGATTGTCCCAGGATGATGGGAGGGGAGGGGGGGGGGGGGAGGAGAGAGAAGGAGAGCGGGATGGGGTGGGATGGGGTGGGTAGATGGGGAGGCGGGAAAGGGAAGACAGGAAAACGCCACAGCCCCCTGCTCTTCCAAGGGGGTGTACACTGACAACAACCTGCCCGAGAGGGGATTTTCACAGTCACTTCATTGCAGTGTTAATGTAAGCCTTACTTGTGACATAAATAAATAAACTTTAACCTTAAAGGGGCAGGAAAGGCAGGTAAATAGGGTGGCGAAGGAGGCATGTGGCACACTCACCTTTATCAATCGAGGTGTGGATTACAAGAGCGGAGAGGTCATGTTGGGAGTTGTGCAGAACCTTGGTGAGGCCACAGCTGGAGCACTGTGTGCAGTTCCGGTCACCACATTATCGGAAGGATGTGATTGCACTGGAGGGGGTGCGGAGGAGAGTCAGGATGCTGCCTGGGATGGAGCGTTTGAGTTATGAAGAGAGGTTGGATAGGATTGGACCGTTTGCGTTGGAGCAGAGAAGACCGAGGGGTGACCTGATTGAGGGGTACGAACGATGAGGGACACGGACAGAGTGGATAAGGAGCAGCTGTTCCCCTTAGTTGGAGGGTCAGTGACAAGGGGACAGAGGTTCAAGGTGAGGGGGGGGGAGGTTTGGGGGGATCTGAGGAGAAACCTTTTTACCCAGAGGGTGGTGAGGGTCTGGAATGTGCTGCCTGGGAGGGTGGTGAGGGTCTGGAATGTGCTGCCCGGGAGGGTGGTGGGGGTGGGACGCCTCACATCCTTTAAAAAGTATCTGGATGAGAACTTGGAGCATCATCACATTCAGGGCCATGGACCACGTGCTGGCAGATGGGATTGGGGGGGGGCGGGTCAGGGTTTTCCATGCTTCACTGCAGACTCGATGGGCTGAAGGGCCTCTTCTGCACTGTGGTATTCTGTGATTCTGTGAAACTAACTGAAGTTGTGGATGGGACAATTACCAGCCATTTTCCCAAGAAATCACCTTTCACCCAGTCACACACGGACACACAGCAGCTGAGCGCAGGAGGTGACTGAGGGCAGTGTCCACTGTGGTCACCCACTGTCCACTGTGGTCACCCACTGTCCATTGTGGACACCCACTGTCCACTGTGGTCAGTCTGTGGTCAGTAGGGATATGGGGATAGGGTCTGGGTGGGATTGTGTTCGGTGCAGACTCGATGGGCCGAAGGGCCTGTTTCTGCACTGTAGGGTTCTATGTTGACCAATGCTCATGAACCTCTTTATTTCCACAAATGAAGCTGCCAGTGAGAAGCTGAATGCTCTGATATCAGGGAAGCTTTCAAAACATTCTGACCTCTCTCTGTGGGTAGAGCAGGAGGGGCAGTTTTGTGCGCTGAGTGTGTTGAGTGCAGAGTCGGTGGTCTGAACTCCCAGCCCTGCCTCGTAAGGGCTTTGGCTATCTGAGCTGAGCCAGACACTCAACAGGTTGTTAATAAAACTCCTTCAAAAAAGGCTGCAGGTGGTTTCTCACTAGGAAGACAGGCAAAGATGTGAGTGAGAGAGAGCGAGAAGGTGTGAGAGCAAGAGAGAGAGAGGGAGAGAGAAGGAGAGAGAGAGAGAGGGAGAGAGAAGGAGAGAGAGAGGGAGAGACAAGGAGAGAGAGAGGGAGAGAGAAGGAGAGGGAGAGAGAGAGAGAAGGAGAGAGAGAGGGAGAGAGAAGGAGAGAGAGAGAGAGAGACAAGGAGAGAGAGAGAGAGAGAAGGAGAGAGAGAGGGAGAGAGAAGAAGAGAGAGAGAGAGAGACAAGGAGAGAGAGAGAGAGAGACAAGGAGAGAGAGAGAGAGAACATAAGAACATAAGAACATAAGAAATAGGAGCAGGAGTAGGCCATCTGGCCCTTCGAGCCTGCCCCGCCATTCAATAAGATCATGGCTGATCTGTCGTGACTCAGCTCCACCTTCCCGCCCTCTCCCCATAACCCTTAATCCCTTCTCTTATCAAAAACCCATCAACCCGTTTCTTAAAAATATTTAGCGAGGCAGCCTCCACCACTTCAACGGGCAGAGAATTCCAGAGATTCACCACCCTTTGAGTGAAGAAGTTCCTCCTCAACTCTGTTCTAAACCGCCCCCCCTTTATCTTGAGGCTGTGCCCCCTAGTCCTACTGTCTTTTTTGAGCGGGAACAGTCTCTCCACCTCTATCCTATCCATCCCATTCATCATCTTATACGTCTCAATGAGATCTCCCCTCATTCTTCTAAACTCTAACGAGTACAAGCCTAGTTTATTCAGCCTCTCCTCATAGCTCAATCCCCTCAACTCCGGTATCAGCCGAGTAAACCTCCTCTGCACTCCCTCCAGGGCCAAAACATCCTTGCGCAGGTGCGGCGCCCAAAACTGCACACAGTACTCCAGCTGCGGCCTCACCAATGCCCTATACAGCTGCAGCAAGACCTCCCCACTTTTATATTCAATCCCCTTCGCTATGAAGGCCAGCATCCCATTCGCCTTCCTGACCACCTGCTGCACCTGCAAGCTGGGTTTTTGCGACTCATGCACAAGGACCCCGAGGTCCCTCTGCACCGTCGCCTGCTGCAGTTTTTCGCCCCGTAAGTAATAGTCCTTCCTACCATTCCTCCTACCAAAGTGGACCACCTCACACTTGCCAACATTGAATTCCATTTGCCATTTCCTGGCCCATTCGCCCAGCCTATCTAGATCCTTCTGCAGACTCTCCACACCCTCCGCACAATTTGCCTTTCCCCCAATCTTGGTGTCATCAGCAAATTTCGACACCCTGCACTCGGTTCCCTCCTCCAGATCATCTATATAAATGGTAAATAGCTGAGGCCCCAGCACCGACCCCTGGGGCACCCCACTAGTCACCAACCGCCAATCCGAATAGCATCCATTGACCCCCACTCTCTGCCTCCTATTTGACAACCAATCCTCTATCCACGCTAACACCCTACCCCCAACTCCATGTCCCCTGACCTTCTGCAATAACCTCTTGTGAGGTACCTTGTCAAACGCCTTCTGAAAATCCAGAAAGACCACATCCACCGGCTCTCCTCCATCCACTGCCCTAGACACATCCTCATAGAACTCCAGTAAATTTGTCAGACACGACTTCCCTTTAATGAAACCGTGTTGCGTCCGCCCTATCAAGCAATTCCCCTCAAGATGCCTCGCTATTTCCTCCTTAATGACGGTTTCTAACATTTTACCTACCACAGACGTTAAACTAACCGGCCTATAATTCCCCGCCTTTTGCCTGGCACCCTTCTTAAACAACGGCGTAACATTAGCCGTTTTCCAATCTTCCGGCACTTCCCCGGAATCCAGCGACGTCTGGAAAATAACCACCAAGGCATCCACTATCACCTCCGCCATTTCTTTCAGAACCCTCGGATGCATTCCATCCGGTCCTGGGGACTTGTCCACAATCAGCCCCTCCAGTCTGTCGAGCACCACCTCTCTAGTAACAGTAATGTCATTAAGACCCTCCATTCCTACCACCTTTCCATCGCTAACACCCGGCAAATTATTCACGTCCTCCTCCGTGAAGACAGAAACAAAGAAGTTATTCAAGACCTTAGCCATATCCCTATCCCCTACCACTAGCTCCCCTTTCTCATCCTCTAAAGGACCAACGTTTATCCTAGCCAGCCTCTTCCTTTTTATATATTTATAAAAACTCTTGCTATCCTTTTAGAGACAAGGAGAGAGAGAGAGAGACAAGGAGAGAGAGAGGGAGAGAGAAGGAGAGAGAGAGAGAGAGAGAGAAGGAGAGACAGAGGGAGAGAGAGGGAGAGGGAAGGTGAGTGAGGAAGAGCGACAAGGTGAGAGAGGGACAGAGGTGAAAGAGGGAGTCAGGGAGAAGGTGACAGAGGGAGAGAAAGAGAAAATGACAGAGGATGAGAGAGAGAGAGAGAGAGAGAGAGGGGGAAGGTGAGGGAGGGATGAATCCAGAAATTTCAGTTTCCAGGATATACACTTTAAACTGCTTTGCTCTGTTGCCTTAGCAACTGCTAAACAAATCACTCAGTGCTTTTAGGACTCAGGAACATTGCGAAGGTTAATGAATGGATGGGGCTTCCTGTCCTTTGATACTTAATCCTGCGAATTTTTAACATCCCATCTACCCCATCTCTCTGCCAATATACAACTGGGACAGAGTCAGTGTTCAAGTTAACCCCCAATTGCTGAAAACTCTCACAGGCCCCAAATTCTCAGATTGTTGTTTATCTGTGAAACATCAGATTCCCTTTGGAACAATCACATTCTGTTCCTCATATTGAACCTGTCTTTGGGCAGCGACCTGGAACAGGAACCCTGGCTGGAGGGATGGTGCAGGAACATAGAACATAGAACATAGAACATTACAGCGCAGAACAGGCCCTTCGGCCCATGATGTTGCGCCGACCAGTTACAAAACAATGACCCACTAACCTAAACTAATCCCTTTTCATCCATAAACCTATCCACAGATCTCTTAAACGCCCCCAAACTAGGTGCATTTACAACTGCAGCTGGCAGGGCATTCCAGTCCCTCACCACCCTCTGGGTAAAGAACCTACCCCTGACATCAGTCCTATAACTACCCCCCCTTAATTTAAAATCGTGCCCCCTCGTGCTAGCTTTCTCCATCCGAGGAAAAAGGCTATCACTATCTACCCTGTCTAAACCTCTAATCATCTTATATGTTTCAATAAGATCCCCTCTTAGCCACCTTCTTTCCAGCAAAAACAACCCCAAATCCTCCAGCCTCTCCTCATAGGACCTCCCCTCCATACCAGGCAACATCCTGGTAAACCTCCTCTGCACCCTCTCCAAAGCCTCCACATCCTTCCTGTAATGTGGGGACCAGAACTGCACACAGTACTCCAAGTGCGGCCGCACCAGAGTTGTGTACAGTTGCAACATGACGCTGTGACTCCTAAATTCAATCCCCCTACCAATAAACGCCAAGACACCGTATGCCTTCTTAACAACCTTATCTACTTGATTCCCAACTTTCAGGGATCTATGTACACATACACCTAGATCCCTCTGCTCATCCACACTATTCAAAGTCCTCCCGTTAGCCCTATACTCGACACATCTGTTATTCCTACCAAAGTAGCAGATAGGAGACAGAGGGTGGTGGTTGATGGTAAATATTCATCATGGGGTTCGGTTACGAGTGGTGTGCCTCAGGGATCTGTTTTGGGGCCACTGCTGTTTGTAATTTTTATTAATGATCTGGATGAGGGTATAGTTGGGTGGATTAGTAAATTTGCTGATGACACCAAAGTCGGAGGTGTGGTAGATAGTGAGGAAGGGTGTCATAGTTTGCAGGAAGACTTAGACATGTTGCAGAGCTGGGCCGAGAGGTGGCGGATGGAGTTTAATGCGGAGAAGTGTGAGGTAATTCACTTTGGTAGGAATAACAGATGTGTCGAGTATAGGGCGAACGGGAGGACTTTGAATAGTGTGGATGAACAGAGGGATCTAGGTGTATGTGTACATAGAAAGTTGGGAGTCAAGTAGATAAGGTTGTTAAGAAGGTATACGGTGTCTTGGCGTTTATTGGTAGGGGGATTGAATTTAGGAGTCGCAGCGTCATGTTGCAACTGTACACAACTCTGGTGCGGCCGCACTTGGAGTACTGTGTGCAGTTCTGGTCCCCACATTACAGGAAGGATGTGGAGGCTTTGGAGAAGGTGCAGAGGAGGTTTACCAGGATGTTGCCTGGTATGGAGGGGAGGTCCTATGAGGAGAGACTGAGGGATTTGGGGTTGTTTTTGCTGGAAAGAAGGAGGCTAAGAGGGGAACTTATTGAAACATATAAGATGATTAGAGGTTTAAATAGGGTGGATAGTAATAGCCTTTTTCCTCTGATGGAGAAATCTAGCACAAGGGGGCATGGCTTTAAATTAAGGGGGGGTAGTTATAGGACTGATGTCAGGGGTAGGTTCTTTACCCAGAGGGTGGTGAGGGACTGGAATGCCCTGCCTGCTGCAGTTGTAAATGCGCCTGGTTTGGGGGCATTTAAGAGATCCGTGGATAGGTTTATGGACAAAAAGGGATTGGTTTAGGTTAGTGGGTCATTGTTTTTGTAACTGGTCGGCGCAACATCGTGGGCCGAAGGGCCTGTTCTGCGCTGTAATGTTCTATGTTCTATGTTCTAAGTGAATTACCTCACACTTCTCCGCATTAAACTCCATCCGCCACCTCTCAGCCCAGCTCTGCAACCTGTCTAAGTCTTCCTGCAAACTATGACACCCTTCCTCACTATCTACCACACCTCCGACTTTGGTGTCATCAGCAAATTTACTAATTCACCCAACTATACCCTCATCCAGATCATTAATAAAAATTACAAACAGCAGTGGCCCCAAAACAGATCCCTGAGGCACACCACTCGTAACCGAACTCCATGATGAATATTTACCATCAACCACCACTCTCTGTCTCCTATCTGCTAGCCAATTCCTGATCCAATTCCCTAGATCACCCTCAATCCCATACATCTGCATTTTCTGCAGAAGCCTACCATGGTGAACCTTATCAAACGCCTTACTAAAATCCATATACACCACATCCACTGCCTTACCCCCATCCACCTCTTTGGTCACTTTCTCAAAAAACTCAATAAGGTTAGTAAGGCACGACCTACCCGCTACAAAACCATGCTGACTATCTCCAATCAATTCATTACTCTCCAAATAACTATAAATCCTATCCCTAATAATTTCTTCTAAAACCTTGCCCACAACAGAAGTGAGACTCACCGGTCTATAATTCCCAGGGAAGTCTCTGTTCCCCTTCTTAAACAATGGGACAACATTCGCTATCCTCCAATCTTCCGGTACTATACCAGAGACCAACGACGACCTGAAGATCAGAGCCAGAGGCTCTTTAATCACTTCTCTTGCCTCCCAGAGAACCCTCGGGTAAATCCCATCCAGACCAGGGGACTTATCTATTTTCAGACCCTCCAAAATATCCAGCACATCCTCCTAATCAATTGTAACACTGTGAATTCTACTCCCCCGCAACCCAGTGTCCTCCTCAGCTATATCCATGTCCCCCTGAGTGAACACCAAAGAGAAATATTGGTTCAATGCCTCTCCAATCTCCTCCGGTTCCACACATAACTTCCCTCTGCTGTCTATAACTGGCCCTAATCTTGCCCTAACCAACCTTCTGTTCTTGACATACCTATAGAACCTTAGGATTCTCCTTAACCCTATCAGCCAAAGTCTTCTCATGTCCTCTTTTAGCCCTTCTTAGCTCACTCTTCAACTCCCTCCTAGCCAATCTAAAGTTTTCCAAGAAAGAAAGCTTTAGATTCCTGGGACACTGAGACTGGTCCTGGGGTGATGGGAGGTTTAACACGTGGGTGGGCTGCTCCTGAACAGAACCAGAACAATGTGGGGCCTTTAGTTGGTGCTGCTCGGGGAGGGTTTGAACTCACTTGGCAGTGTATTGGGAACCGGAGTTAGAATTAGAAAGGTTAAACAAGTTGCAAAAGGAAGTGGGAGAGGCAGCTAACTCTGGAGTAAGAAAAAATAAGGTATTGGGCAGATGTGACTGAGAATTAATGCAGTAAGGGTCTAAATTAAATTCACACCACATGTATATAACTACACAGAGTACTAAATATGACCAGTTACAGGTGGGGATAACCGGATGGTAATATATTATGACGATATGGAATTCTAGATGGAGGGGCATTCCAGTCTGGACAGAGGCCATCCAGCCCCTCGATTCCATGCCGGCCCTCTGTCGGAAAATCCACTTAGACCCATTCCCCCGCTTAGATCCCCATTATCCTCCCAGTCTATTTTCCTCAAATGTCCATCCAGTTTATTTTTGGAATCATTCCTTGTCTTTGCTCCCAATTCTCTCCTGGGTCATTTCCAGTTCTTTACCAGTGTTGAGGGCGCTTTTACAAAGTACAAGGGGAGCAGATCAGTGGAGGTATTAGTGAAGAATAGAAAGTGCAGGATGGAGCTTAAGAAAGCAATTAGAAATGTGAAGAGGGGATATGAGAAAGCTCTGGCTGGTAAAAGTAGGGAAAATCACAAGCTATTCTTTAAGAATATCAATGGGAAGAAGATAACCAGGGAAAGAGTTGGTTCATTCGGGACCAAGGGGGAGATCTGTGGGTGGAGTCAGAGGATATTGGTAGAATGTTGAATGAATACTTCAGATCCATCTTCACCCAAAAGATGAAAATGATGGTATGGAATTCAGGGAGAGAGACTATGACGTTCTTGAGCAAATTGACGACGGGAAGGATAAGTTATTGGAAGTGTTGGCAGCCTCAAAAGTGGACAAGTCTCCAGGTCCAGATGAATTGTGCCCTGGGCTACTGTGGGAGGCAAGGGAGGAGATGCAGGGGCTCTGACCTAAATTTTTAATTCCTCTCTGGCCACGGGAGAGGCGCCAGATGACTGAAGGACAACTAATGTGGTTCCACTACTCAAGAAGGGTTTTAGAGATAAACCAGGGAACTATAAACCAGTGATTCTCACATCAGTGGTAGAGAAACTATTGGAGAAATATCTGAAGCAGAGCATTTATCTCCATTCAGAGAGGCAAAGCTTGATCAGGGATAGTCAACGTGGCTCCATCAGGGGGAGGTCATGCTTAACAAATCTGATTGAGTATTTAGAGGAGGTGACCAAGTGTGTGGATGAGGGGAGTGCAGTCGATGTAGTTTATATGGATTTTAACAAAGCTTTTGACAAGGTCCCACATGGGAGACTTGTAAAAAAGGTAGATTCACATCAGATTCAGGGTAATTTTGTAATGTGGAATCAAAATTAGCTCAGTTGTCGGAGACAGAGGGTGATGACAGAAGCTGATTTAGTGACTGGAAGCCAGGGTCCAGAAGCGTACACAGGGATCCCTGCTGTGCCTCCTATTCGTCATTTATATAAATGACATTGATGACTCTGGGAGTGTGGGAGGGTGGGACGGTGGGGGGTGGGGGGGTAGGGGTTTGGGGTGGGAAGGCATAGGATTATTAAGTTTGCCTCAAAGTTGACACAAAGATTGACCAGGTGGTTAACAGTGAGACAGAGTGTCTTGTGCTACAAGATGATAGAGACGGGATAGTTAAATGGGCAGATAAGTGGCAGACGGAATTTAACCCTGAAAAATGTGAGGTGATACACTTTGGAAGGAGTAATTTTACAAGAAAGTACTCAATGAATGGTAGGACACGAAGAAGGTCTGTGGAACAAAGGGACCTTGACATGTTTGTCCACAGATCTCTGAAAGAGGCATGTTTATCAATCGGGGTACAGATTACAAAAAGCAAGGGACTCATGTTGAGTTGTAGAGAACTTTGGTGAGGCCGCAGCTGGAGTGCTCTGTGTAATTCTGGTCGCCACATTATAGGGAGGATGTGTACGCACTGGAGGGGGTGCAGAGGAGATTCAGGATGCTGCCTGGGATGGAGTGTTTAAGTTATGAACAGAGGTTGGATAGGATTGAGTTGTTTACGTTGGACCAGAGAAGACCGAGGGGTGATCTGATCGAGGGGTACGAGATAATGAGGGAACGGACAGGGTGAATAAGGAGCAGCTGTTCCCCTTAGTTGAAGGGGTCAGTCACGAGGGGATATAGGTTAAAGATGAGGGGCAGGAGGTTTGGGGGGATGTGAGGAAAAGCTTTTTTACCCAGAGGGTGGCGATGGTCTGGAATGCGCTGCCTGGGAGGGTGGTAGAGGTGGGTTGCTTCATGTTCTTTAGCAAGTACCTGGATGAGCACTTGGCACATTGTAACATTCAGGGCCATGGAGCAAGTGCTGGTCGATGGGGTTAGCTGGGATTTCAGGTGTTTCTAATGTGTCTGTGCAGACTCCTCCACAATCATCCTCAACACTGGTACCCCACAAGGCTGTGTTCTCAGCCCCTTACTGTACTCCTTATATACCAATGACTGCATGACCAAATTCCCTTCCAACATGATTTTCTAGTTTGCTGATGACATCACTGTAGTGGGTCGGATCTCAAGCAATGATGAGACAGAGAACAGGAATGAGATAGAGAATCTGGTGAACTGGTGCGGCAACAATAATCTCTCCCTCAATCTCAACAAAGTGAAGGAAACGTAAAGGAGAACATGCCCTTGTCTACATCAACGGGGACGAAGTAGAAAGGGTCGAGAGCTTCAAGTTTCTAAGTGTTCAAATCACCAACAAACTGGACCCATGCCAACACTATAGTTAAGAAAGCCACACCAATGCCTCTACTTTCTCAGAAGACTAAGGAAATTTGGCATGTCAGCCGTGACTCTCACTAACTCTTACAGACGCACCATAGAAAGCATTCTTTCTGGGTGTATCACAGCTCGGTCTGGGCTCCTGCTCTGCCCAAGACCACAAGAATCTACAAAAGATTGTGAATGTAGCCCAATCCATCACACAAACCAGCCTCCCATCCATTGACTCTGTCCACACTTCCCGCTGCCTCGGCAAAGCAGCCGGCATGATTAAGCACCTCACGCGTCCTGGACATTCTCTCTTCCACCTTCTTCCGTGAGGAAAAAGATACAAAAGTCTGAGATCACGTACCAACCGACTCAAGAACAGCTTCTTCCCTGCTGTTGTCAGACTTTTGAATGGACTTACCTCGCATTGAGTTGATCTTTCTCTACACCCGAGCAATAACTGTTACACTACATTAGAACCATAGAACACTATGGCACAGAAACAGGCCCTTTGGCCCTTCTGGGCTGTACCGAACCATTTTTCTGCCTAGTCCCACTGACCTGCACCTGGACCATATCCCTCCACACCCCCTCTCATCCATGTACTTATCCAGGTTTTTTTTTAATGTTAAAAGTGACCCCGCATTCACCATTTCATCCGGCAGCTCATTCCACACTCCCACCAGTCTCTGTGTGAAGAAGCTCCCCCCAATATTCCCTTTAAACTTTTCCCCCTTCACTCTTAACCCATGCCCTCTGTTTTTTTTTCTCCCCGAGCCTCAGTGGAAAAAGTCTCCTTGCATTCACTCTATCTACACCCATCATCATTTTATTCCTGTACTCTGTCCTTTCTTTGCCTATGAACGGTATGCTTTGTCTGTATAGCACGCAAGAAACAATACTTTTCACTGTACACTGATACGTGTGACAATAATAAATCAAATCAAATTGATGGTCTGAAGGGCCTCTTCTGCACTGTATGATTCTATGATCAGGCTGCTGGTCACTCTGTTTTACTGGAACCTGGTTGACTGCTCTGATCAATGAATGTTTTCCACAATTGCATACCTGAAATCCCAGTCCTGGTACTCCTTTTCACTGGAGCACTTGGGAACTTGCAGTTCTATTTGGCTAATAACAGTTGTCTTGACAGCTTCTGCTGTTTTGAGGAGATCCAGAGCTGCACAGGCGTCTCTGTTCAGCTGAGAGAAAGACAGGTTATAGATCACCCGAAGACTTGCTTTCCTCCATACATAATGGCTCTGGAATCATCTCTGTAACCAGAAATAGATTATTCGGGCACAGGCAGCCGTGGGTCTATTGTTTGCAGTCTTTTCCTGACAGTGCTTTGTCCAACGGAACCTGCTAGACGGGCTCCTGAGGCTAATTTAGAATTTTGTTGCGTGGCCATTGACTGAAATACTGTCCATATTCCAAATCAGAAACCAAGATTTTTTGGCCTCTTCCGAGAAACATGGCCGTGGGTGGGAATTTCCTGCCCCGCCTGCCACGGGAATCGTTGCAGGTGAGGGGATGGACCATGTAAAGGTCTATCAACCTCGGGCAGGATGTTCCAGTTCTGGGGTGAGTGCAGCTGGAAAATCTCACTCTGTGTGTCTTCCAGGCTTCCACTCTTGCCCTCCTGGGTCACCTTTCTGTGTTTCAGAGTTTTTGTCCCGCACAGTTTATCGTAGAGTCCAATCCTGATTCACCCTTAGCACTGGGCCGAATTTCTCGGACATTGATGGAGCCTATAGTGCACTTTGCCCCACAGTGTTGGCACAGTCAGTCTCCTGGCTGCTTCAGGTGTGATTTTCCCTGGCCTGGAATGTCCTTATGTCTTTGTTAACTACTTTAACTAGTTGGACTCAGGGTTTGGATCTGCACCACATATTCTCTTCCCCTACAGTGTCCCAGTGCTGTTCACAGGGTTCTGACTCTCTAACAATCTGGAGTGTCTTTTCCAGAGTTAAATCTTTCTTTGTTTGTAGGATGTCAAAGAGTGCATTATCCACTGCTCCCGCCGCTGTTCTGTCTCTGATGAGTCCCCATTTTAAATCTACATATTCACAAACATCTGCCATCCTGTACAGATCAATGACGAATTAATCGACTGGTTCCCCTGGCTGTTGTATCCTTTTATTAAACTTGGCTTTTTTGAGTATTTTATGGCTCCTTGGATTAAAATAATCATTGAATGATTTTCGTGCCTCTTTGAATTTTGTAGGTGATTCATAAATTCCCTGCCTTGCAAACATGTCATCCACAATTGGGCCTACTGAGTAAAGTAGCGTACTCATCTATGAGCTATGAGGAGAGGCTGAATAAACTAGGCTTGTACTCGTTAGAGTTTAGAAGAATGAGGGGAGATCTCATTGAGACGTATAAGATGATGAATGGGATGGATAGGATAGAGGTGGAGAGACTCTTCCCGCTCAAAAAAGACAGTAGGACTAGGGGGCACAGCCTCAAGATAAAGGGGGGGGGGGCGGTTTAGAACGGAGTTGAGGAGAAACTTCTTCACTCAAAGGGTGGTGAATCTCTGGAATTCTCTGCCCGTTGAAGTGGTGGAGGCTGCCTCGCTAAATATTTTTAAGACGCGGGTTGATGGGTTTTTGATAAGAGAGGGGATTAAGGGTTATGGGGAGAGGGCGGGAAAGTGGAACTGAGCAGCGACAGATCAGCCATGATCTTATTGAATGGCGGGGCAGGCTCGAAGGGCTAGATGGCCTACTCGTGCTCCTATTTCTTATATTCTTATGTTCTCACCTACTCTTCTGCTGACTTTTTATTTAAATCTTGAAGTGATCTTAAAAATCTCTCCTTCCAAAGTCACCAGTTTTGTGATCTGGAATTTGGAAATGGTCCAAACTGATTTGGGCGTGTGGGATTCTGACCCATGTTTAAATTGTAAAAGCCTATGCTGTGCTTCAAGAAGTGTCTGAATTTCTCGATGGTGTTTCGGATCCCCGGAGCCAATGGGATCTCTCCCACTTGCCGGTTTTGGTAGGTTCTGCTCCAATGATGATGGTGCTCAGTTTGAGGCAAGGTGGTGTCCAGATAGCTGCCTACGGGCTTCTCTTTTCTATGTTTTTGATTCTTTTATTTGACCTGTGGACCCATTTAATTCTAATTTCTGCTTGCTTTTTATCAAGTCGAACAGTCGTGATGTTCATAGACATAGAACATTACAGCGCAGAACAGGCCCTTCGGCCCACGATGTTGCGCCGACCAGTTACAAAACAATGACCCACTAACCTAAACCAATCCCTTTTCATCCATAAACCTATCCACGGATCTCTTAAACGCCCCCAAACTAGGAGCATTTACAACTGCAGCAGGCAGGGCATTCCAGTCCCTCACCACCCTCTGGGTAAAGAACCTACCCCTGACATCCGTCCTATAACTACCCCCCCTTAATTTAAAGCCATGCCCCCTCGTGCTAGCTTTCTCCATCCGAGGAAAAAGGCTATCACTATCTACCCTGTCTAAACCTCTAATCATCTTATATGTTTCAATGAGATCCCCTCTTAGCCGCCTTCTTTCCAGCGAAAACAACCCCAAATCCCTCAGTCTCTCCTCATAGGACCTCCCCTCCATACCAGGCAACATCCTGGTAAACCTCCTCTGCACCCTCTCCAAAGCCTCCACATCCTTCCTGTATTGTGGGGACAACTCGGAGATTCATTTTTAGTGTCAAGTTTTTTCAAACTATGCTTCTGACTCTGATTTCTCAGGACTTGTGTAGCCTGCAGTTTTAACAGTTTTAGCTCACCCTGCTGCTCCTATTCCTGGATTTGAAGCTGGGCTTCCAAAGCAGCTGCAGTAGAGTCTGCTTTCAGCTTCCAAGCCTTTCTTTGGAGCTTTCTGCTCACGCTTATTCCTCTGCACCTTTGTTTCTGGAGCTTCTTTTCAGGTCAGAGTTCAGTGGGGGATGTTTCCTCAGTTTTCCAGTTTGTCTTTTAGCCAGGTTTTGGGTTTTGCTGCATCAACCAACGGGAAAACCCTTTCCTTTGTCCATCTGCGTCAAACCTGTTATAATCTTGTACATTTCTATTAAACCTCCTCTCAATCTCCTTTGCTCTCAGGAGAACAACCCCAAACTTCTCCAACACAACTTTGGAACTAACATTGCCAGTTCCCGGAACAATCTGGTAAATCTCCTCTGCATCCTCTTGGGGACCAGCGCTCTAATTGTGTGGATCAGAACTGGATGTAAGATGCTAACTGTGTCCTAACAGAGCTTTGTGAGTTCAGTATAACTCCCTCTGTTTGTTCTCAATGCCTCTGTTTATGAAGCCTAAGATCCCACTTGTTTTGCTAATCACTCTCTTAATGTGTTCTGCCATCGTCAATAATCGATGCACATGGATTTCCAGGATCCTTCCTACACTTTTTTAAACTGTGTCATTAATTCCATATTTCATTGGCCTATTCCTCCACAGGTGGAGGTCCACCTCATGTCAAACGAGGGGCATTCACACGGCGGGTCGTGCCTGGGCTGCTCTTGGAAGTTCCAGGAGTGGCCTAGAACTTCATGTCGGTGTGTGTGTTTGATCCTGGACCGGTAGATGGGCGCCGCAACAGCTCAGTGACTAGCACTGCTGGCTGTGCAGGCACATGGATTTGGGCCTGTGTCTGTGGGAGTTTGCGCATTCTCCCTGTGGTCACGTGGGTTTCCTCCGGGCGCTCCGGTTTCCTCCCACACCCCAAAGATGTGCTCTCAGGCTAATCGGTTTTTACCAAATTGACACTATTTCTTCCCTGAATCTGACTGAGTAGGGTTCCATTCGTAGACATGCAGGGTAGAATAGGTGTAGGGCGATGTGGCGGCGCGGGCTCGTTGGGCCGAAGGGCCTGTTTCCCATGCTGGGTTGTTCTTTGTTCTTTGTTATTCCTTCTGCTGAAATGCATCACCTCACATTTTTCTGAATTAACTTCCGTTTGCCAGTCTCTATCTGTGTGCTAGAATAATCCTCACTGTCTGCTGCCCCTCCAGGCTTTGTATCATTGACACACTGCAGAATGACAAAGTCTAGAACCTGAATATTCCATGGTACAAAACATTGCAGAAGGACAGGAGGCTCGGAAAAGGTGGAGCGGTAGTTCTGTTAATTAAGGATGACATCGGCACAATCGGAAAAATCAAAATGTAGAATCATTTGGGGCAGCACGGTGGCACAGTGGTTAGCACTGCTCTCTCACAGTGCCAGAGGCCCGGGTTCAATTCCCAGCTTGTGACTGTCTGTGTGGAGTTTGCACATTCTCCCCATGTCTGTGTGGGTTTCCTCCAGGTGCTCCCGTTTCCTCCCACAGTCTGAAAGACGTGCTGGTTAGGGTGCATTGACCCGAACAGGTGCTAGAGTGTGGCGACTAGAGGAATATCACAGTAACTTCTTTGCAGTGTTAATGCAAGCCTTACTTGTGATACTAATAAGTTACTTTACTTTATTCGGGGTAGAGATGAGAAATAATAAAGGTAAGAAGTCACTTGTGGCTTTGTTAGTAGCCATCCCTACCCCCCCACACAGTATCTACAGTGTAAGATGGGGTATGCAGGAAGATATAATGGGGTCTTATGAGAAAGGTACAGTAATATTGCATTGTAATTTCAATCTACCTATAAATTGGACAAATCAGATTGAGGAAAGTATATATGGGGAACCTGTGGATGTGCTGCACTTAGATTTTCAGAAGGGATTTGAGAAGGTGCCATTGTGTAAAATACAATCTCATAGTGTAGGACGTAACACATTGGCTGGGGCTGGGATTGAGTAGCTAACTGGGTCAGAGAGCTGGGGTAAATGGGTCATTTTTAAGGCTGGGTGCAGTAAACAGAGTGCCACAGGGATCAGTGCTGTGGCCTCAACTCTTCAGTATCCATATCAATGACCTGGATGGAGGGACCAATTGTACCATTGCTAAATTTGCTGATGGCACAAAGATAGTGAGAGGGAAAGTAAGATTTGATGAGGATATATGGACCCTGCAAAGGGATATAGACAAGTTCAGGGAGTGAGCAAGAAATGGGTAGGTGGTGTACGACGTGGAAAAATGTGTATGTGTCCACTTTGGCAGGAAGATTATAAAAACATGTTATTGAAATAGAGAGAGGTTGCAGAACTCTGAGTTCCAGAGGGATCTGGGTGAACTGGGACATTGATCAGGAAAAGATTACATGCTGACACGGCAAGAGATTAGGAAGGTAAATGGAATGCTGGTGTTTACTGCAAGAGGGATGGAAAATAAAATTTCAGGGTTTTAAACGTTTACTCATTTGTGTCACAACACTGCAGAAATCTCCTAGTTGCCGCAGTCCGAGTTACACTGAGGGAGAATTTAGCACGGCCAATGCACCTAAACCAGCACATCTTTCAGAATGTGGGAGGAAACCAGAGCACCCGGAGGAAACCCACGCAGACACGGGGAGAACGTGCATACTCCACAGAGACAGTGACCCAATTCGGGAATCGAACCCAGGTCCCTGGTGTTGTGAGGCAGCAGTGCTAACCACCGTGCTGCCCCACTGCAGCTGTACCCGGTGCTGGTGAGACCACATCTGGAGCATTGTGTACAGTTTTGGCCTCGTTATTGAAGAAAAGAAGTAAATGTTCCAGAGGCAGGTCCGAGAACATTCACCCGACTGATTCCTGGGGCACGGAGCAGAGGTTGGACAGGCTCTATCCAGAGGTGGACAGGCTCTATCCAGAGGTGGACAGGCTCTATCCAGAGGTGGACAGGCTCTATCCAGAGGTGGACAGGCTCTATCCAGAGGTGGACAGGCTCTATCCAGAGGTTGGACAGGCTCTATCCAGAGGTGGACAGGCTCTATCCAGAGGTGGACAGGCTCTATCCAGAGGTGGACAGGCTCTATCCAGAGGTGGACAGGCTCTATCCAGAGGTGGACAGGCTCTATCCAGAGGTGGACAGGCTCTATCCAGAGGTGGACAGGCTCTATCCAGAGGTGGACAGGCTCTATCCAGAGGTGGACAGGCTCTATCCAGAGGTGGACAGGCTCTATCCAGAGGTGGACAGGCTCTATCCAGAGGTGGACAGGCTCTATCCAGAGGTTGGACAGGCTCTATCCAGAGGTGGACAGGCTCTATCCAGAGGTAGGACAGGCTCTATCCAGAGGTGGACAGGCTCTATCCAGAGGTGGACAGGCTCTATCCAGAGGCGTGTGGAAGAATGAGAGGTGATCTTATTGAAACAAATAAAATCCTGAGGGGGGGTTTGATTGGGCGGATGCTGAGCGGATGGATGTTCCTCCTCGCGGGAGAGTTTAGAACGAGGGGACGCAGTTTAAAAATAAGGAATCTCCCATTCAAGACGCAGATGAGATTAAATGATTTCTCACAGGGGGGTGGTAAATCTTTGGACTTCTCTTCTCCAGAGTGTGACGGAGACAGGATCTGTTAATGTTTTTAAGGCCGAGGGAGATATATTCCTGACTAGGAGCGGGAATCAGTGATTAGTGAGGGAGAGAGAATGTGAAGTTCAGGCGACAATCAAATCAGGCATTGATCCTATTGAATAGCAGAGCAGACTCGATGGGCCAAATGGCCTTCTCCTGCTCCTAATTTACATATTCCTATGTTTGCATGTAACTGGGAAATTTTATTCTGTGTTCCCATTTTCATGTCATTTATATATTGCAATAAAAAGCCCTGGTCCCCTCCCCCACCCTCGGGGGCACAGCTCTGTCTCCCCTCCCCCACCCTCGGGGTCACAGCTCTGTCTCCCCTCCCCCACCCTCGGGGTCACAGCTCTGTCTCCCCTCCCCCACCCTCGGGGTCACAGCTCTGTCTCCCCTCCCCCACCCTCGGGGTCACAGCTCTGTCTCCCCTCCCCCACCCTCGGGGTCACAGCTCTGTCTCCCCTCCCCCACCCTCGGGGTCACAGCTCTGTCTCCCCTCCCCCACCCTCGGGGTCACAGCTCTGTCTCCCCTCCCCCACCCTCGGGGTCACAGCTCTGTCTCCCCTCCCCCACCCTCGGGGTCACAGCCCTGATCCCCACCCCCCACCCTCAGGGTCACAGCTCTGTCTCCCCTCCCCCACCCTCGGGGTCACAGCTCTGTCTCCCCTCCCCCACCCTCAGGGTCACAGCACTGATCCCCATCCCCCACCCTCAGGGTCACAGCTCTGTCTCCCCTCCCCCACCCTCAGGGTCACAGCCCTGATCCCCATCCCCCACCCTCAGGGTCACAGCTCTGTCTCCCCTCCCCCACCCTCGGGGTCACAGCTCTGTCTCCCCTCCCCCACCCTCAGGGTCACAGCTCTGTCTCCCATCCCCCACCCTCGGGGTCACAGCTCTGCCTCCCCTCCCCCACCCTCAGGATCACAGCTCTGTCTCCCCTCCCCCACTCTCGGGGTCACAGCTCTGTCTCCCCTCCCCCACCCTCGGGGTCACAGCTCTGTCTACCCTCCCCCACCCTCGGGGTCACAGCTCTGTCTCCCCTCCCCCACCCTCGGGGTCACAGCTCTGTCTCCCCTCCCCCACCCTCGGGGTCACAGCTCTGTCTACCCTCCCCCACCCTCGGGGTCACAGCTCTGTCTCCCCTCCCCCACCCTCGGGGTCACAGCTCTGTCTCCCACCCTCAGGGTCACAGCTCTGTCTCCCCTCCCCCACCCTCAGGGTCACAGCTCTGTCCCCCCTCCCCCACCCTCGGGGTCACAGCTCTGTCTCCCCTCCCCCACCCTCGGGGTCACAGCTCTGTCTCCCCTCCCCCACCCTCAGGGTCACAGTTCTGTCTCCCGTCCCCCACCCTCAGGGTCACAGCTCTGTCTCCCACCCTCAGGGTCACAGCTCTGTCCCCCCTCCCCCACCCTCGGGGTCACAGCTCTGTCTCCCCTCCCCCACCCTCGGGGTCACAGCTCTGTCTCCCCTCCCCCACCCTCGGGGTCACAGCTCTGTCCCCCCTCCCCCACCCTCAGGGTCACAGCTCTGTCTCCCCTCCCCCACCCTCAGGGTCACAGCTCTGTCTCCCCTCCCCCACCCTCGGGGTCACAGCTCTGTCTCCCGTCCCCCACCCTCAGGGTCACAGCTCTGTCTCCCCTCCCCCACCCTCGGGGTCACAGCTCTGTCTCCCACCCTCAGGGTCACAGCTCTGTCCCCCCTCCCCCACCCTCGGGGTCACAGCTCTGTCCCCCCTCCCCCACCCTCAGGGTCACAGCTCTGTCTCCCCTCCCCCACCCTCAGGGTCACAGCTCTGCCTCCCCTCCCCCACCCTCAGGGTCACAGCTCTGTCTCCCCTCCCCCACCCTCGGGGTCACAGCTCTGCCTCCCCTCCCCCACCCTCAGGGTCACAGCTCTGTCTATCCTCCCCCACCCTCAGGGTCACAGCTCTGCCTCCCCTCCCCCACCCTCAGGGTCACAGCTCTGTCTCCCCTCCCCCACCCTCGGGGTCACAGCTCTGCCTCCCCTCCCCTACCCTCAGGGTCACAGCTCTGTCTATCCTCCCCCACCCTCAGGGTCACAGCTCTGCCTCCCCTCCCCCACCCTCAGGGTCACAGCTCTGCCTCCCCTCCCCCACCCTCGGGGTCACAGCTCTGCCTCCCCTCCCCCACCCTCGGGGTCACAGCTCTGTCTCCCCTCCCCCACCCTCGGGGTCACAGCTCTGCCTCCCCTCCCCCACCCTCGGGGTCACAGCTCTGTCTCCCCTCCCCCACCCTCGGGGTCACAGCTCTGCCTCCCCTCCCCCACCCTCGGGGTCACAGCTCTGCCTCCCCTCCCCCACCCTCGGGGTCACAGCTCTGCCTCCCCTCCCCCACCCTCGGGGTCACAGCTCTGTCTCCCCTCCCCCACCCTCGGGGTCACAGCTCTGTCTCCCCTCCCCCACCCTCAGGGTCACAGCTCTGTCCCCCCTCCCCCACCCTCAGGGTCACAGCTCTGTCTTCCCTCCCCCACCCTCGGGGTCACAGCTCTGTCCCCCCTCCCCCACCCTCGGGGTCACAGCTCTGTCCCCCCTCCTCCGCCCTCGGGGTCACAGCTCTGCCTCCCCTCCCCCACCCTCGGGGTCACAGCTCTGCCTCCCCTCCCCCACCCTCGGGGTCACAGCTCTGCCTCCCCTCCCCCACCCTCGGGGTCACAGCTCTGCCTCCCCTCCCCCACCCTCGGGGTCACAGCTCTGCCTCCCCTCCCCCACCCTCAGGGTCACAGCTCTGTCTCCCCTCCCCCACCCTCAGGGTCACAGCTCTGTCTCCCCTCCCCCACCCTCAGGGTCACATCTCTGTCTCCCCTCCCCCACCCTCAGGGTCACAGCTCTGCCTCCCCTCCCCCACCCTCGGGGTCACAGCTCTGTCCCCCCTCCCCCACCCTCGGGGTCACAGCTCTGTCCCCCCTCCCCCACCCTCGGGGTCACAGCTCTGCCTCCCCTCCCCCACCCTCGGGGTCACAGCTCTGCCTCCCCTCCCCCACCCTCGGGGTCACAGCTCTGCCTCCCCTCCCCCACCCTCGGGGTCACAGCTCTGCCTCCCCTCCCCCACCCTCGGGGTCACAGCTCTGCCTCCCCTCCCCCACCCTCAGGGTCACAGCTCTGTCTCCCCTCCCCCACCCTCAGGGTCACAGCTCTGTCTCCCCTCCCCCACCCTCAGGGTCACATCTCTGTCTCCCCTCCCCCACCCTCAGGGTCACAGCTCTGTCTCCCCTCCCCCACCCTCAGGGTCACAGCTCTGCCTCCCCTCCCCCACCCTCGGGGTCACAGCTCTGTCCCCCCTCCCCCACCCTCGGGGTCACAGCCCTGCCTCCCCTCCCCCAGTCTGGGAAACAATCCTTTCCCACAACTCGCTGTTTTCTATCCTGGAAAACTTCCTGACCTTCCTTTTCTATCAGCCTCCATTGTGTTAACCAGCCTTTTGTGTGGCACTTTGTCGAAAGCTTTCTGAAAACCCAGATAAACAGCATCCATCGCATCCCCTTCATCAGCCTCCTCTGTTACTCCGTCAAAAAATTCCACCTGAATAATCCAACACAATCTGCCTTTTCCGAATCTGTCCCGATTGTCCTTCATTCACTCAAACCCCTCCCAATGTCTGATGGATTTTTTTTCCCCTGATTGTTGCTTCTAAAATATTCCCTGCGGCTGATATTAAATTGGCCAGTCTGTAATTATAAGGAATGTCTTTATATCTCTTGTTAAATAGGGTGATACATCTGCCCTCTCCAATCCTTTGGCACCACTCCCATATCTGGGGAAGATTATGACAAGTCCTTTCACTGTCTTCATTCACACTTCCCTCAGCAACCTGCGATATAAACCAGCTGGCTTCACTAATCACTCTCTCAATATGTCCATGTGAAAGATTGACGCACATGAACCCTCAGCTCTCTCTGTTCCTGAGCACTCTTTAGAACTGTGTCATTAAGCTTGCCGTGTCTCCCTACTCCTTCTCCTGCCAATCTGCATCACTTCACAGCTCCCTGTATTAAATTCTACCTGCCACTTGTCTGCCCACTTTGCGAGTAAATTGATGTGATTTGGTCTGGGCTCCTGCTCTGCCTAATACTGCAAGGAACTGCAAAAGGTCATGAATGTAGCCCAATCCATCAGGCAAAGCAGCCTCCCATCCATTGGCTCTATCTACACTTCCTGCTGCCTCGGGATAAGCAGCCGGCATAATTAAGGACCCCACACACCCCGGACATTCTCTCTTCTATCTTCTCCCTTCAGGAAAATGATACAAAAGTCTGAGGTCCCGTACCGACCGACTCAAGAACAGCTTCTTCCCTGCTGCTGTCAGACTTTTGAATGGACCTACCTCGCATTAAGCTGATCTTTCTCTACACCCTCGCTGTTACTAACACTAAATTCTGCATTCTCATTTCTTTTTCACCTAATGAATGTTAAGTTTTGTCTGTATAGCACGCAAGAAACAATACTTTTCACTGTCTGTTAATACATGTGGCAATAAATCAAATCAAATCAAAGCCAATTAGAATCACCCTGCCTGCTACACCTCCAGGTTTGGTATTATTGACAAATATTGGAAGCTTACTCCATGTTTCGATATGTAAGGAGATCCCGGGCTGGATAAATAGCAACGGAGAGCACAAAGATTAGGAAATGATGACAAATCTTCAGAAAAATGGTTCAGCCTGAACTGGGACATTGTGTCCAGTTCTGGTCACCACACTTTGGAAGGATTGTAAAGGCTTCGAGAGGACGCAGAAAAGCTTGATGAGAAAGGCTTCAGGGATTGGCCTGTGATGGGTGGATATATTGGGGAAGCTGTGGTTGTTTTCCCTGGAGAAGAGGAAGACGGACAAGAGATTTTTTTTTTAGGCAATTTCAAAATCATAGGGAGAACCTGTTCCCGCTGGTGGAGGGATCGAGAAAAAGAGGACACAGAATTAAGATGTTTGGCAAAAGCAGAAATGCCAATATGAAGATCATGGTGCAGACAGATTCACACAGCGAGTGGTTAGGATCTGGAATGTACTGTCTGAGAGTGTGGTGGAGACAGATTCACACAGCGAGTGGTTAGGATCTGGAATGTACTGTCTGAGAGTGTGGTGGAGACAGATTCCCAGAGTGACTGGTTAGGATCTGGAATGCACTGTCTGAGAGTGTGGTGGAGACAGATTCACACAGTGAGTGGTTAGGATCTGGAATGTACTGTCTGAAAGTGTGGTGGAGACAGATTCACACAGTGAGTGGTTAGGATCTGGAATGCACTGTCTGAAAGTGTGGTGGAGACAGATTCACACAGTGAGTGGTTAGGATCTGGAATGTACTGTCTGAAAGTGTGGTGGAGACAGATTCACACAGTGAGTGGTTAGGATCTGGAATGTACTGTCTGAGAGTGTGGTGGAGACAGATTCACACAGTGAGTGGTTAGGATCTGGAATGTACTGTCTGAGAGTGTGGTGGAGACAGATTCACACAGTGAGTGGTTAGGATCTGGAATGCACTGTCTGAGAGTGTGGTGGAGACAGATTCACACAGCGAGTGGTTAGGATCTGGAATGCACTGTCTGAGAGTGTGGTGGAGACAGATTCACACGGCAAGTGGTTAGGGTCTGGAATGTACTGTCTGAGAGTGTGGTGGAGACAGATTCACACAGTGAGTGGTTAGGGTCTGGAATGTACTGTCTGAGAGTGTGGTGGAGACAGATTCACACAGTGAGTGGTTAGGGTCTGGAATGTACTTTCTGAGAGTGTGGTGGAGACAGATTCACACAGCGAGTGGGTAGGGTCTGGAATGTACTGTCTGAGTGTGTGGTGGAGACAGATTAACACAACGAGTGGTTAGGATCTGGAATGTACTGTCTGAGAGTGTGGTGGAGATAGATTTATACAGCGAGTGGTTAGGATCTGGAATGTACTGTCTGAGAGTGTGGTGGAGACAGATTCACACAGCGAGTGGTTAGGGTCTGGAATGTACTGTCTGAGAGTGTGGTGGAGACAGATTCACACAGCGAGTGGTTAGGGTCTGGAATGTACTGTCTGAGAGTGTGGTGGAGACAGAGACACACAGTGAGTGGTTAGGATCTGGAATGTACTGTCTGAGAGTGTGGTGGAGACAGATTCACACAGCGAGTGGTTAGGGTCTGGAATGTACTGTCTGAGAGTGTGGTGGAGACAGATTCGCACAGCGAGTGGTTAGGGTCTGGGATGTACTGTCTGAGAGTGTGGGGCTTACAAATTCAATCATGGTTTTCAAAAGCGAAATGAATAAGTACCTGGAGTGAGAAAGTTTTCGGAGATATTGAGAAGGGGTGGGGGAGGTGAGGAAGCTAAGATAAAAGTAAAATACTGTAGGTGCTGAAATCTGAAACAAAAACAGAAAAATGCTGGAAAATCTCAGCAGGCCTGACAGCATCTGTAGAAACAAAGTAGGTCCAAAGTTTCAGGTCTAGATGACCTCTAGATGAGCTCTAACAAATGGTCATCTGGACTCTAGGCTCTATTCTCTCTCTACAGATGCTGTCAGACCCGCTGAGATTTTCCAGCATTTGTCTGTTTTTGCTTTTTCACACAGCGGACTAATTCAATTCCGATGATACTAAATTCTTTCTGAGATTCCTGGATTTCCCTCTTCTCTTAGTCGGAAGGTTAACTCTACCCCTTCCTGCAGTGGATTGTAGACTGGACATGGAGATCAGTGTCTCTCTGATCAGTATCACTGTATGTGTTGCTGGTGTATTTGTCAGTGCTGGCTACTCTCACTCAGCCAGTCTGCTGTTTAGGTGCTTGGCGCCTGAGTTGATCTTGGCACTGGAATTAATCGTTGGAATCAGTCCCTGCCCAGATTCTGCTTGATAAACTTTAGCAGTAACCTCCTGCTGCTCTTCACAACAGAACATGTTACTTCTCCCTGCTTCTGGTTTCTGTTTAATTGCAGTCAATCTCTCTCACAGCTGCTAAATTGCAATTATAACAAATGATTCGCGTCTGAGAAAATATTTCTCTGCATATTTTTCGAACTGCTGAACAAACCAGGGAAGCGGGAAGGATATGTTTTTTTATTTACTCTTGGGACGTGGGTGTCACTGGCTTGACCAGCATTTATTGCCCATCCCTAATTGCCCCTTGAGAAGGTGGTGGTGAGCTGCCTTAGAATCAGAGAAAAACTACAGCACAAACAGGCCCTTCGGCCCACAAGTTGCACCGATGATATCTCTACCTACTAGGCTTACCTATAACCCTCAATCCTATTAAGTCCCATATACTCATCCAGAAGTCTCTTAAAAGACCCTATCAAATTTGCCTCCACCACCACTGACGGCAGCCGATTCCACTCACCCACCACCCTCTGAGTGAAAAACTTACCCCTGACATCTCCTCTGTACCTGCTCCCCAGCACCTTAAACCTGTGTCCTCTTGTAGCCCTGGGAAATAGCCACCGAGAGTCCACCCTATCCATTCCTCTCAACATCTTATAAACCTCTATCAGGTCGCCTCTCAACCTTCCTCTCTCCAGGGAGAAAAGTCCGAGCATAGAATCATGAGCCTTCTTGAAGCTCGGCAGTCCATGTGGTGTAGGTACAGACACAGTGTCATGAGGGAGGGAGTTCCAGCATTTTGACCCAGCGACAATAAAGGAACAGCGATATTTTTCTAATTCAGGATGGTGAGAGACTTGGAGAGGAACTTCCAGGTGTTGGCGTTCCCAGGTATCTGCTGCCCTTGTCTGTCTAAATGGTCGAGGTCATGGGTTTGGAAGGTGCTGTGTAAGGAGCCTTGATGAGTTGTTGCAGTCCATCTTGTAGATGGTGCACACGGCTGTCATTGTGCATCAGTGATGGAGGGAGTGAAGGAGTGAGGGGCGCACAGTGATTAAAACTGCTGCTTCAAAGCACCTGGATCCCAGGTTCAATTCCTGGCTTCGGTCACTGTCTGTGTGGAATTTGCACGTTCTCTCTGTGTCTCTGTGAGTTTCCTCCAGGTGCTCCAGTTTCAAAGAACAAAGAAAATTCCAGCACAGGAACAGGCCCTTCGGCCCCTCCAGACCTGCACTGACCGTGCTGCCCCCAACTGAACTAAACCCCCTACCCTTCCGGGGACCGTATCCCTCTATTCCCATCCTATTCATGTACTTGTCAAGATGTCCCTTAAAACTCACTGTCATATCCGCTTCCACTCCCTCCCCCGGCAATGAGTTCCAGGCACCCACCACTCTCTGTGTAAAAAATCTCCCTCGTACATCTCCTTTAAACCTTGCCCCTCACACCTTAAACCTGTGCCCCCGAGTAATTGACTCTTCCACCCTGGGAAAAAGCTTCTGACTATCCACTCTGTCCGTGCCTCTCATAATCTTGTAGACTTCTATCAGGTCTCCCCTCAACCTCCGTCGCTCCACCGAGAACAAACCAAGTTTCTCCAACCTCTCCTCATAGCTAATACCCTCCATACCAGGCAACATCCTAGTAAATCTTTTCTGTTCCCTCTCCAAAGCCTCCACATCCTTCTGGTAGTGTGGTGACCAGAATTGAACACAGTATTCCAAGTGCGGCCTCACTAAGGATCTATAAAGCTGCAACATAGAACATAGAACATTACAGCGCAGAACAGGCCCTTCAGCCCACGATGTTGCGCCGACCAGTTACAAAAACAATGACCCACTAGCCTAAACCAATCCCTTTTTGTCCATAAACCTATCCACGGATCTCTTAAACGCCCCCAAACTAGGCGCATTTACAACTGCAGCAGGCAGGGCATTCCAGTCCCTCACCACCCTCTGGGTAAAGAACCTACCCCTGACATCCGTCCTATAACTACCCCCCCCTTAATTTAAAGCCATGCCCCCCTCGTGCTAGATTTCTCCATCAGAGGAAAAAGGCTATAACTATTACTAAAGGCTATTACTACTTGCCAATTTTTAAACTCAATACCCCAGCCGATGAAGGCAAGCATGCCGTATGCCTTCTTGACCATCTTCTCCACCTGAATTGCCACTTTCAGTGACCCGTGTACCTGTACACCCAGATCCCTCTGCCAATCAATATCCCTAAGGTTCTGCCATTTACTGTGTATTTCCCATCTGTATTAGACCTTCCAAAATGCATTCCCTCACATTTGTCCAGATTAAACTCCATCTGCCATCTCTCTGCCCAAGTCTCCAGCTGATCTATATCCTGCTGTATGCTCTGATAGTCCTCATCGCTATCCACAAATCCACCAACCTTTGTGTTGTCCACAAACTTACTAATCAATCCAGTTACATTTTCCTCCAAATCATTTATATATATTACAAACAGCAAAAATCCCAGCGCTGATCCCTGAGGAACACCACTTGTCACAACCACAGCCTGAAAGATGTCCTGGTTAGGTGTATTGACCCAAACAGATGCCAGACTGTGGCGACTAGGCGATTTTCACAGTAACTTCATTGTAGTGTTAATGTAAGCCTTACTTGTGACACTAATAAATAAACTTTATTTTACTTTGAATGCAATGCCTCAATGTTAAAATTCTCGGCCTGTTGTTTAAATCTCTTGATGGCTGGACCCATTTCCTATCCTTTAACCCCCTCCAGCCCCGCAGCCAATCTTCCTTTGAATTTTGTACAGCTGTGAGAATTCTGCTCAATGTGCACAACATCTTTTAGTTCTCATGTGGATGTGAGGACTAAAAACTCATCTGGTAATTTTAAAATAAAGAATATAAAAATATGCTCATTGCTGTCTCTAAAAGTTTCTAACTGGGCCAAGAGCGAAGATGGCTGAATCCAGTCTGTCTGTGGCCCTGAACAGGAGGAGCGTGTGGGCAGTATCAGAGAAACCGCACATTGTTATGGCGGCACGGTGACACAGTGGTTAGCACTGCTGCTTCACAGTGCCAGGGGCCTGGGTTCAATTCCAGGCTCAGGTCACTGTCTGCGTGGAGTTCGCACATTCTCCCCATGTCTGCGTGGGTTTCCTCCGGGTGCTCTAGTTTCCTCCCACAGTCCAAAGATATGTGGATTAGGTTGATTGGCCATGATAAATTGACCCAAGTGTCGGGGGATTAGCAAGGTAAATGCATGAGGTTATGGAGATAGAATTGTGGTTGGTGCAGACTTGATGGGCTGAATGGCCTCCTTCTGTACTGTAGGAGTTCTTAAAAAGAGTTGTACCTGGAGAGACACTGATGGTGTCCCCTGTGGGCTGCACAATACAAACTCCATCGACATTTCAGGCTGGCCAATTGGATTCTGTCGGACAAACAGCCAGCAACATTCATAGAGTCACACAGTACAGGATAGACCGTTCGGCCCATCGAGTCTACACCAACAAAACTTCACCAAATCTACACCCCATTTCCCAGGAATTGGCCCATAGTCTTGAATATTACAACATTTCCAGTACTCATCCATGTATTTTTTTTAAGGATTGTGAGGTTTCCTGCCTCTGCTACCCTCCCAGGCAGCGCATTCCAGAATCCCACCACTCTCTGAATGAAGAAACCTATCCTCAAATCCCCTCAAACTTTCCGCTTCTCGGTTTAAAATTATTTCCCCAGGTTATTGACCCTTCAGCTCAGGGGAATTGCTAATTCCTGTCCACCCTGTCCATTGGGCATCTCAATCAGGTCCTCCTCCAGCCTTCTCTGCTCAAGAGAGAATGATCCAATTGTACAGTTTTGGTTTCCTTACTTGAGAAAGGATATACTGGCACTGGAGGGGGTGCAGAAGAGATTCACCAGGTTGATTCCGGAGTTGAGAGGGTTGGATTATGAGGAGAGACTGAGTAGACTGGGGCTACACTCATTGAAATTCAGAAGAATGAGGGGAGATCTTATGGAAACATATAAGATTATGAAGGGAATGGATAAGATAGAAGCAGGGAAGCTGTGTCCACTGGTGGGTGAAACTAGAACTAGGAGGCATGGCCTCAAAATAAGGGGAAGCAGATTTAGGACTGAGTTGAGGAGGAACAGATTTCAGGACTAGAGGGCACAGCCTCAAGATAAGGGGGGGTCAGTTTAGAACGGAGTTGAGGAGGAACTTCTTCACTCAAAGGGTGGTGAATCTCTGGAATTCTCTGCCCGTTGAAATGGTGGAGGCTGCCTCGCTAAATATTTTGAAGTCACGGGTAGATAGGTTTTTGATAGGCAAGGGGATTAAGGGTTAAGGGGAGAAAGCGGGAAAGTGGAACTGATCCATAAGAACATAAGAAATAGGAGCAGGAGTAGGCCACCTAGCCCTTCGAGCCTGCCCTGCCATTCAATAAGATCATGGCTGATCTGTTGTGTCTCAGTTCCACTTTCCCGCTTTCTCCCCATAACCCTTAATCCCCTCTCTTATCAAAAACCCATCAACCCGCGTCTTAAAAATATTTAGCGAGGCAGCCTCCACCACTTCAACGGGCAGAGAATTCCAGAGATTCACCACCCTTTGAGTGAAGAAGTTCCTCCTCAACTCCGTTCTAAACTGCCTCCCCTTTATCTTGAGGCTGTGCCCCCTAGTCCTACTGTCTTTTTTGAGTGGGAAGAGTCTCTCCACCTCTATCCTATCCATCCCATTCATCATCTTATACGTCTCAATGAGATCTCCCCTCATTCTTCTAAACTCCAATGAGTACAAGCCTAGTTTATTCAGCCTCTCCTCATAGCTCAACCCCCTCAACTCCAGTATCAGCCTAGTAAACCTCCTCTGCACTCTTCAGATAAGCCATGATCTTATTGAATGGCGGGGCAGGCTTGAGGGGCTAGATGGCCTACTCCTGCTCCTATTTCTTATGTTCTTATGAACTTCTTCAGCTAAAGGTGTGAATCTGTGGAATTCCCTGCCCAGTGAAGCAGTTGAGGCTCCCTCATTGAATATTTTTAAGAAAAGGATAGGAAAATTTTTGAACAGTAAAGGAATTAAAGGTTATGGTGAGCGGGCGGGTAAGTGGAGCTGAGTCCACAAAAAGATCAGCCGTGATCTTATTGAGTGGCAGAGCAGGCTCGAAGGGCCAGATGGCCGACTCCTGCTCCGAGTTCTTACGTTCTTATGTATTGATGTGACACTGCATTGGGAATGGGGTTAAGGCAGTGACGTTGGTTTGGGTACATCATTAAGGGGGTGAGGCTGCTTGGGAATGGGATTAAGGGAGTGACACTGGGTCTTGTGCAATGAGATGAGCTTTGATAGGGTAATGGAAAAGAGAAAATCGTAGAAATGTTTACAGTACAGTAGAGGCCATTTGGCCCATTGTATCCATGCTGGCCCTCTGCAAGAGCTGCTCATCTGGTATCATACCCCCCCTACTCTCCTCACTTTGCACATTCTTCCTGTTCAGATTACAGTCTAATTCCGGTTCAAATCCTGTAATTGAAGCTCCCTCCATTACACGCTCAGACAGCGCATTCCAGTTCTTAACCACTCACTGGGTGAAAACATTTTTCCTGAAATAACAATTTCTCCTTTTATCAATTGCCCTAAATTTGTGTCACTTTCATTCTCCAACCTTCCACCAATGGGAACAGTCTCTCCCTCTCGCCCTCCCTCAGTCTCTCCCTCTAGACTCTCATCATTCTAAACATTTCTTTTGAATCCCCTCTCAGTTTCTCTCCCTGTTTCTCTAATTATAACTGAAGTTCCTCCGTCTGGGACCTTTCCTGTGAACCTTTTTCGCATTCTCCTCCCAAAGATGTGTCTTCACATTCTCCCAAAGGTGAAACACCCAATCCCAATATCCAGCTGGAGAAGAAACTGGAAAGGGGGATTACACCTCTGAGAAAAAAATAATCCCTTTGCTTCTCGTATTTGCTGTTGAATGTGGGAGATGGGGATGTTAACAGAGAGAGATTCCAGCAACAGATCATTGGAAGTTCTGACACCGTGTTCTAACTCTGCACACTTCCTGTTCACACATCACCCCGTGCTCACTGACCAACATCACTTCCTGTTCCAATGTGACCTCAATTTTAACATTCCTATCTCCTGCACTGCCTGGAGGCAGGTTCAATCAAAACATTCAAGAGGGGATTAGATAATTACTCGGATAGAAACAATATGCAGGGGGTACGGGGAGAAATGCAGGGAAATGACACTAAGTCATGATGCTCGTGTGGAAAGTCACTGCAGACACGATGGGCCAATCGGCCTCCTTCTGCGCTGTAACAATTCTGTGATTCTTTCAAATCCATCCTCTCCATCTCTACAATCTCCTTCAGCCCTACAGCCAGATGTGATCTCTCCATGCTGAAATCTGGCCCCACTTTTAATCGGCCACTCCACTCAGCTGCCTGAGACTTGAGCGACGGAACCGATCCCCCCCCCGAAACCTCTCCTCACCTCTACCACTCTTCCAAAAAACCCAACTCTTCAACTAAACATTTTATCATCTGCCCGAGAATCCGCGGTCAAACTGCAACAGGCGACGGTGCAGAGGGACCTCGGGGTCCTTGTGCATGAGTCGCAAAAACCCAGCTTGCAGGTGCAGCAGGTGGTCAGGAAGGCGAATGGGATGCTGGCCTTCATAGCGAGGGGGATTGAATATAAAAGTAGGGAGGTCTTGCTGCAGCTGTATAGGGCATTGGTGAGGCCGCAGCTGGAGTACTGTGTGCAGTTTTGGGCGCCGTACTTACGCAAGGATATTTTGGCCTTGGAGGGAGTTCAGAGGAGGTTTACTAGGCTGATACCGGAGATGAGGGGGTTGAGCTATGAGGAGAGGCTGAATAAACTAGGCTTGTACTCGTTAGAGTTTAGAAGAATGAGGGGAGATCTCATTGAGACGTATAAGATGATGAATGGGATGGATAGGATAGAGGTGGAGAGACTCTTCCTGCTCAAAAAAGACAGTAGGACTAGGGGGCACAGCCTCAAGATAAAGGGGGGGGGCGGTTTAGAACGGAGTTGAGGAGGAACTTCTTCACTCAAAGGGTGGTGAATCTCTGGAATTCTCTGCCCGTTGAAGTGGTGGAGGCTGCCTCGCTAAATATTTTTAAGACGCGGGTTGATGGGTTTTTGATAAGAGAGGGGATTAAGGGTTATGGGGAGAGGGCGGGAAAGTGGAACTGAGCCACAACAGATCAGCCATGATCTTATTGAATGGCGGGACAGGCTCGAAGGGCCAGATGGCCTACTCCTGCTCCTATTTCTTATGTTCTTATGTCTCAGTGTCTAATCGGATTGTTTGACTGTGTGAGCGACACTGTATAAATAGCAAGTGTTGTTAAAACTGTTGCAATTCTTCATAAATCCCCTTCCTCAGCATTTGGCCTGCTGCACACATCTGTTTCTGAAAGCTGCTGTCTGAGATTTGGTTATGGATCCGAGAAATCTTATCACATCTGGCAGGAATTGGCTGGCAGGACTGTGAATGAAGAGCTCAGCGTGACGTCCTTGTTCTGAACCCAGTGTGGGGTCTGTGGATTCAGGTGCACTAACATGAAGTCATTATCCTCACATTCAGCCAAGGGAAGCTGCTGGGAGCGGAATTTCCTCCCATTCCTGCAGTCACAGGAACAGGAAGAGGCCATTCAGCTTCCTAGGCCCGTTCCATCGTTCAGCTGGATCAAGGTTCACTTGTCTTGCCATTCAGCAAATATTCTGATCCAACTTTCTCAGAAAGGGCCATTCAGCTCAGTTGGCTAGGACCACACTGCCAACAGCATGGGATCAATTCTTATTCAGGCTGATTGGGAGTTGCCTGCTTCCCCTGCCCCAAGAGTGGACCTTCCCAGAGAGTGGACCTGCCCAGAGTGTGGACCTGCCCAGAGTGTGGACCTTCCCAGAGTGTGGACCTTCCCAGAGTGTGGACCTTCCCAGAGTGTGGACCTGCCCAGAGTGTGGACCTGCCCAGAGTGTGGACCTTCCCAGAGTGTGGACCTGCCCAGAGTGTGGACCTTCCCAGAGTGTGGACCTGCCCAGAGTGTGGACCTTCCCAGAGTGTGGACCTTCCCAGAGTGTGGACCTTCCCAGAGTGTGGACCTGCCCAGAGTGTGGACCTGCCCAGAGTGTGGACCTTCCCAGAGTGTGGACCTTCCCAGAGTGTGGACCTTCCCAGAGTGTGGGCCTTCCCAGAGAGTGGACCTTCCCAGAGTGTGGACCTTCCCAGAGTGTGGACCTTCCCAGAGTGTGGACCTTCCCAGAGTGTGGACCATCCCAGAGAGTGGGCCTTCCCAGAGTGTGGACCTTCCCAGAGTGTGGACCATCCCAGAGAGTGGACCTTCCCAGAGTGTGGGCCTTCCCAGAGTGTGGACCTTCCCAGAGTGTGGACCTTCCCAGAGTGTGGACCTGCCCAGAGTGTGGACCTGCCCAGAGTGTGGGCCTGCCCAGAGAGTGGACCTTCCCAGAGTGTGGGCCTTCCCAGAGTGTGGACCTTCCCAGAGTGTGGACCTTCCCAGAGTGTGGACCTTCCCAGAGTGTGGACCTGCCCAGAGTGTGGACCTGCCCAGAGTGTGGGCCTGCCCAGAGAGTGGACCTTCCCAGAGTGTGGACCTTCCCAGAGTGTGGACCTGCCCAGAGTGTGGGCCTTCCCAGAGTGTGGACCTTCCCAGAGTGTGGACCTTCCCAGAGTGTGGACCTGCCCAGAGTGTGGACCTTCCCAGAGTGTGGACCTTCCCAGAGTGTGGACCTGCCCAGAGTTTGGACCTTCCCAGAGTGTGGGCCTTCCCAGAGATTGGACCTTCCCAGAGTGTGGACCTTCCCAGAGTGTGGACCTTCCCAGAGTTTGGACCTTCCCAGAGTGTGGACCTTCCCAGAGAGTGGACCTTCCCAGAGTGTGGACCTTCCCAGAGTGTGGACCTGCCCAGAGTGTGGACCTGCCCAGAGTGTGGACCTTCCCAGAGTGTGGACCTTCCCAGAGTGTGGACCTTCCCAGAGTGTGGGCCTTCCCAGAGAGTGGACCTTCCCAGAGTGTGGACCTTCCCAGAGTGTGGACCTGCCCAGAGTGTGGACCTGCCCAGAGAGTGGACCTTCCCAGAGTGTGGGCCTTCCCAGAGTGTGGACCTTCCCAGAGTGTGGACCATCCCAGAGAGTGGACCTTCCCAGAGTGTGGACCTTCCCAGAGTGTGGACCTTCCCAGAGTGTGGACCTTCCCAGAGTGTGGACCTGCCCAGAGTGTGGGCCTTCCCAGAGTGTGGACCTGCCCAGAGTTTGGACCTTCCCAGAGTGTGGGCCTTCCCAGAGTTTGGACCTTCCCAGAGTGTGGACCTGCCCAGAGTGTGGACCTGCCCAGAGTGTGGACCTTCCCAGAGAGTGGACCTTCCCAGAGTGTGGACCTGCCCAGAGTGTGGGCCTTCCCAGAGTTTGGACCTTCCCAGAGTGTGGACCTGCCCAGAGTGTGGACCTGCCCAGAGTGTGGACCTTCGCAGAGAGTGGACCTTCCCAGAGTGTGGGCCTTCCCAGAGTGTGGACCTTCCCAGAGTGTGGGCCTTCCCAGAGAGTGGACCTTCCCAGAGTGTGGACCTGCCCAGAGTGTGGACCTGCCCAGAGTGTGGACATGCCCAGAGTGTGGACATGCCCAGAGTGTGGACCTTCCCAGAGTGTGGACTTTCCCAGAGTGTGGACCTTCCCAGAGTGTGGATCTTCCAGAGACTGGACCTACCCAAGAGAGTGGACCTGCCCGAGAGACTGGACCTGCCCTGGGGAGTGGATCAGCCTCACACTTCCTGTTCACTAAATAAATCTATCAATTTCCCTTTGCCCCTCCCATCAATACTATTTTTTGTGTCATTCAACTTGGTGCCATCAGCAGACCTGAAGATAGAGTTATAGAGGTTTACAGCCTGGAAACAGGCCCTTCAGCCCAACTTATCCATGCTGCCTAGTTTTTACCAATAATCTAGTTCCAATTGCCTGCATTTGGCCCATATCCCTCTATACCCATCATACCCGTGAAACTTTCTAAATGCTTTTTAAAAGAGAAAATTGTACCCGCCTCTTCTACAATCTCTGGCAGCTCGTTCCAGACACTCACCACCCTCTATGTGAAAAAATTGCCCCTCTAGACCCTTTTGTATCTCTCCCCTCTCACCTTAAACCTATGCCCTTTTAGACTCTCCTACCTTTGGGGAAAAGATATTGACTATCTAGCTGATCTGGGCCCCTTATTATTTTATAGACCTCTATAAGATCACCCCTCAGCCTCCTACACTCCAGAGGAAAAAGTCCCAGTCTATCCACCCTCTCCTTATAACTCAATCCATCAAGTCCCAGTAGCATCCTAATAAATCTTTTCTGCGCTCTTCTCATTTAATAATATCCTTTCTATAATAGGGTGACCAGAACTGTACACAGTATTCCAAGTGTGGCCTTACCAATGTCTTGTACAACTTCAACAAGACGTCCCAACTCCTGTATTCAAAGTTCTGACCAATGAAACCAAGCATGCCGAATGCCTTCTTCACCACTCTGTCCACCTGTGACTCCACTTTCAAGGAGGTATGAACATGTACCCCTAGATCTCTTTGTTCTGTAACTCTCCCCAACGCCCTACCATTAACTGAGTTAAGTCCTGCCCTGGTTCAATCTGCCAAAATGCATCACCTCGCATTTGTCTACATTAAACTCCATCTGCCATTTGCCAGCCCACTGGCCCAATTGATCAAGATCCCGTTGCAATTGGAGATAACTTTCCTCACTGTTCACTATGCCACCAATCTTAGTGTCATCTGCAATCAGGCCTCCTATATTCTCACCCAAATCATTAATATAAATGACAAATAACAGTGGGCCCAGCTCTGATCCTTGAGGCACACCGCTGGTCACGGGTCTCCTTGCTTCTGTCAAGAAGCCAATTTTGTATCCATTTAGATCCCTCACCCTGGATCCTGTGAGATTTAACCTTATACAACAACCTACCATGTGGTACCTTGTCAAAGGCCTTGGTAAAGTCCATGGAGACAACATCAGCTGCACTGCCCTCATCTACCTTCTTGGTTACCCTTTCAAAAAAACTCAATGAATTTTGTGAGAGATGATTTTCCACTCAGAAAGTCATGCTGACTGTCCCTAATCAGTCCTTGTGTCTCTAAATGCATCTCTAAATGGAAAGATTCACATTCCAATCATTATCTTGCAATTGTGTCTCTGTCTCTATATGCCTGTTTGTAAACCTATCTCTCCACTCACCTGATGAAGAGGCAGTGCTCCGAAAGCTCGTGATTCTAAATAAATCTGTTGGACTTTAACCTGGTGTTGTGAGACTACCCCAGGACAGGTACAGCACGGGGTTAGATACAGAGTAAAGCTCCCTCTACACTGTCCCCCCATCAAACACTCCCAGGACAGGTACAGCACGGGGTTAGATACAGTGTAAAGCTCCCTCTACACTGTCCCCCCATCAAACACTCCCAGGACAGGTACAGCACGGGGTTAGATACAGAGTAAAGCTCCCTCTACACTATCCCCCATCAAACACTCCCAGGACAGGTACAGCACAGGGTTAGATACAGAGTAAAGCTCCCTCTACACTGTCCCCCCCATCAAACACTCCCAGGACAGGTACAGCACAGGGTTAGATACAGAGTAAAGCTCCCTCTACACTGTCCCCCATCAAACACTCCCAGGACAGGTACAGCACGGGTTAGATACAGAGTAAAGCTCCCTCTACACTGTCCCCAATCAAACACTCCCAGGACAGGTACAGCACGGGGTTAGATACAGAGTAAAGCTCCCTCTACACTGTCCCCCATCAAACACTCCCAGGACAGGTACAGCACGGGGTTAGATACAGAGTAAAGCTCCCTCTACACTGTCCCCATCAAACATTCCCAGGACAGGTACAGCACGGGGTTAGATACAGAGTAAAGCTCCCTCTACACTGTCCCCCATCAAACACTCCCAGGACAGGTACAGCACGGGGTTAGATACAGAGTAAAGCTCCCTCTACACTGTCCCCATCAAACATTCCCAGGACAGGTACAGCACGGGGTTAGATACAGAGTAAAGCTCCCTCTACACTGTCCCCATCAAACACTCCCAGGACAGGTACAGCACGGGGTTAGATACAGAGTAAAGCTCCCTCTACACTGTCCCCCATCAAACACTCCCAGGACAGGTACAGCACGGGGTTAGATACAGAGTAAAGCTCCCTCTACACCGTCCCCCCATCAAACACTCCCAGGACAGGTACAGCACGGGGTTAGATACAGAGTAAAGCTCCCTCTACACTGTCCCCCCATCAAACACTCCCAGGACAGGTACAGCACGGGGTTAGATACAGAGTAAAGCTCCCTCTACACTGTCCCCCCATCAAACACTCCCAGGACAGGTACAGCACGGGGTTAGATACAGAGTAAAGCTCCCTCTACACTGTCCCCCATCAAACACTCCCAGGACAGGTACAGCACGGGGTTAGATACAGAGTAAAGCTCCCTCTACACTGTCCCCCATCAAACACTCACAGGACAGGTACAGCACAGGGTTAGATACAGAGTAAAGCTCCCTCTACACTGTCCTCCATCAAACACTCCCAGGACAGGTACAGCACAGGGTTAGGTGTTAATGAACCAGCTTCTTGAAGCGCTGGACTATACCTGGTGA
>CM075731.1:107634871-107637371 GCA_037974335.1 Prionace glauca
TCACGTGCTCACTGTGTAGTGTGTGGTGGAACTGTATCCCAGTGAGAGTCAGTGTGTGTGGAACTGTATCCCAGTGAGAGTCCAGTGTGTGTGGAACTGTATCCCAGTGAGAGTCAGTGTGTGTGGAACGTATCCCAGTGAATGTCTGTAGTGTATGTGTGGAACTGTATCCCAGTGAGAGTCAGTGTGTGTGGAACTGTATCCCAGTGAGAGTCAGTGTGTGTGGAACTGTATCCCAGTGAGAGTCAGCTGTGTGTGGAACTGTATCCCAGTGAGAGTCAGTGTGTGTGGAACTGTATCCCAGTGAGAGTCAGTGTGTGTGGAACTGTATCCCAGTGAGAAGTCAGCTGTGTGTGGAACTGTATCCCCAGTGAGAGTCAGTGTGTGTGGAACTGTATCCCAGTGAGAGTCAGTGTGTGTGGAACTGTATCCCAGTGAGAGTCAGTGTGTGTGGAACTGTATCCCAGTGAGAGTCAGTGTGTGTGGAACTGTATCCCAGTGAGAGTCAGTGTGTGTGGAACTGTATCCCAGTGAGAGTCAGTGTGTGTGGAACTGTATCCCAGTGAGATCAGTGTGTGTGGAACTGTATCCCAGTGAGACTGTCAGTGTGTGTGGGGAACTGTATCCCAGTGAGAGTCAGTGTGTGTGGAACTGTACCCCAGTGAGAATCAGTGTGTGGAACTGTATCCCAGTGAGAGTCAGTGTGTGTGGAACTGTATCCCAGTGAGGGTCAGTGTGTGTGGAACTGTATCGCAGTGAGAGTCAGTGGTGTGTGTGGGACTGTATCCCAGTGAGAGTCAGTGTGTGTGGAACTGTATCCAGTGAGAGTCAGTAATGTGTGGGACTGTATCCCAGTGAGAGTCAGTGTGTGTTGGAACTGTATCCAGTGAGAGTCAGTGTGTGTGGAACTGTATCCCAGTGAGAGTCAGTGTATGTGGAACTGTATCCCAATGAGAGTCAGTGTGTGAGGAACTGTATCCCAGTGAGAGTCAGTGTGTGTGGGACTGTATCCCAGTGAGAGTCAGTGTGTGTGGAACTGTATCCCAGTGAGAGTCAGTGTGTGAGGAACTGTATCCCAGTGAGAGTCAGTGTGTGTTGGACTGTATCCCAGTGAGAGTCAGTGTGTGTGGAACTGTATCCCAGTGAGAGTCAGTGTGTGTGGAACTGTATCCCAGTGAGAGTCAGTGTGTGTGGAACTGTATCCCAGTGAGAGTCAGTGTGTGTGGAACTGTATCCCAGTGAGAATCAGTGTGTGTGGAAACTGTATCCCAGTGAGAGTCAGTGTGTGTGGAACTGTATCCAGTGAGAGTCAGTGTGTGTGGAACTGTATCCCAGTGAGAGTCAGTGTGTGTGGAACTGTATCCCAGTGAGAGTCAGTGTGTGTGGGAACTGTACCCCAGTGAGAGTCAGTGTGTGTGGGACTGTATCCCAGTGAGAGTCAGTGTGTGTGGAATACAATTTAAGTGTTTCAATCCATTGTTGCAGTGACTCACCAGCATTGCCTCAATTTTCTGAAGAGAACAAAGACAAGTACAGCTTAGGATCAGGCCCTTCGGTCCTTCAAACCTGTACTGATCAAATGTTGCCCCATGTTGCTGCCTCTGATGGCTCTGCACTTGGCAGTGATGACCCTCTGGTGGTGGAGCAATGATACTGCAAGTACCATCCCCTCTTCCATTCACCCCCACTGACCCCAATCCCACTGACCCCCATTCACCCCCACTGACCCCCATTCACCCCCACTGACCCCCATTCACCCCCACTGACCATCCACATTCACTCCCACTGACCCCCACTTCACCCCCACTGACCCCCATTCACTCCCACTGTTCCCAATCCCAGTGGACTCTGCCCCATTCCACACTCACTCGCACTTTAAGGAGACGGTGGGTTTTCTATTCTCGGCACTCAGGGAGTTGCTCCATTCAGACTGATGTAAACGTGGCCTGAACGAGCATTCAACCTATTCTGAACTGCGCCTCACTGCGACCACCGCCCAGCAGCCCCCCCACCTCGCCACGCCTGGCTGCGACCCCCACCACGCCTCGCTGTGACTCTCCATCACAGCCTGGACATTCCTGTCACTTTCCAGACCCACGTTACTCTCTCCTCAACCTGATCTTGTCCGGATTGTTTCCCCAGCTGTTCCAGAAGGAAGTGAAAGGGGCACGGTGCATCACGCTGAATATTCACAACAGCCTCACTGAGAATCACCGGCACTCTGAATATTTTTACCCCATCCTTACGTTCCAAAGCCAATGCTCAGAGTGGACGGCGCAAATCCAAACCCATTCCGTGCTTACCCCAAAAACCAAACTCAAAATCCAACTCAATCCAAGTCAAGGTCTCCACGGGAGAGACAAACAAGATCCCAGCTGACAAGACAAGGAAGTGAGCCCCACCTTGGGTTTGGTCTGATATTTATAAACTAAACTAATAACAAGACTGACCAGAGATCCCGAATCTCACCCAGTCACCTCCCACAGAGCACACTGGCCCC